>CM038680.1:477612072-477956505 GCA_021605205.1 Aegilops longissima | reverse complement strand
CCGCCTTCCCTCCCTCGATGGGGACCTCACCACCGACTCCTTGACTACCCGTGAACTCCGGCCGGTGGTGGCCCCAGGCTCAGTGAGTGGTGGCAGCGCGCCGACTGAGCGGCGGCCTCCTCGGCTTGCCTTTTGCAGCGGCCGGCGGACCGCCTTCTCGGCCTCCTCCTTCTCTCGTGGTAGCCTCCTCCTCGTCGCGCTTCTCCTGCGCATTTAGCTCTGTTGCCTCCCGGGCTGACGCGGGTCAATCCGCCCGGCTGTCTGGCGGGCGTCTCCGCCGACCCCATGGCCAGGGGGCGGCGACCCTCTCAGTGAGGAGCTCTGATGAGAAAAAGGACATGAAGACTAAGGGCAAGATGGGCGAGAAGAAAACAAGGCAAGAATATCAAAGATACTTACGCGAGACCAGCGATGGTTTCTTCACCTCCTTCTTGAGCGGTTAGCCTTGCGACCGCTTCTTCGGCAGCTGGTCGCGGCCGCTCCCGATTCTCTTGGCCTGGCAGCTTAGCTGTTCGGCCCAGCCAGGCGCTTCTTCGCACCGCCTCGGCCCCCAAAGCGGCGGGAGCTCGCGCCTGGATGGCGGCTCTCTTTGGCGGCGACGACTTCATCATCAGAGCCGAGTCTGCAAAAGAGGCGGGCTGAAGTCGTCGCCTCTCCCCTCCTCGGCGTCGACCTCCATCGCCGCCACGCCCAAGTCGGGGTCGTCGGCGTCGCTCTCGGCCGGCCGGGGCCAAGTCGCGAGCCGTCCCCTGGCCTTGGATAGAGGCGGCATGAGAGGATTCTGGTCGAGAAAAGACCAAGGAAAGTAAGAGCCGGATCCGGCTAAGGAAGGAAATAGAGAAGCAAGAGACAACTTACCATCGGCGGGATTGGCGTAGCGAAGTATGGCTCCTTGCGAAGCGCCATTCCTCCGTGAGGGCGCGATTCGCCAAGAAGTTCCATGTCCACCACCTCCAGCGTGGGGCATGTCCTTAGAAACACAACCGGCTGGGTCCCGACGGCGCTCATCGGCGAATCGATGATGAGTGCGGCCTTGAAGAGGAGAAACTTCGGCGCGCCACGAAGCGACAGCAAAGTCTGCTTGATCCAGGCCCTCCGGCTGTATCATTAGCCGAACAGCGGCGGACAGCGGTGCCTGCGAGGTCAGCGTCCGGGCCTGTGGGACCAGGTGGTGAGATCGACCCGCTAGTTCGCCCGTACGTGAGAAGCGACAAGATTGATTTCAATCGCCGTCAGGGGTGGCGTTCTTGGCGTAAAATGCGTCGCTGCCACATCTTCACCGACTTGATGAGGGGATGGCGGGAAAGGATTCTCGGGCACCGGCCTCCTCTTGGCGATGAGCGTGCCGCCTGAGCACTGCCTTGGCGGCGTGGGTCGAGCAGCGGCAGGCGAATTCCCCATAGCTCGATGGTGGGGAGAACTCGAGAAAAGCGTTAATTATAGGGATCTGCAGCGGCCCGCAACATCACCGTCTTGGAAAGTGAGTGGTGCGGTGGGAGCGAAAGAACTCAAGAATGCGGAAGAAGCCACTCGCCCTCCTCCGGCGCCCGGCGTGATTCGCCCTCCCGTGTGGCAGCGAGCCCACTAGGTGGCTGCAGGGATGCGGCGCGTTGGCGGAGAACTTCGATGATGTAAATCGTCGATGATGGAGCCGTCCCACCGCCGGGCCTTGGGAGCGGTGGGGCCTTGGCCGGATGAGGAAGCTCATCTCCATGCGAGAAAACGAGGCTCGGTGCGGTGGAAGCGAGGAAGAAGGCAAGCGAGGGAGCGGATGAGAGAGTCGCGGCGTGCGTCGCCGCCCCTCCTCCACCGCCTACTTATAGGCGCCTGAGCTGCGAAGCGAGGCGGGTGTGGGATTAATTCACGCCCGCGCCCCCGCCCCACGATTTAACCTGACGTTCTGCGGCGTAATAGCGGCATGAGAACCAACCGCCCTTGCCGACCGCTGAGCGGATCCGCTGTCTTGCGCCGGGCTAAGGTGATGGCGGGCCCGCTTTGCGAGGCCTGTTCTTGTCACGCAGCGTGGGCTGGCAGGCTGGCCCTGCCGCGTGGCGTCACGTAAGCGAGCCCAGCCGAGCAGCTGCCGGGGAAGCTTATCGAACACGCCGTCCGGATCCCGCTGCGACCTTCGAAACCTTTGAAGAGCAAGACGGCCCCCTGCAAGGCCGACTCCAGATGGATACGGTGGGCCGAGTCCAGATTCTTCCATCGAAGGGATGAAGCTGTCGAGGCTCCTCGACGGGCTGCCCTTGGCGCCTCCCCAGCTTCGGGGACTACTGTCGGAGTAATGGACTACGGGTAGGCGAACCCGAGCCCATGAACCTTTCAAAACATCGGGGCAGACTGCGCCCCTCAGGACCCCAAGACAAAGAGCCGCCTTCAGAGAGTCGGCAACAGAGTCGCCGACTACCCTCTGGGCCGAGTCCCAGAGGCGGCCTCAAGATAAGCCGACTTTAAGACGGCGACCTCAGGACAAGCCGACTCCAAGCCAGCGACCTCCAGCGAGGCCGGCTACAGGGAGTCGGCCCGCGACCTCCACAACCTCGCGCCTGGGCGACCATGGGGTAAGGCCGCCTTGCGGCCCATCCCTACCCTGCTCATAAAGGGCAGGTATGGCTACATGGCGCCCGTCTTGTGGAGATCTCCGTCCGTGCCTTGGTGCCACGCCAGCCCTAACATCGCCGTAGCGTGGGCGATTCCTGTACCCACGATGGCACATGCATGCTGACGAAGGCAAGGCGGGACCCTGCCTTGTCGGCGTGGAGAAATGCAAAACGGCGAGCGCCAAAGACGGACCCGTTGGAGTCGGCCTCCGAGAGTGGGCGGCCCCTCATGAGGATCCACGCGCCATTAACCCAGAGACAAGGCGGGAATGGCAGCGGTGGTCGCCCGCGGTAGCGGCACTGTTGCCATAACCCCATGACCAACTCAGCGTCATTAAAGCTACATACAGTAATCGCTAGCGGCAAGACCCACCAGCGGCGGACAAGGTTCTTGGCCCCATCTTTGGCGTCATTAAAGAGCCCACTAGTCAGCGGGCCCTTATGAGGTCGGCGGAGAAGGCAGGCGACTTAGAGGCACCAGCTTGGACCCACACCCACCGGATTATTGTTGTACCCCGGGTAGGCCTATAACCCCAGGGCAGCCATGCAAAGGGTTGGAAGCTAGTAGTTTAGGCGCACACATAGGGGAGAGAAGAGCAAGCCGTGCCCTTCTCCTTCCTTACCCCGAACAGCTCAAGGAGCCTCTTGTACCCACTTTGCCATAGTGATCATGCGGAGAACCCAACTAGAGCAGCGATGAGGGGTGTTATCTCCTCGGAGAGCCACGAAGCTGGGTAAGATTCGCCGGCATGCATGTCTTCGCCTCATCCCGTTTCCAGGCACCGGCGACGGTCTACTCGCCCCCTCCATGATAAGCCATCCTTTGGCATATGTCGCACCCAACCCTCGACAGGGATATCTATTCAACTTGTTGCTATTGCTACATTTTGCTTCGCTACGCGAAACACTTTGCTTGATTTCAGTGCAACTACACAAAACGAGATTCAATTTCCTATTCGTGTTGGCAGATTCATATTTTATCCTGGTCTTCTCATGAAAGGTCAGTACAGGCCTTCATCCGCATGATTGTGTAGTGTGCTTTGAGATGTTGTGCTACTTGTATTGGTACTGTTTTAAATAAATGTTGAATTGAAGCTATTGTATTGCTGTCTTTTCCCATTAAGTAGTCAACAAAAATGGGACCAACCCAGACATGATGCTTGTTGCTTTGTTACAACAAACTCTGCATCACCCCCTTTATAAGTAGATGGAAGCACATACTGTTGTTGCGCCCACTCTCCCCTGGAACTGTTTATGCTTTTCGTTAATCCAATGCACTGGTAAAATTAAGCAATTCCACTCTCGTAATTAATTAACTACTGAATCTTAGTTCAAAACTGCAACACTTGTTAGGAATGGTACTATCCTGCTTTGTAGTTCTTTCTACATGTTTAACCAAGGTATTGTTAAGATAATGTCTGTTAAAATGAATCAGTCGCATTGTTTTAGGAATGATACTTTTACGCTTTTTCGTTCTTTATACATGTTGAAACAAGGCATTGTTAAGATAATGTCTCGATTAATATTAATGAATCACTGCTGATTGAGAATTGCTACTCTCCTGCTTTGTTTCCCATTAAGATAAGGTAGATCGATAGATGTTTTTCTTACGGGAGTACAAGTCATCAACCGTTATTTCTCGGTAATTGTTTCCCTTATACCTTTTGTTGCTTACGGGATATCACAATTAAAGCTCGGTTTTATCCCGACTTGATTTTAGTTCAACTGCACAAAAGGAGCCAATGTGTCCAAGGCAAACTGCTGCATTCTTGGTCCATTTGGTGGTTCCACTTTGCGAAAGAAAGCGAGTCACTGTTTTGCGCTACATTCTGAAGGAATGACCGAGAAGCTTTACGAGTATTAGGCCTTACACTATGTAGGCCAAAAGAGGTGCCAATTTCACCTTTTCTTAGTTTGGCACGAATCCCTCCATTACTTCTGATCGGTTGCCATAAATATTAGACACCGATGACATGACTAGTCTGCAGAGACCATTGGCAATTTAACAACACGTGGAGTGCCCTGGGCAAAAATTTCCCAAAGAAGTACAAGGAGCGACAGGACTCCACGATCATAGGCATTACATATTTTGGATGGAAAAAGCTTGTCAAAGTTTAATCATTGATGTTAACAAGAAGCGACAGGACTCCACGGTCATAGGCATTACATATTTTGAATGGGAAAAGCTTGTCAAAGTTTAATCATTGATGTTAGCAAGAAGACGTTAGTTTAATATATTGGAATTGGAAAACCTTGTCAAAATTTGCTCATTGGTGTTAGCCAGAAGACATGCATTTGATATTTTTGAGTGGGGCGCCCTTGCTGTGAGCAGCGCCAGTGTTTTTCTTATTCACGTGTTCAGTTTAGAAGTAAATAGTTACTCTGCTGAGATATTCCTGTGTTAAGAGTTTGTTCTGAATATTGTCTATGTAATGCCAGCCTTGTGTTTGATTGCAAAGTTGAGCTTGGAATGTTGTGGCATGCGGGATCATGAGCTGTTCACCGTGCCTCCACGAGAATAATGTTTCATATTGTTTTGCATGTCGATCTAATGCCGTGATTTGCACATTAAGAAGATTATCCTCTTACGTTGTTTCCGTGCGTAAGTTCATCGTCGATGTTTGAGCTTGTTTGGTTCAATAAGTCACCTGACTTATAAGTCGGTGACTTAAAACCAGTGACTTATAAGTCATGCCTGTTTGGTTGTCACCTGACTTATAAGTCACCTGACACACCTTCCGACCAACTCATGATAATAGGCCGTGATTGGATCGTCGTTTTCCAACCAAAACCGCTTGTAAAACTGACACTCGTAAATTAAAGCAGATGGTCTAGGGAGAAGGCGCTTGGTTGGTCGATTTCGACTAGTAAAATATCAGAAGTACTTCACACACGATAAAAACTCTAAACGACACTCGGACGATTGCTAATCCAGCCGTTAGCTGCTGTTTCAGCCTTGCCCATGGATGGCATGATACATACGTCGTGCATGTATCGTCCGTAATGTAAATCCATATAGCAATGCTCGTAAAATATACATTTGGTCTCTCAAATTACCGTGTAACCTGCCGGTTTACTTACAGACCTCGGGCCTTCCGATGACGAGTAAATTACACTTGTATGTTAATACAAGTTTGAAATAAACCAGAGCTCTCTAGCGCGGCTTTACCGTTTCATGCCGTCTCAGTTTCTCGAAGGTGCTCATAGATGTCCGATGATCCTGGCTTCCTGAATGAGCAGCGAGCGCTGTATCAGACCTCCGTAGGGCCCGCGGGGCCCTCTCTGTTGTCCTTCGAGTTGTTGCGCTCGCCATGGCGCCGAGCATTGTTAACATGGTCAACGAACATGTGGATTCAGGAGATGACTTTATTTTGACTGGATGACACTAGGGACCCACTAGGGCCATAGCCGTACGTACGCAAGTGCCTCCTTATTATGTACAACTATATTATTTTTGCTTTCTCCTGGTTTCCTGACGTCACGGTCTCACACCATTGTCAACCTATGTAGTCAATATAAACGAGAGAATTGCACAAGGTGCGGCCGACAGCTAGGACCAAGCAGCTCGAGCAGTATTTGTGTTTTTGAGGCGTGAGCACTGCAGAGTTTCTGTTGGCGATGATTTCATTGTTGTTCAGAGGAGAGCAGGGTATTAACTGCGCGGGCTGTGGCCCGTCTAGCCCAGGCTAGATATCCAGCCCATATACTACTTTTTTCAAGATGAAAATGGCTAGCCCAGCTATCGTCTTTTGAGGAATACCCGAGCAAGGTCAACTTGTTATTCTCTGCCTTGTTGGCTGCAAATCTTTCCTAGGAGGGATGCATTAGGCTTAACAGAAAATGGGCTTTCAAAATAACAAATGGGATGTAATTATAAAACTGGGCAGTAATTATAAAAAATGCACCAAACACGAAATTTGTTTATAAAATATTATTTATGGATTTTGAAAATCTTAAATTTTCATTGTTCTTGTAGAATGTTTAGTTAGATTTTTACGTAATACAAATTTATATTTAATCTGACTAGAAATTTCGGGATAAAAATATTTCAGACCCCATCAAAATGTGGGAAATTTTATTAAATTCTGTCTTCAACGGTTGGTTGAAATTATTAATCGTTGTCCTAGCTAGAAAATGGGTTGTACTTTTAACAAACTGTAAATGGGCTGTTGTAAATTCCATTAGAATTCAAAAAAGGGTAGTACATTCTTACAAAACGCAAATGGGCTATAAGTTCTCTGCCACACACTTGTGGGCCTACTAAGTGATGCGTCCCCTAAAAAAATAAGTTGACGCGTATGCAAGGCTTTGTCAACTTAATATTGTGGAAACACGGTTCTAGCAGCAGTGGCCGTTGGATGTCTATCCAACGGATGTCGTGCTTCTTCTTCAATCTCGAATATTCTTAGCTTCGGCCGCCCAAAAAATGATTCCTCCCACGACATCTGGGCGCACTGCCGGAGGCTGACCTATGGGCCTACTAAGTTGGAGCGTACCAAGGGCTTTGTCAACTTATTCAATATAAACGATTCTAGCTTCAGGGACCGTACGATGTCCATCCAACGGCCGTAGTGCTTCTTCAACCTCTCGTCTTCTTGGTCCAGCCGCCCAAAGCAGCGCCGGTCGTGCCGCCTGCTCCTGCCTCCCATGGCCGGCTGTGCTGCCGCGGAGGCCTCACCGCCCCCATACTACTCCCACCGCTGGCCAGGCCATCCCTCCACTCACCCTCACCCCCTGTTATTCTGCGGCGACAACAGCCTCACACTGCAGCCGAACCAGTGACCCCTCGTACTCCTCTCCGGGCGGGCTTCCACTGCTGCGTCCTCCCCGGCTCCGCGTCGTCCCCTTCCTAGGCGTCGTCGTCGTCCACCGCCCTGGTGCTCTCGGCGCGGCGTGGTCAATGTGGTCAATGACCGACTTCCATCGGAAAAGTACTGTACATCGAGAGGCTGACAGCTGGGTCCACGCCTGCCGCAAGGAAGTGCCTCCTTATTACACGCAAAATAATTATTCCTCCACCTGACAGCAGGGACCCACCGGACGGGCCACCTTATTTCGCAAAAAAAATGTTTCCCCACCTGCTGGGACCCATCGGGCGGCCACCGATTTCGAAAAAACGTTCCCCCCACTCTCAGCTCGGACCCACCGGAAGTGCCTCTTTATTACGCACAAAAAAATGAATACCCCCCCTGCTAGCTGGGACTCACCTTGTTGGGAAGCAGACTTGTGGGCCTACTAAGTTGACGGGGACGGAGGGCTTTGTCAACTTACTCAATATGAACGATTCTAGCTCCAGTGACCGTACGATGTCCATCCAACGGTCGTAGTGCTTCTTCAACCTCTGGTCTTCTTGCTCCAGCCGCCCAAAGCAACGCCAGTCATGCCGCCTGCTCCTGCCTCCCGTGGCCGGCTGTGCTGCCGCGGAGGCCTCACCGGCCCCTACTATTCCCACCTTAGGCCAGGCCCTGCGGTGACGGCAGCCTCACACCGCAGCCGAACGAGTGAATACTCATACTCCTCTCCGCGTGGGCATCCACTGCCGCGTCTTCACCGGCTCCACGTCGTCCCCTTCCTAGGCCTCGCCGTCGTCCACCGTCCTGGTGCTCTCGGCACGGCGTGGTCAACGTGGTTAAGGAACGACTTCCATCGGACATGGACTGTACGTCGAGAGGCTGAAATCTGGGTCCACGGCCGCAGCAAGGAAGTGCCTCCTCATTACGCCGGAAATAATGATTCCTCCACCTGACAGCAGGGACCCACGGACGGGCCACTGTATTTCGCGAAAAAAACGTTTCCCTCCTGACTGCTGGGACCCACCAGCTACATCTTCGCACGCAAGGAAGTGCGTTTGGGCAAAAAAAAACAAAACGATTCGCCCCCTGACTGCTGGGACCCACTAGCTACATCTTTGCAGGCAAGGAAGTGCCTGACAGTCGGGACCCACCTGGTCGAAGCGTCAATCGCGTTGTCATTCTGGTCACGAACGTGTACGTACATACTGGTCGATGTAGAGGCGCGCACGTGTCGTAGTAGAGGCGCGCACGTGTCGATGTAGAGGCACGCACGTAGCATGTACACGTACGTATAGCAGCGAGGGTGCAAGAAAAAAAATACGGCCACGTATGTACATACGGGCAGGGTCTCGAATGCCTACTCGCGCATACGTACATGGCTGGGTCGGAATGGAGAAACATCGTCGTCATCGTGTTCATGGGGAGCCAACCGGCTGGGTCGGAACGGAATGCGTGGTCGTGTTCATCGGGAGGGCTTGGATGGAACATGCAATGGAAACGAGGCCTGGCGTACTGCACAACGGAGGAAACGGACATCCTACATTTGGAACGGGGTCCTGTTGATCGGGAGGCGTGTGGCGTACCGCAAAACGGAGGAAACAAATGTCCTACGGTCGAAACGGGGGTCCTGTTGATCGGGAAGGGTGTGGCGTACCGCAAAACGGACGAAACGGACCTCCTACGGTCGAATCGGGGCCCTGTTGATCGGGAGGGGTGTGGCGTACCGCAAAACGGACGAAACGGACTTGTGTTGGAGCGCTACGATCAAAACGGGGGTCCTGTTCATCGGGAGGGGTGTGGCGTATCACAAAATGGGACTCCACCGGATACTGTTCATCGCCACCGTCGACCTCCTCCAGCCTCCACGGAGCTCCTGTTCATCCAGCCTCCACCGCGCGCTACTCCACCGGCTACTGTTCAACCACTCCTCCACGGGCACCCCTCCACCATCTACTGTTCATCCAGCCCTCCACACCACGGGGTCCTGTTCAACTACCCCTCCACGGCCACCCCTCCACCTTCTACTGTTCAACCAGCCCTCCACACCACGGGATCCTGTTCATCCAGTGGCAATGCCACCGCTCACTATTCATCCAACCCCCCCCCCCCCCAACGCTCATCGTTCATCCAATCGATCGGCTTGATTAGCAGCAGCGAAGAATCGCTCCATCGGGTTCGATTAACAGCCATCGATCGATCGCTCGGGTTTAATGTAACGCGTAGCCTGCAGTTCAATCGCTCGGTTGATTAGAGCCCAACGCCGCTTCGGTTTGATTAGAGCTAACGCCGCACACACGCTGCAGTCGACGAGAAAACACGCATCGCTCGGCCCCCGACCTTCCACCGTAACCGGCAACACCCTGACATTTTCCTCGCCCTCGCTTCTACCACGGTTTTTTCCGTCATGGATAGCCCAAAGAATGTCATGCAGCTGCGTCTCCGGCCCGCCCAGGACGAAAAGCCCATTTTCTGTCATGATTTTTTGTCATAGAAGTAGGAGCCCACCACATCTATGATGATACCGGGGTTTTTCACAATTATCTTCATAGAAGTGTCATATGTATGACAGAAAAAAATTTCGTTCAGCCCAAAATGTCACGGATGTGTCTTTTTTTTTGTAGTGGAGCTTGTTTAAAGACGAAAGCTCCGCTGGATCCATCTGCTTGGAGTGTTCGGAGTCGATACGAAGGGTATTTTCGATGACCCGGGAGGTCATCGTCGGCTCAACGACCGAACGAGCTATCATGGTAAAGCCGCCCAGCCGGAGGGTTTGGCCCAGGGCCAGTGCTCCTCGAGTGATGATATTGTCCTTGGGAACAAGGAGAGCCATCGATCCTGTCATCGACGTCACAGTGGAACTCTCAATGAAAGCACCAATGTCGGTATCAAAACCGGCGGATATCGGGTAGGGGGTTCCGAACTGTGCGTCTAAGGTCGATGGTAATAGGAGATAGGGGACACAATGTTTACCCAGGTTCGGGCCCTCTCTATGGAGGTAATACCCTACTTCCTTCTTGATTGATCTTGATGAATATGAGTATTACAAGAGTTGATCTACCACGAGATCATAATGGCTAAACCCTAGAAGTCTAGCCTGTATGACTAAGGTCATGAATATATCCCCATTCGGACTAAGTTCTCTGGTTTATATAGACACCAGAAGGAACTAGGGTTACACAAGGTCGGTTACAAAGAAGGGAATCTACATATTTGGTCGCCAAGCTTGCCTTCCACTCCAAGGAGAGTCCCATCCGGACTTGGGTGTAGTCTTCGGTATTCGTGTCTTCACAACCCATCAGTCCGGCCCATGGCTAACAGGCCGGACGTCCGAGGAACCCTCAGTCCAGGACTCCCTCACCGGCGCGGTTCTGATGGCTCCCAGCGGTAGGAAAGCAGATATTTCGTGACGGTTGATGGCTACGGGGAAGCAGCGCCGGGGCCCTGGACGCGTCTGAAGTCGGAGCCGCTCCAGCGTCGTGCACAATGGAGCGGGTGAATCGGCTCCGGTATGCTTCATGCGGTCGTTGTCGAGGTAGCTCCGGCAGCACGGAGTAAGACGCACATTGCCCAGTGCAAGACGGTAAACGGACAGTGGCTCCGGCATTGGGGAGGAGGGCGGCAGTGAATTTGGTGTGGTGGGGGCGCCATGGAGGAGGGTCCGAGGTTTTGCAGCCGGGGAGAAGGTGATTTGGCGCCCATGCTATATGAATGGGTAATTGGGAGGGGGAACCATGTCTTACAGACACATTTCTCTGAAATGTGGGGAAAGCTACAGTTCTACTCCTGCATTTTGGCCTCTGGGCTTGGGTCTTTGTCTTGAGGGTCGGGGATAGTAGGGACAATTTGTTTCTTCGAAATAGTGGGCGTCAGCGATTTCAGGCGAGGAGGGTGTGTTTTGAAATAGTTGGTGCGAGCAATTTCGGGCGAGGAGGGTGTGTTTTGAAATAGTGGGCGCGAGCGACTCTAGCCGAGGAGGGCATGTTTTGAAATAGTGGGCGCGAGCGATTTCAGCCGAGGAGAGGGTGTTTTGCCGCCCATGGTTTATGAATTATTTGGCACCTGACATTTCGCCCGAGGAGGGGGCATGCTTTGATGAAGTTACAAAACAACCCTCGATGTACGACGGGCCAATTGATGCGTGTCACATATAGGCCGGTAATTTCGTGTATACCATTTATTTTCTCGGGCAAATTCCACCAAGTAGAAGGTGTTCAGCGGTTCGTTCAAATTTTGGGAGAATGAGCATCCACGTCTACCTTACCAAGTCGATTCGAATCAAAATTTGAAATTTGATCTTGCCACTTCTTTAACAGTTTGTTCTTATTTTGGGAGAACGAGCATCCATGTCTACCTTACCAAGTCGATTCGAATCAATTTTGAAATATTAACTTGTCACTTGTTTTTTAGATGGTGAGATGACGCTCTGGACTAATGTGCTTTTACATGCTCATTGCCAATGATTTACTATTTGACAAATAGTTGACCCACTCAAAAACGGGAATCAACCCCAAAATGAAATATCTCGGTTCAATGAAATAGCTCGTTCACCCGGTCAAAATTGTGGACTAAATACAAAATTGAACACCTCAATTGAGTAGCTTGTTGTATTATAGTACTCCATGAACATGCTGAAAGTCGAATTAATGAACTTGTTTGGTACACATATCTCCATTCATGTGTGGATTGCAAACACCATGTTCTCCAATTCAAATATTTGAATGCAAATTTATATCGAAACATGGTTTATATCTGTCTTTGATGCATAAACGCGACCTCCGCCTCTCCCGAACTCTTGTTCTCTCTCTATCCGAAAATCTTCATTTCTATCGCACGCATACAACCACAAACCTTGTCGGTCCCTCTCTCCCTCCATCTCTCTATATATATTTGTATCTATCTCTCTGTCGATCTTTCTAGTTCGTATGCACACTCCATGTATAGGTCTCTCTGGCACAGTGTATGATTCTCTAGTCCAAGCTCAATATCTAGGGTGCACTCATTGTACGCACACAATTTCCCTACTCGTTGTCCGTAACTCTCTCACGCACCACTTCGCCGTCTCGGGGCTCTTCCCTCTCTCTCTCTCTCTCTCTCAAACTCTCCACATGCATATCTCACTCGCACTGGATAGACCCATCTAAAACCCTATCTCTCTCTCCCTCATTCTCTCTCCATCTCACGCGCGCACACATACAATCTCACGCCTAGCTTAGTATGACTATCTCTCTCCCCATTGTAGGCACATGCAGTCCCCCTATGTATATGACTATTTCTCAGTCTCCATCACAAACATACGCATTGCCTCTTTCCCTCACTTGGTCTATCTCGATTTCTCTCGGGGCATCTTTCTGTCGCACACACACCTCGTCCCTCGATCTCCCACCCATATAGTCCCCTCACGATCTTGAGGGGATCTCTGTATCACAAACACACCGTCTCTCCCTCCCCATGCGTCCATATGGTCCATACGTCCCTCTCGACCTCTGTCCCTTGTTAGTAGATCTCTATTGCACAGGTGCTATAGGGGGGTCTCTCTCCGTTGCAATCAACCACACACTAGCTATCTCCGTGTATCTCCCCACTATGAGAAGCGACTCGAAAGCGATTCATAAATTTAGTAAGTTCATCACAGGCATGTCATTTAGTATTACATACAACAGGTCATCTATTATAAATACTAATTTTTTTCTCACACAACAAATAACAAAGCGATGAAATAAACTTCAGGTCAACCAATCCTTGGTGTTGGAAATGCTTGCTTTGAACCATAAGTGATTATTTAGGAAGGGCCAGCTATTGTCAATATCGAGACCAAGGCAGGACTCACCATCCAGGCTGAAATGGCCTATATCAGGACGCATATTGTGATAGCCAGGGTAGGGAACCATAGCAGTGTCCGAGGTATAGATACAGTTGATTCAAATAACTGGTAGTAACGTTATGCAAACAGCAGCTGGATCGCCTTTCACCATCATTGGATAGTTTTGTCTAGGGAAGAGCGAGTTTTCTCCAAGACTATCAATACTGAACCAGGCAGAAGGTGCTTGCGCTAGCACACTAGTATCCCTCCCTAATACCCTGCAACGGATATTGGAATAAGTCCAGAGAGTGCGACCATGGGAGACAACACCTGCTTCCTTAGTAACATCAGCACTGCCCTGTATACAGACAAGAAGAGGTGATCCATCGGAATAAGGTGCTAGGTGCCACTGAGTATGTATGTCCTGCTTGTCTTCATTCTCATGATCATCACCACCGTCATCTCCCCCATGGTTATTAAAAATTTCCAAGTATAGGTGGGGGAATGTTCACAGGACCTTGGGAAACACAAGAAGGTTGTCGGATGTGGGGTTCCGGCAAACCATTAAGGTTCAAACACTGGGGTGCGCGCGAAGTCTTTCCCTCCTACCGATCTGCGCCCTAGCTCGCTAAGATCTCGCGGACAAACTTGACGAACTCACAACACAGAAAGACACGAGATTTATACTGGTTCGGGCCACCGTTGTGGTGTTATACCGTACTCCAGTGTGGTGGTGGTGGATTGCCTCTTGGGCTGATGAAGAACAGCACAGAGGGAAGAACAGCCTCCTGAGGTTGAGGTGTTCTTTTGCTTGGTGACTTAGTGGGTGAGAGCTGGATGAACTGCTCGATGCCCCCTACTGTGGTGGCTAGCTCTACTTATATAGGCCCTTGTCCTCTTCCCAAATATTGAGCGGGAAGGGAGCCAACAACGGCGGGCAAATTTGAAGGGGTACAACCAGTACAAGCTATCCTAACAAAAGCAGTCTTCGCCTGCGAAAAGCTCTGGTAGTGACGCCGTCTTGGGCTACACGATGACCTCCGTCTTGCCGTCCTCCTGGTCTTTGTCTCGTTGCACCGATATGGCAACCTTTGCCTGATGCCTCGGTACTCCTCGCCTACGCCTGCTTCCTTAGCACCAAAGAGGAAACAAGGACGCTGCACGCGCTGGCGCCCGCCTGGTGTCGATCGGCATGGCTCACGTCACGAGAGCCTCGTGAGGTTTGCCCCGCCTTGATATCTCCGCTCCTCGTGAGCCTGCCTGACTAGGCCACTCTGAGGAGGTCTTGCATCGTCCGCCTCGCGAGGCTTGGCCCCTCGTGAGGGTCTTGGATGCCTTGTTGATGAAGATGGATCATACGGCCTGCTGGCTTAGCCACGCCGTGGGCCGCAGGCAGGCAAGTCTGGGGGCTCCCGTTCCCAGAACGCCCACAGTAGGCCCCGGGCCCAAGGCACGCTCGGGCTTGGCTTCATGGCGAAGCCGAGGGTCAAGTTCGGAGCACCACGGGCCCCAAAGGCCTGCGGCCTCGGTTGACACATGGTGGTTGATTGGACGTGGGCGTCTCCGCTTCCCCATGCTGCCCTTGAATCCGCCAGGCTATGCGGCCCCCGCATCTCACACAATTATTCTTCCTTCGCCCACGCCTGATTCTTCCAATCTTCCTGCGCTCCGCCTGCTTCATCGCCATGGCGCCGAAACAAGCTGAAAAGGGGAAGAAACCTCTGTATTTGCAAATTGTGCCACCGTCCTTTGAGCCGGCGCTCGGCCGGCCTCGGGTGCTCAACGACGAGGCCATGGTTAAGGTGCACCCCATGCTTGCCTCCAGTTTCAACGAGTGGGCAGAGACAGTTGCTTGGCTCGCGTCTCACACTCGCATGGCTCGGGCAGCCACTGAGGTCCCGATCTTCATAGAGGCCCTCTGGGCTGGCCTGTTTCCTCCCTTCTCCGCAAGATTCATCTCGACCCTCAATCTGTGACCCTTCTTGCCGTCTTCACCTTCTTGTGCGAGGCCATGGTGGGCATCGCTCCTTCCGTGGCCCTCCTCTGCCATTTCTTCTCGTTGCATCTGACCTGTCCCCGGCACAGCTCGGGGTGCGTGGGCTTCCAAGCCGTGGCCGCAACAGCGGGCGCGGGGATTGATTTCGAGCTTACTTCATCCACGAGCGAGTTCCGTATTCGATGGGTGTTTGTTGACGCCGGCGTGCTCAGCCCTCTACCGGACGAGATGCCCAGGAATAGTTGCATGTTGTACCGCTGCGAGAACAAAGCCACATTTGCCGCGAGCATGCCTTCCTTTGATGAGTGGGGGCTGCGCCCAATCGGCCTGGTGGGTTCCCGCGAGAACCCCGTTGTTGTGATTCCCTTCTTCGCCGCCGGTGCCGAGCTCGCCCCAGGTGGAGGTGCGGGAGGGCGAGCTCCGACGGAGGCCGGCGGCTCGAGTGCTGAGGAGCACATGCCGAGTGGTGATCCTGGGGCGTCGTCCTCGGGGGCCTGCGACCCCCCTCCTGGGGCATCGTCCTCGGTCACTGAGGAGGTGCGGCATGCGGCTCCCGAGGCCAAGGCTCCAGGAGCCTCGGGAGGTTGTGGTGAGACGGTGCCCGGCTGTTCGCCGCAACCGGGCACCCCTGAAGACATCCTCCCAAGCTCTTCTTCGGCCCCGCCGCGCACCGGCCGTCACGTCCAGCGCTTCAGTCGTCTTTGTGTGGACTTCGAGGAGCTCCGCAAGAGGAAAGGATCCCCTAGCGGCAGCAATATCTTCGGGTCGTTGAAGCAACGAAAGTACATCGCCATTGACGCGTAAGTATCTTATTGTCATGGTTTCCCGTGTGTAGTCTCCTTATCCTGACGTCAGTCCTTCAGGGCTCCTTCCGTTGAAGCTGTTGCGTCTTCTGGGAAGCGGCCTCCTCCTTCATCAACTCCCCCATCGGCCTTGAGCGTTCCTGGTCCGCCTGCCGCCCCTGGAGCGGGGTCGGTTGGGGGAGCGTCTCCGCCTTCGTGGCGCGCTGAGCCCGCGGCTTGGCCACCCATCCCCCACTCTCTAGCGTGGAGCTTGGAGGGCGTGCCCAAGACTCCCCCCTTGCTCACGGACAGTAGCTGGTTGGCTTCGATCTTTGGCTCCTCCTCAAGTTGCGTGCCCCGATTGGCTCGGGCTCCTCGTGAGGACTGGCTGACGTCAGGGGCGGTGGCACCCCCTGCCCCCTACCGGGAGGTGGTGCGCCGCTTGGCGCCCCGCCCGCAGCCCCCGAGGTGGAGGACGAAGTGGGCCGAGCGTTTAAGCTCAAGCGCGGGCGGAGCGTAGTTCGTCACGAGCTCTTTCGGGAGGCGATGGGCGCGATGAGTCGACTTGGTGAAGAGCTCGCGGGTGTCGACTCGCGCCTTGAGGATGAAGGTCTCCGGCTGGTGGAAGAGCGGCGCAAGCTGAGGGTGGCCATCAACCTCAGTCGCTATCAGCGCGACCTTGAGAATGCGAAAGCCGAGGCGTCCCTCAAGGTCGCCCATGAATCCCGCGCACGAGCCTTGAAGAGGCTCGCGAGGCCGACCGCCGTCGCAAGGCTGCGGAGAAGCGCACGTGGGAGCTCCAGGCCTGGAGTGCATCCCTTGAGCAGCAGGTGGAGGCGTGCAGGGCCGCTCTGGCATCGCTGAGGGAGACGCCCGCGGAGGAAGGGGAGGTCCTGAAGCGCGAGGAGGCACTGGCCCTGGAAGCCGTGGAGCGCAGCCTCGAGCTCGAGCAACTAGAGACGAGGGAGCATCAAGTTGATCAAGCAGAAGATGCCGTCGGGGATCGCAAGGCCAGAGTCGAGGAGGAGGTCGATTGCAGGTTGGCCGAGGTTCGCACAGACCTGGAGGGTAGGTATGACCTGAAGCTGAAGCTCGCGGGTACGGAGGATGCAGGCAGGGCCGCTGCCCTCAGGCCCAGGTTGGATGAGGCTGAGAGGCGTGCGGAAGCCACGGCCGCCGCCCTAGTTATGGCGCAGGCGGACTTGGCCTCCGCCCGTGCCGAGCTGCTTTCTCTTCGGAGGCGGGTTGATGACGCTGAGGCCGTAGCACGACAAAACACGGAGGAAGTGCTCCAACGGCGAACCCTGGAGCGCGGGCATGCCCCCATGCTTCGGGATCTCTGGAACAGGGCCAATACCACCCTAGGCCATATTTGCGACGAGGATGCACCAGCCCCTCACTCGAATGACTATGCCAGCCACCTGACCTTCTTCACTGAGGTGGTGATGAGCCTGGAGGCTCGATCTGCCAGAGCTTGCCAGGTTGTGGAGGAAAGGGGTCGTGGCCTGCTTGAGCGCACTTTCTCCCGTGTCTTCAGCCATCTTATGAATGCCGACCCCAACTTTTACTTCGACGCCTCCATCGTCCCTGTACCCACGGCCGTCCGGGGCGACCTGGCGCGTTGGGTTGAGGACAATGTGGACGCGTTGGTCAGGGCCTTCACTTCGCAGGATGACGCGTGGTGGTCGTCGCAGACGAAGGCGACGTGGTCGACGACGGTGATGGGGGCGTCGCCGATGGCGGCGACGATGCCGACGAAGACGATGATGACGCGAGTGACGCGTCCGTGGGTGATGTAGCGAGTGACATTTCTGGCTGATCCCATGTTCTCCCGTCGTTTCATCCTGCACACAAAACTCGGGCATGGCCCTTGGAAACTTGTAAGAGCATTTTGAGAGCGGGAGCCCCTCATGTAAGCAAATTGCAGTTTTTTACTTTTCGATGCGATGTGAGTATGTGACCTCGTGAACTTGCGAATCCGGGGGCGAGTTTTCCGTCATGGTTTACCTTAGTCAGCGCCAGCTTCGAGCTGGGTCTTGAAGCGGCAAGTTTCTGAGAATCCTGCGGAGCTTATCGCCCCGTCTGAAGGGGCCCCGCAAGAGGTGAGCACCAGCCGCAGCACTAGGGCGCGCTCGGCGGGCGTGCGCTTCGTGCGGTCCAGCTCGCAAGGAGCTCGTGAGGGGAAGGCGACGGACATGAGTCCCAGAAAAAACGAGATCCAGAAGACAAGAAATTGCTCGAACGAGAAAAGGCACCCCCCGCACGCATCGATAAAAATTCGGCTTCAACTTAAATCCAGATCCAGAAAGCAAAGCTACAGAAAGAGAGATACAAAGCAAAAGGTTGCGTCAGACACCTAGTCTAGTCTTCCGGTCTTCAAGTCAGCTAAGTGCTGCCACTAGGCGTGGGAGGGAGCCCTAGGGCCTGAGGTCGGCGCTCCTGAGACTCCGGGGCGTTTACAGCCCCAACTCATTATTATGTGAGAGTGTCACGGGCGGCGAGCTTCACAGGCACTGGGCCTTCTTCACAGGTACCGGCCTTGCTTCATATCACCTGTCGAGGGCCCCGCCTTGCGTCACCCTAGACCTCCTTTGAGCCAACCGGTTGCCAGGACGACACAAAAGAGGGAAAGAGGACGCCAGCGGTGCCCTCGGCGACCACAGGTTCTTTGCTGGGGGAAGGGTTGTCGAAGCCTCCCCGGCAGAGGACCTACCTCCGGGTGTCCCCTTACTTCGCACGCTGTGGGGAGGGGCCTGACTCCCGACCCTTCTCCTGCAGCCCCCAACGGGACCCCCGTGCCGGCAGGGAGGCTACCGAGCTGGGGCCGCTGGCCGTTGTGGCGATCTGTTCCTCCTGTGACTCATGGTTAGCGTAAGCTTGCTCCTAAGGGATTAGGGGTACCCTATTGTGGTCGTTGCACACGCGGTCGTGGTGGTTCCCCGGCGGCTCCTGGAAGGCTTCGACTCCTAGCGCCCCTTCTTCCCAATCTTGTCCAACGAACGAGCCAGGGTCGTCCTCCGGTGCGTACTCCTGGTCCGTCATGCGGTGCACGTAGGCTTCCGAGGCTGTTACCCCGACAACCTCGCCGTAGTGCCCCACGCTCCATGTTGCCCGGCCCAGCGTGGCGTCCTGAGGATAGTAGCGTGGCATCTCGCCGGGACCATGGGGGGTGACACTTGTGCCGTGCTTGTTGCAGGCGGCATGGGGGCGGCAGAGCCCCCGACACTGCCGGCCATGTTAGTGCTGACGAAGCCCCCTGGCGCACCTAACGACACGTGGTGGCGGCGTAGCCCGCGGTGAATCCCTATAGCGGCCTCAGGAGGAAGCTGGTGACAGAAAGGTGGCGCTCCCGAGGCCGTCGCGTCCATTATCTCGGCAACGCGTTCCAGCAGTGCGTCCCGACCGCTCTCCATCAGCCGGCACCGCAGCATCTCCCTTGCCACGGTGAGCGCTGCCCGCATGTTTGCCTGTTCCCGCCGCGAGTGCGGCGCCGTCGCCGCGGTGTGGCTTGCTGCTCTGGCAACGGCTCACACTTGCTGTGGAGTGAGGGTAGATGACGCTTGGCCGCATCGCCCGTGCCCCGCAGGATTAGACGGCGCTCGTGCCACTTGGAGCGCGGGGTTGAGGTCTTCATGGGCGGGCGGCGCCGCCTGGGCTGGCCAGGCTGCCCAGCGGTCAGAGTCAGCTCATGGGTCATCGGACATCGTGGCCGCGGAGCGTCGGCAAGTCGATTGGCGGAGGAGAAGCTCCGGCGCACCCCTACCTGGCGCGCCAAATGTCGGATGTGGGGTTCCGGCAAACCCTTAAGGTTCGAACAATGGGGTGAACGCGAAGTCTTTCCCTCCTACCGATCTGCGCCCTAGCTCCCTGAGATCTCGCGGACGAACTCGATGAACTCACAACACATAAAGACACGAGATTTATACTGGTTCGAGCCACCATTGTGGTGTAATACCCTACTCAAGTGTGGTGGTGGTGGATTGCCTCTTGGGCTGATGAAGAACAGTACAGAGGGAAGAACAGCCTCCTGAGGTTGAGGTGTTCTTGTGCTTGGTGACTTAGCGGGTGAGAGCTGGATGAACTACTCGATGCCCCCTACTGTGGTGGCTAGCTCTACTTATATAGGCCCTGGTCCTCTTCCCAAATATTGAGCGGGAAGGGAGCCAACAACGGCGGGCAAATTTGAAGGGGGACAATTAGTACAAGCTATCCTGACAAAAGCGGTCTTCGCCTGCGAAAAGCTCTGGTGGTGACGCCGTCTTGGGATCCACGATGACCTCCATCTTGCCGTCCTCCTGGTCTTGGTCTCGTTGCACCGATATGGTGACCTTTGCCTGATGCCTTGGTACTCCTCGCCTGCGCCTGCTTCCTTAGCACCAAAGAGGAAAGTAGGATGCTGCGCGCGCTAGCGCCCGCCTGGTGTCGATCACCATGGCTCACGTCACGAGAGCCTCGTGAGGTTTGCCCCGCCTTGATATCTCCGCTCCTCGTGAGCCTGCCTAACTAGGCCACTCCTGAGGAGGTCTTGCGTCATCCGCCTCGCGAGGCTTGGCCCCTCGCGAGGGTCTTGGATGCCTTGTTGATGAAGATGGGCCGTACTGCCTGCTGGCTTAGCCACGCCATGGGCCGCAGGCAGGCAAGTATGGGGACTCCCGTACCCAGAACGCCGACAAAGGTTAATTAGTGTACGGGGATACTAAACTCACATGCATGGTGAATCAAACAATCATAATTATAGTGGAAGACAAACGTAACGAAACAATAAGGATCCCATGCGAAAACAGTGCCATGAGTGGTGGAAACAAATACAAGACGCTCGTATTGAATTGCATCACAGTACTCATCCGTGTACAGAAACTGATGTTTGAGCAATATCCATGGAGGCGTGGAAGTAAGGGGGCAACAAGCTTGTCAAAGACAGCGACAACATAATAGTTTCTATAATCCAAAGAGCGATTGGGAACTCGACAAATTGCTATCTTCTGCAGATGATAGTCACCATGATCATATTTGAACGTACGTAGATCATCTGTTTGCTCAACCTCAGGGAAGTCTGAGATTTTTGGAAGTGGAACCCGGTGACGAGTGTACACATTCACAAGTTCCCACTCGCAGTTGTACCCAATATAAGCAACCCAATCTCCATTTGCGCCTGCCCAGGCCTTACCCGTAAGCGATGGCATCTTAACATCACACGTTTCATTATCAAGCAGCATCAACTTGCACAAGGCGAGGCTTTTGTCGTCCCTGCACCAGCGAGCAGGGTCATGGGAAGATGATAAGGGAGATCAAACCGCTCCTAAACCCTTGGGGTTCTTTGTAATGCAGTTATTTGTTAAGTCGAGAATGGTCTTGAACGAACCTTCCATGCTAGCCAAGGTGATGACGTATGCTACTTCTTGAGCTTGTGTTGTTTTTCCCTTGAAGAGGAAAGGGTGATGTAGCAAAGTAGAGGTAAGTATTTCCCTCAGTTTGAGGACCAAGGTATCAATCCAGTAGGAGGTACAAGCAAGTCTCCAATCTATGCACCTGCACAAACAATCAAACACTAGCACCCAACGAGATAAAGGGGTTGTCAATCCCTTCACCGTAACTTGCAAGGATGAGATCTAATAGAGATAAATATAAAAGATTACTAAAACGTAAAACAAAGTAAAAAAAATAAATTGCAGCAAAGTATTTTTGGGTTTTTTTGTTTATAGATTCGACAATATATGATAGAAAATAGTAGATCGGAAAGTTATATGAGGGAAAATAGACCCGGGGGCCTTAGGTTTCACTAGAGGCTTCTCTCTTGAAAGAAAATAATACGATAGGTGAACAAATTGATGTCGAGCAATTGATAGAAAAGCGCAAAATTATGACGATATCCAAGGCAATGATCATGAATATAGGCATCATGTCCGTGTCAAGTAGACCGACTCCTGCCTGCATCTACAACTATTACTCCACACATCGACCGCTATCCAGCATGCATCTAGAGTATTAAGTTCATAAGAACCGAGTAAAGCCTTAAGTATGATGACATGATGGAGAGGGATAAACTCAAGCAATATGACGAGGACCCATCTTTTTAACCTTGATGGCAACAATACAGTACGTGCCTCGCTACCCCTACTATGTCATTGGGTGAGGACACCGCAAGATTAAACCCAAAACTAAGAACCTCTCCCATTGAAAGAAGAACCAATCTAGTTGGCAAACCAAACCAATAATTCGTAGAGAAATACAAAGATATTTGATCATGCATATAAGAATTCAGAAAAGACTCAAATAACAGTCATAGATAATCTGATCATAAATCCACAATTCATCGGATCTCAACAAACACACCACAAAAGAATATTACATCGGTTAGAAATCCAAGAACATCAAGGAGAATATGGTATTGAAGATCATAGAGAGAGAGAAGAAGCCATCTAGCTTCTAGATATGGACACGTAGGTCCGTGGTAAACTACTCACGCTTCATCGGAAGGGCAATAGAGTTGATGTAGATACCCTCCGTGATTGAATCCCCCTCCGGCAGGGTGCCAGAAAAGGCCCCAAGATGGGATCTCACGGGAACAGAGGCTTGCGGCGGCGGAAAAGAATTTTTGTGGATGCTTCTGGTATTGGGGGAATATATGGGTATCTATGGAGCGAAGATTAGGGTTAGGAGGCCTAGGGGGCCCACAAGCCTAGGCCTCCCCCTTGGGGCGCACCCCTAGGGCTTGTGGACTCCTCGTAGGTCTTCTGGCCTCCTCCCCAAGTCTCCTGGGTGTCTTCTGGTCCAAGAAAAATCACCGTAAAGTTGTATTCGGTTTGGACTCCGTTTGATATTCCTTTTCTGTAAAACTCAAAACAAGGAAAAAACTGAAACTGGGCTTTGGGTTAATAAGTTAATCCCAAAAATAACATATTAATGCATATAAAACATCCAAAACATATAATATAATAGCATGGAACAATCAAAAATTGTAGATACGTTGGAGACGTATCAGGCATCCCCAAGCTTAATTCCTGCTCGTCCTCGAGTAGGTAAATGATAAAAACAGAATTTTTGAGAATGCTACCAAACATATTTATCCACGTAATATTCTTTATTGTGGCATGAATATTCAGACCCATAAGATTCAAAAAAAAAAATATTGACATAAAAACAATAAAACTTCAAGCATACTAATAAAGAAATCGTGTCTTCTCAAAATAACATGGCAAAAGAAAGTTATCCCTACAAAATCATATAGTCTAGCTGAGGGAGTCCTGGATTAGGGGGTGTCCGGATGGCCGTACTGAAGGAAATATGCCCTAGAGGCAATAATAAAGTTATTATTTATTTCCTTATATCATGATAAATGTTTATTATTCATGCGAGAATTGTATTAACCGGAAACATAATACATGTGTGAATACATAGACAAACAGAGTGTCACTAGTATGCCTCTACTTGACTAGCTCGTTAATCGAAGATGGTTATGTTTCCTAACCATAGACATGAGTTGTCATTTGATTAACGGGATCACATCATTAGGAGAATGATCTGATTGACTTGACCCATTCCGTTAGCCTAGCACTTGATCGCTTAGTATGTTGCTATTGCTTTCTTCATGACTTATACATGTTCCTGTAACTATGAGATTATGCAACTCCTGCCACGGAGGAACACTTTGGTGGTACCAAACGTCACAACGAATCGGGTGATTATAAAGGAGTACTACAGGTGTCTCCAAAGGTACATGTTGGGTTGGCGATTTCGAGATTAGGTTTTGTCACTCCGATTGCTCGGAGAGGTATCTCTGGGCCTTCTCGTAATACACATCACATAAGCCTTGCAAGCATTTCAACTAATGAGTTAGTTGTGAGATGATGTATTACGGAACGAGTAAAGAGACTTACCAAGAACGAGATTGAACTAGGTATTGGATACCGACGATCGAATCTTGGGTAAGTAACATACCGATGACAAAAGGAACAACGATGTCGTTATGTGGTTTGACCGATAAAGATCTTCAGAGAATATGTAGGAACCAATATGGGCATCCAGGTTCCGCTATTGGTTATTGACCGAGAATAGTTCTAGGTCATGTCTACATAGTTCTCGAACCCGTAGGGTCCGCACGCTTAAGGTTTCGATGATGCTTATATTATGAGTTTGCATGTTTTGATGTACCAAGGAGTTCGAGTCCCGGATGATATCGGGACATGACGAGGAGTCTCGAAATGGTCGAGACGTAAAGATTCATATATTGGATGATATGTTTAGGCTAAGGGTCAAGCCCATGAGGCTTTAGGTCGGTGCAAAAGGAGTTTTGTGGAGGCTGGGGCCAAACGCCGGAGACCTCGGCGTCGGCCCTGGGCCGCACGCCGAGGCCCATGGCGTCTCAGGCCGACGCCAAGGATTGTGGCGTTTGGTCCTGGAGTCCGAGTGGGACTCTTGCCTTTCGGGCAAAACCGACTTTGAGGAGGTTTTGCTCCAAGTTTCACCCCGGGCTCAACATATAAATAGAGGGCAGGGCTAGCACCAAAGACACAACAATTGATCCCTTGGATCTCTTAGCCGTGTCGGTGCCCCTTCCACCATATTCCACCTCGGTCATATCGTCGCAGAGTTTAGGCGAAGCCTCGCGCCGAGAGCATCATCATCGCCACCACACCGTCGTCTTGACGGAACTCATCCCGACACTTTGCTGGATCGAGTCCGGGATCGCCATCGAGCTGAACGTGTGCGTAACTCGGAGGTGCCGTCGCTCGGTGCTTGGATCGGTCGGATCGCGAAGACGCACGACTACATCAACCGCGTTGTTATAACGCTTCCGCTTTCGGTCTACGAGGGTACGTGGACAGACACTCTCCCCTCTCGTTGCTATGCCATCACCATGGTCTTGTGTGTGCGTAGGAAATTTTTTGAAATTACTACGTTCCCCAAATAGTGGCATCCGAGCCTGGTTTTATGCGTTGATGTCATATGCACGAGTAGAACACAAGTGAGCTGTGGGCGATATAAGTCATACTGCTTACCAGCATGTCATACTTTGGTTCAGCGGTATTGTGAGATGAAGCGGCCCGGACCGACATTACGCCAGACGCTTACGCGAGACTGGTTTCACCGCTTGAGCACTCGTTGCTTAAAGGTGACCGGCGGTGTCTGTCTCTCTCACTTTAGTTGAACCGAGTGTGGCTACGCCCGGTCCTTGCGAAGGTTAAAACAGCACCAACTTGACAAACTATCGCTGTGGTTTTGATGCGTAGGTAAGAACGGTTCTTGCTCAGCTCGTAGCAGCCACGTAAAACTTGCAACAACAAAGTAGAGGACGCCTAACTTGTTTTTGCAGGGCATGTTGTGATGTGATGTGGTCAAGACGTGATGCTATATTTTATTGTATGAGATGATCATGTTTTGTAACCGAAGTTATCGGCAATCGGCAGGAGCCATATGGTTGTTGCTTTATTGTATGAAATGCAAAGCTATGTAATTGCTTTACTTTATCACTAAGCGGTAGCGATAGTCGAGAAGCAATAGTTGGCGAGACGACAACGATGCTACGATGGAGATCAAGGTGTCGCTACCGTGACGATGGTGATCATGACGGTGCTTGGCGATGGAGATCACAAGCACAAGATGATGATGACCATATCATATCACTTATATTGATTGCATGTGATGTTTATCCTTTATGCATCTTATCTTGCTTTGATTGACGGTAGCATTATAAGATGATCTCTCACCAAAATTATCAAGAAGTGTTCTCCCGAGTATGCACCGCTGCGAAAGTTCTTCGTGCCGAGACACCACGTGATGATCGGGTGTGATAGGCTCTACGCTCAAATACAACGGGTGCAAAACAGTTGCACGCTGAATACTCAGGTTAAACTTGACGAGCCTAGCATATAACAGATATGGCCTCGGAACACGGAGACCAAAAGGTCGAGCGTGAATCATATAGTAGATATGATCAACATAGTGATGTTCACCATTGAAACTACTCCATCTCACGTGATGATCGGACATGGTTTAGTTGATTTGGATCACGTAATCACTTAGATGACTAGAGAGATGTCTGTCTAAGTGGGAGGTTTTTAATATGATTAATTAAACTTAAATTTATCATGAACTTAGTCCTGGTAGTATTTTGCATATTATGTTGTAGATCAATAGCTCGCGTTGTTGCTTTCATATGATTATTTTAATGTGTTCCTAGGGAAAATTGTATTGAAAAATGTTAGTAGCAATGTTGCGGATTGGATCCGTGATCTGAGGTTTATCCTCATTGCTGCACAGAAGAATTATGTCCTTGATGCACCGCTAGGTGACAGACCTATTGCAAGAGCAAGATGCGCGTTATGAACGCTTGGCTAGCTCAATATGATGACTACTTGGTAGTTTAGTGCACCATGCTTAAACGGCTTAGAATCGGGACTTCAAAGACGTTTTGAACGTCATGGACCATATGAGATGTTCCAGGAGTTGAAGTTAATATTTCAAGCAAATACCGAGTTGAGAGATATGAAGTCTCCAACAAGTTCTATAGCTAAAAGATGGAGGATAATCGCTCAACTAGTGAGCATGTGCTCAGATTGTCCGGGTACTTCAATCGCTGAATCAAGTGGGAGTTAATCTCCGTATAAGATAGTGATTGACAGAATTCTCTAGACACCATCACTAAGTTACTAGAACTTCGTGATGAACTATAGTATGCAAGGATGACGAAAACGATTCCCGAGCTCTTCGTGATGTTGAAATCGACGAAGGTAGAAATCGAGAAAGAGCATCAAGTGTTGATGATTGTCAAGACCACTAGTTTCAAGAAAAGGGCAAAGGGAAAGAAAAGGGAACTTCAAGTAGAATGACAAGCAAGTTGTCACTCCCACGAAGAAACCCAAAGCTGAACCAAAGCCTGAAACTGAGTGCTTACACTGCATAGGAAATGGTCACTGGAAACGGAAATATCCGAGATATTTGGTAGATAAGAAGGATGGCAAAGTGAACAAGGATATATTTGATATACAGGTTATTGATGTGTGCTTTACTAGTGTTTATAGTAGCCCCTGAGTATTTGATACTTGTTCGGTTGCTAAGATTAGTAACTCAAACAGGAGTTACGAATAAACAGAGACTAGTTGAAGGGAAGTGACGATGAGTGTTGGAAGTAGTTCCAAGATTGATATGATCATCATCGCACACTCCTATACTATCGAGATTAGTGTTTATAGTAGCCCCAGTATTTGATACTTGTTCGGTTGCTAAGATTAGTAACTCAAACAGGAGTTACGAATAAACAGACTAGTTGAAGGGAAGTGACGATGAGTGTTGGAAGTAGTTCCAAGATTGATATGATCATCATCGCACACTCCCTATACTATCAGGATTAGTGTTGAACCTAAATAAAAGTTATTTGGCGCTTATGCTGAGCATGGATATGATTTGATCATGTTTATTGCAATACGTTATTCATGTAAGTTAGAGAATAATTATTGTTCTGCTTACATGAATAAAACCTTTATGGTCATACACCCAATGAAAATGGTTTGTTGGATCTCGATCGTGTGATACACATATTCATAATATTGAAACCAAAAGATGTAAAGTTAATAATGATAGTGCAATTTATATGTGGCACCGCCGCTTGGGGTCATATCGGTGTAAAGCGCATGAAGAAACTCCATAAAGATGGATTTTCAAATCACTTGGTTATCAATCGCTTGATGCTTGCGAACCGTGCCTTTTGGGCAAGATGACTGAAACTCCGTTGTTCGAACAATGGAACGAGCAACAAACTTGTTGGAAATAATACATACCGATGTATGCGATCCAATGAGTGTTGATGCTCGTGGCAAGTATCGTTATTTTTGACCTTCACAAGATGATTTGAGCAGATATGGGTATATCTACTTGATGAAACATAAGTCTGAAATAGTTGAAAGGTTCAAAGAATTTCAGAGTGAAGTGGAAAATCACCGTAACAAGAAAATAAAGTTTCGCGATCTGATCGTGGAGATGAATATTTGAGTTACGAGTTTGGTCTTCAATTAAAACAAAGTGGAATAGTTTCACAGCTCACGCCACATGGAACACCACAACATAATGGTGTGTCCGAACGTCAGAATAACACTTTATTGAATATGGTGCGATCTATGATGTATCTTACCGATTTACCACTATCGCTTTTGGGTTATGCATTAGAGACAGCTTCATTCACGCTTAAAAGGGCACCATCTAAACCGCTGAGATGACACCGTATGAACTATGGTTTAGCAATAAACCTAAGCTGTCGTTTCTTAAAGTTTGGAGTTGTGATGCTTATGTGAAAAGTTTTCACCGATAAGCTCGAACCCAAATCGAGAAGTGCGTCTTCATAGAATACCCAAAGGTAACTATTGGGTACACCTTCTATCACAGATCCGAAGGCAAGTTATTCGTTGTTAAGATGGATCCTTTCTAGAGAAGAAGTTTCTCTCGAAAGAAGTGAGTGGGAGGAAAGTAGAACTTGATGAGGTAATTGTACCTTCTCCCTTATTGAAAAGTAGTTCATCACAGAAATCAGTTCCGGTGATTGCTACACCAATTAGTGAGGAAGTTAATGATGATGATCATGAAACTTCAGATCAAGTTGCTACCAAACCTCGTAGGTCTTCCAGAGTAAGATCCGCACCAGAGTGGTACGGTAATCATGTTCTGGAAGTCATGTTACTAGACCATGATGAACCTACGAACTATGAGGAAGCGATGATGAGCCCAGATTCCGCGAAATGGCTGGAAGCCATGAAATCTGAGATGGGATCCATGTATGAGAACAAAGTATGGACTTTGGTTGACTTGCCCGATGATCGGCAAGCCATTGAGAATAAATGGATCTTCAAGAGGAAGACGGACACTGATAGTAGTGTTACTATCTACAAAGCTCGACTTGTCGCAAAAAGGTTTTTGACAAGTTCAAGGTGTTGACTACAATGAGATTTTCTCAACTGTAGCGATGCTTAAGTCTGTCCGAATCATGTTAGCAATTGCCACATTTTATGAAATCTGGCAAATGAATGTCAAAACTGCATTCCTTAATGGTTTTCTTAAAGAAGAGTTGTATATGATGCAACCAGAAGGTTTTGTCAATCCTAAAGGTGCTAACAAAATGTGTAAGCTCCAACGATCCATCTATGGACCGGTGCAAGCATCTCGAGTTGGAATACACACTTTGATAAGTTGATCAAAGCATATAGTTTTATACAGACTTGCGGTGAAGCCTGTATTTACAAGAAAGTGAGTGGGAGCACTACAACATTTCTGATAAGTATATGTGAATGACATATTGTTGATCGGAAATGATGTAGAATTATTCTGCAAAGCATAAAGGAGTGTTTGAAAGGAGTTTTTCAAAGAAGGACCTCGGTGAAGTTGTTACATATTGAGCATCAAGATCTATAGAGATAGATCAAGATGCTAGATAAGTTTTTCAATGAATACATACCTTGACAAGATTTTGAAGTAGTTCAAAATGGAACAGTCAAAGAAAGAGTTCTTGCCTGTGTTACAAGGTGTGAGATTGAGTAAGACTCAAAACCCGACCACGGCAGAAGATAGAAAGAGAATGAAAGTCATTCCCTATGCATCAGCCATAGGTTCTATAAAGTATGTCATGTCAGTGTACTGATCTATTGCATACCCTACCACTAAGCTTAGCAAGGAGTGCAATAGTGATCTAGGAGTAGACCAATGGACAGCGGTCAAAATTATCCTTAGTAGAATAAGGATATGTTTCTCGATTATGGAAGTGAAAAAGGTTCGTCGTAAAGGGTTACGCCGATGCAAGTTTTAACACTAATCTAGATGACTCGAGTCTCAATCTGGATACATATTGAAAGTGGGAGCAATTAGCTAGAGTAGCTCCGCAGCGAGCATTGTAGACATAGAAATTTGCAAAATACTTACGGCTCTGAATGTGACAGACCTGCTGACTAAAATTATCTCACAAGCAAAACATGATCACACCTTAGTACTCTTTGGGTGCTAATCACATAGCGATGTGAACTAGATTACTGACTCTAGTAAACCCTTTGGGTGTTGGTCACATGTCGATGTGAACTATGGGTGTTAACCACATATAGATGTGAACTATTGATGTTAAATCACATGGCGATGTGAACTAGATTATTGACTCTAGTGCAAGTGGGAGACTCAAGGAAATATGCCCTAGAGGCAATAATAAAGTTATTATTTATTTCTTTATATCATGATAAATGTTTATTATTCATGCTAGAATTGTATTAACCGGAAACATAATACATGTGTGAATACATAGACAAACAGAGTGTCACTAGTATGCCTCTACTTGACTAGCTCGTTAATCAAGATGGTTATGTTTCCTAACCATAGACATGAGTTGTCATTTGATTAACGGGATCACATCATTAGGAGAATGATCTGATTGACTTGACCCATTCCGTTAGCCTAGCACTTGATTGTTTAGTATGTTGCTATTGCATTCTTCATGACTTATACATGTTCCTGTAACTATGAGATTATGCAACTCCTGCTTACGGAGGAACACTTTGGTGCTACCAAACGCCACAACGAATCGGGTGATTATAAAGGAGTACTACAGGTGTCTCCAAAGGTACATGTTGGGTTGGCGATTTGAGATTAGGTTTTGTCACTCCGATTGCTCGGAGAGGTATCTCTGGCCTTCTCGGTAATACACATCACATAAGCCTTGCAAGCATTTCAACTAATGAGTTAGTTGTGAGATGATGTATTACGGAACGAGTAAAGAGACTTACCAGTAACGAGATTGAACTAGGTATTGGATACCGACGATCGAATCTCGGGTAAGTAACATACCGATGACAAAAGGAACAACGTATGTCGTTATGCGGTTTGACCGATAAATATCTTCGTAGAATATGTATGAACCAATATGGGCATCCAGGTTCCGCTATTGGTTATTGACCGAGAATAGTTCTAGGTCATGTCTACATAGTTCTCGAACCCGTAGGGTCCGCACGCTTAAGGTTTCGATGATGCTTATATTATGAGTTTGCATGTTTTGATGTACCGAAGGAGTTCGAGTCCCGGATGAGATCGGGGACATGACGAGGAGTCTCAAATGGTCGAGACGTAAAGATTCATATATTGGATGATATGTTTAGGCTAAGGGTCAAGCCCATGAGGCTTTAGGTCGGTGCAAAAGGAGTTTTGTGGAGGCTGGGGCCAAACGCCGGAGACCTGGCGTCGCCCTCGACCAGACGCCGAGGCCCATGGCGTCTGGGCCGACGCCAAGGATTTTGGCGTTTGGTCCCGAGTCCGAGTGGGACTCTTGCCTTTCGGGCAAAACCGACTTTGAGGAGGTTTTGCTCCAAGTTTCGACCCCGGGCTCAACATATAAATAGAGGGGCAGGGCTAGCACCAAAGACACAGCAATTGATCCCTTGATCTCTTAGCCGTGTCGGTGCCCCTTCCACCATATTCCACCTCGGTCATATCGTCAGCAGAGTTTAGGCGAAGCCTCGCGCGATAGAGCATCATCATCGCCACCATGCCGTCGTCTTGACGGAACTCATCCCGACACTTTGCCGGATCGGAGTCCGGGATCGCCATCGAGCTGAACGTGTGCGTAACTCGGAGGTGCCGTCGCTCGGTGCTTGGATCGGTCGGATCGCCAAGACGCATTTACTACATCAACCGCGTTGTTATAACGCTTCGCTTTCGGTCTACGAGGGTACGTGGACAGACACTCTCCCCTCTCGTTGCTATGCCATCACCATGGTCTTGTGTGTGCGTAGGAAATTTTTTGAAATTACTACGTTCCCCAACACGTACTATAACCTTTGGTCGGACTCCTGGACTATGAAGATACAAGATTGAAGACTTCATCCCGTGTCCGGATGGGACTTTCCTTGGCGTGGAAGGCAAGCTTGGCGATACGGATATGTAGATCTCCTCCCATTTGTAACCGACTCTATGTAACCCTAACCCTCTCCGGTGTCTATATAAACCGGAGGGTTTTAGTCCGTAGGACGAACGAAAAGGATACCATAGGCTAGCTTCTAAGGTTTAGCCTCTCTGATCTCGTGGTAGATCTACTCTTGTACTACCAATATCATCAATATTAATCAAGTAGGAGTAGGGTTTTACCTCCATCAAGAGGGCCCGAACCTGGGTAAAAACACCGTGTCCCTTGTCTCTTGTTACCATCCGCCTAGACGCACAGTTCGGGACCCCCTACCCAAGATCCGCCGGTTTTGACATCGACACTAGCTATGCTCCATCTTCATCACACAAAGTATTTCATCACGCGCAACCCCGATGACAAGCCAAGCAATTGCTTCACACTTTAGTATTCTCAAACTTTTTCAACTTTCATGCAATACATGAGCGTGAGCCATGGATATATCACTATAGGTGGAATAGAATGTGGTGGTTGTGGAGAAGACAAAAAGAAGGAGAAAGTCTATGGGCTATGGAGATGTCCATCAATAGATATCAATGTGAGAGAGTAGGGATTGCCATGCAACGGGTACACTAGAGCTATAAGTTTATGAAAACTCAAAAAAGAAACTAAGTGGGTGTGCATCCAACTCGCTTGCTCACGAAGACCTAGGGCAATTTGAGGAAGCCCATCATTGGAATATAAAAGCCAAGTTCTATAATGAAAAATTCCAACTAGTATATGAAAGTGACAAAATAGGAGACTCTCTATCATGAAGAACATGGTGCTAATTTGAAGCACAAGTGTGGAAAAAAGGATAGTAATATTGTCCCTTCTCTCTTCTCTCTTTTTTGTTGGGATTCTTAAGCCTCTTTTCTTTTATTTGGGCTTCTTTGGCCTCTTCTATTTTTGACAAAGTCCGAAGACACATCCCAACTTGTGAGGGAATCATAGCATCCACATCATCCTTTCCTCACATGGGACATGCTCTAATAATGACGATCATCACACTTTTATTTACTTACAACTCAAGAATTACCACACGATATTAGAACAAAATATGACTCTATATGAATGCCTACGGCAGTGTACCGGGATGTGCAATGATCTAGCGTAGCAAATGACATAAAAAGGACAATCCGTGAAAATATCATGCTAGCTATCTTACGATCATGCAAAGCTATATGACAATGATGGTGCGTGTCATTGATACGTCTCCAATGTTGGGGAATGCAGTATTTCAAAAAATTTACCTATGATCACGCAATATCTATCTAGGTGATGCATAGCAACGAGACGGAAGAGTGTGTCCACATACCCTCGTAGACCAAAGTGGAAGCATTTAGTAACGCAGTTGATGTAGTCGAACGTCTTCACGATTCAACCGATCCAAGTACCGAACGTACGACACCTCCGTGTTCAGCACACGTTCAGCACGATGACCTCCCTCGAGCTCTTGATCTAGTTGAGGATGAGGGAGAGTTCCGTCAGCATGACGGCGTGGCGACGGTGATGATGAAGTTACCGGCACGGGGCTTCGCCTAAGCACTACTATGATATGACCGAGGTGTGTAATAGTGGAGGGGGGCACCGCACACGGCTAAGAGAAGACTTGGTGTGTATTTGGGGTGCCCCCTCCCACATATATAAAGGAGGGGGGAGGAGGAGGCCAGCCCAAGGGGGGCGCGCCAAGGGGGGAGTCCTACTTGGACCCCCGTTTCCTATTCCAACAAGGGGAAGGAGGGAAGGAGAGGGAGAGGGAAAGGAAGGGCGGCCGCGCCCCCTCCCCCAAGTCCAATTCAGACTGCCATTGGGGGGGTCAGTGTCAAAACCGGCTAATAAGGGTAGGGGGTCCCGAACTGTGCGTCTGAGGATTGAAGGTAACATGAGATGGGGGACATGATGTTTACCCAGGTTCGGGACCTCTTAACGGCGGTAATACCCTACTTCCTGCTTGATTGACTTTGATGAGTATAGGGGTTACAAGGGTTGATCTACCTCGAGATCGTAATGGCTAAACCCTAGATGTCTAGCCTGTATGATTTATGATAGCCTCTACGGACTAACCCCTCCGGCTTATATAGACACTAGAGGGGGCTAGGGTTGTACAAAGTCGGTATATAGAGGAAGGAAACTACATATCTGGCCGAGCTAGCTATCTACGCTACGGAGAGTCCAATCCGGACACGGGGAAAAGCCTTCAATCTTGTAGCTTCACGGCACATCACTCCGGCCCATGTCACATAGTGTTGGATCGAAAGTATGTCTAGAGGGGGGGGGGTGATTAGACTACTTGACCAAATAAAAATCTAGCCTTTTCCCAATTTTAGTTCTTTGCAGATTTTAGCAACTTATCACAATTCAAGCAATCCACCTACACATGCAATTCTAAGAGTATAGCAGCGGAATGTAAAACAATTGCACATGCAGGTAAAGGGATGAGATTGAGGGAGCAAACACAATGTTGACATGGAGATTTTTTATCCGTGGTTCCGATAGGTGGTGCTATCGTACATCCACGTTGATGGAGACTTCAACCCACGAAGGGTAACGGTTGCGCGAGTCCACAGAGGGATCCACCCACAAAGGGTCCACGAAGAAGCAACCTTGTCTATCCCACCATGGCCGTCGCCCACGAAGGACTTGCCTCACTAGGGTAGATCTTCATGAAGTAGGCGATCTCCTTGCCCTTACAAACTCCTTGGTTCAACTCCACAATCTTGTCGGAGGCTCCCAAGTGACACCTAGCCAATCTAGGAGACACAACTCTCCAAGAAGTAACAAATAGGTGTGTTGATGATGAACTCCTTGCTCTTGTGCTTCAAATGATAGTCTCCCCAACACTCAACTCTCTCTCATAGGATTGGATTTGGTAGAAAGAAGATTTGAGTGGAAAGCAACTTGGGGAGGGCTAGAGATCAATATTTATGTGGTTGGAATGGAATATCTTGACCCCAACACAAGTGTAGGTGGTTCTCTATCACAAAATATGTATTGGAAGTGTAGGCATGTTCTGGTGGCTCTCTCCATGAATGAAGAGTGGGTGGAGGGGTGTATATAGCCTCCAAACAAAATCTAACTGTTACACACAAATCACCAAACTCGGTGGGACCGATTTAGAGAACTCGGTCGGACCGATTTAGTTCAAAATGTGAATGTTAGGATTCTCGGTGGGACCGACATGTCAACTCGGTGGGACCAATGTCATTAGGGTTAGGTCATAACGTAATCTCGGTGAGACCGATTACACAAACTCGGTGAGACCGATTTTGGTAATAGCCAAACAGAGAGTTGGTCTGGAAAACTCGGTGGGACCGATTTGCTCATCTCAGTTGGACCGAAACGTTACGAATGGGGAAACAGATGTTTGCATTGCAATCTTGGTGGGACCGAGCGCTTATCTCGGTTTGACCGAAACGTTATGAAGGGAAACCGAGAGTTTGCAATCCCATCTCGGTGAGACAGAGATCCCTATCGGTGAGACCAAATTGATTAGGGTTTCTGGGAGTGGCTATGTCAACTGAACTCGGTGGCTCCGGATGAACAGAATCGGTGGGGCCGAGTTGGGACTTTTTGGTTTAGGACATATGTGGATATGAGAAAGTAGTGGAGGGTTTTGGAGCATATCACTAAGCATTTTGAGCAAGATCCTCATTAAGGAACACCTCATCCCTTCTTAATAGTATTAGCTTTTCCTATAGACTCAATGTGATCTTGGATCACTGAAATAGAAAATGTAGAGTATTGTGCTTTGAGCTTGAGCCAATCCTTTGTCCTTAGCATTTTGAAGGGTCCACTTTCTAATCCATGCCATGCCAAACATTGAGCTTTCCTGAAATATTTATCTAGAAATAGCATTAGCTCAATGAGCTATATGTTGTTAGGAATTACCAAAACCAGCCAGGGATAGTTGCACTCTCAATCTCCCCCTTTTTGGTAATTGATGACAACATATAGATCAAAGCTTCGACAAATGATAAATAAGATTGAAAAACATCGTCGCTTTGAGAAGTATGTGATAAGCAAGAGCTCCCCCTAAATTTGTGCATTATTTAAGATTTGCTTTTGAATGCAAATGCACAATTGATTAGGATCATGGGTTACTCTTCCATGTCACATACATCTTGGTGGAGCGCTCAAAATGATAGAGATAAAAGCATGCACTCATCACCAAGCAAAGTGAATGATCATAATAGGACATGAAAAGATAGCATTAACCAACAAGCATTAATCAACAAGCAAAGTGAATGATCATAATATGATCAAACACTTGACCAAAAAAGTATCTCACAAGGACATAAAGTAGTATCACACAAGCACACAATAAAGTGTCAAACCAACCAAAAAGAGTGAAAAGTGAGATAAAAACCAACACACTCTCTCTCTCGAAGCTTATGATCTATACATTTTCTCCCCCTTTGGCAACAAGTTACCAAAAAGTTTGAAAATGCATAGTGCTAAACGACTCCCAGGCTTGATCTCCGGAGGTGGTGTTGAGAGAACGCCAAGGACGAAAACTTCTGATGAAGTGGCTGGAGCTGGTGGAGTAGCTGCTGGAGCTAGAACTGGAGCTGTAGCTGCTGGTGCTGATGCTGTAGCTCTAGTGTCTGTCACTGGCACTGCAGCAGATCTCTGTCCTCTGGGCACGCTAGCAAATGCATCTGTGGTAGACTTTCCCTTCTTCTCCTCTGCTTCCTCCTGAAGTTGCTCAACTACAGTTTGGATCTCTGTGATCTTGACATCAAGGTCATAGAATTTTGTCTCAACAATCCTTTCCAAGCTCTCCTGGTTCTTGGTCGTGGTGGCTGGCCCTGCTCAATCCTCGAGTGGATTGGATCAGATATCGAATCTGGTCTTGCTTGCTCTTCAAGAAGACCTGAGATGCCTCTTCCACAGCTTGGCATCTTTGCAGCCTTCTCGCTTTTAGCTTTGGCTTTCTTCTCTTGTGCTTGCACAGATGATGGTTCATTCTCAGTCATGACTACTGTGTTGTCCTCAAATTCAGGATAGATGGGAAGATGCTCTTTGTCCAAGATGTACTTGCCCTTTCCCATCTTTGAGTTAATGAGCTCCTGGATGTGTGGGGCATATCGACAACTTCTCTTCTGATCAGCTGCAGTCCTCTTGATTGTTTCCACAATCAGGCTCATAACCTTGAACTTCTGTGGGACATCAAATATGTGAAGCAAGCTGATAGCATGTCCTATGATCATCTTGTGATCACCTAACTTGGGAAGAAGTGTGTGCCTCAGAATCCAACTGATTGTAGGCAGACCAGACAACAAATAGTGTACAGATCCAAACTTATGTGTTTCAAAAGCATCATCAGGGATCTCTTTGTACATATTTGCCATAGAGTTGTGGTCTTTCTTCTTCTTGGCATAGACATCCAAGTCATCCTCATGTTCCTCAGGAGAATTTATGAGTTTTGCCCATTCTTCAATAGTAGACTGGTACCTAGTACCCTCAGACATCCACACAATCCTTCCATCTGGATAGAAGTGTGCAGTGGAGTAGAATTTCATAATGAGCTCACCATTCCACTTGGTGAACTTCTGAGCCACAAACTCATCAACTCGACATGCCTTGAAGCTGTCATATACACCAGGGAAGTGTTCCTCATTCTCCTTGATGAATTTCCAACTAACCCATCTCATGTCACACACTATGGGCTTCTTGTCAAGTAAAATAGTCTCATAGAAGTCCTGTTGCTCCTTAGTGTGGAATCTATAGTCCACGGCAGTCCTTCTCCTAGTGGCATATGGATCAGACTCTCTCCATAAACTTAATCCTGAATCTTTCCTGATTTTCATGTTCTCTGCAACTGGGTGTGCATCATTGTGATCAAGGATCTTGGGCTTCAGCTTCCTCAAAATAACAGAATCATCATCTTCTTCTTCAGCAGCCTGAGGCACTGGGCCTTGTTTTTCTCCTCAGCAGGGATGTTCCTGGTGCTCCTCTTGGGTTTTGGCTTTGGAGCTGGAGCAGCAGTCTTAGGAGAAGCTTTGGGCTTAGATGGAGAATCCCCTGGTCTGATTGCATCTCCCATGAGCTTTTGAGCTTTGGGTGCTGGTGATGCATCCTCTTCCTCTTCCTCTTCTTCAGAATCTCTCATCATTGACGGCTTGCCAAGAACTCTGGCAGTGGTCTTCTTGACCCTTTATTTCCTCTTCTTACCATCTCCAGTTTCCTTGGGTTCAAGAGTGAACTCCATTGTTTCTCCTGTGGCAACTTTCCTTGCCTTAGACATGGGCTGTCTTCTTGCTGGCATCTTAGTCTTCAGACCTGGCTTAGTTGCAGCAGTTGTGCCATATTCTTTCTTCACCACTTTCTTCTTGGAAGTGGCTTCATGTTCAACAGCCACATAGTCTTCATCTTTAGAGTCAGAAGTTCTCGTCTTCCTTGTTCTGGTAGCAGCCTTTGGCAAGTTTCTTGGAGTGCTCCTGCTGCCTTCATCATAGCTGCTAGAGGAACTAGTGCCCTCACTCAACTGAACCTGTTCCTCTGACTTGTTCTGGCTGTCACTTTGGTCATACATCTTGCAAGCAAACTGTCAGCAGACCCTGTGAATAGGTTATAGATGAGGTAGAATAGATGAGCATCACAAACTATAGGAGTTTTTGCAAAACAGATGACTTAAAAACTTAGTTTTAGTTCTTCACAGAAGGCATTTCGGATCTACCAATTTGTAAACTCGGTGATACCGAAACAGCTTTTGGAACCTGAACTAGTGAACTCGGTCAGACCGAGTCACAGTTCGGTGGTACCGAGACTGCTAGGGTTTCACAAAGAATCGAACTCGGTCACACCAATTTGCAATTTTCGGTAGGACCGAAAATGCATGTGCTCTAGCCTAAGCTAAAATCGGTGAGACCGATTTCTACAACTCGGTCGGTCCGAGATGAATTCGGCGAGACCTAACCCTAAATTTTCAAATCAAAACTGATCTACGGGACATTTTCGCTGGACAGGATGATTTCAATTATGGCAAGTAACATGGCAAAGCAATGTGCTAGGAATCGGAGTTAAAGATTAGCACAATGATCAAGTCTGTACCGTAGAGCGGCGACGAACTTGCTATGGTGGCAACGGCGGAGAAGATTTCCATTGACGGCGGTGAAGACCAGTGGCGGGAGGTCACCGGCGACGAGAGGATGATCCGGAGACCAGAGGAGGCAGAGTAGGTTACGCGCGGGCGAAGGGGTTCGGAGAATTTTCCAAATTTTGACCCTGCGGTATATATAACCTGACCATGTCGGTGTGACCGAGTAGAACGACTCAGTGGCACTGAGATGCAAAACTGCAAGCAGTTACTGCAACTCGGTGTGACCGAAAAGTTCTAATGGGTTGCACCGAGATTGAAAACCCTAGATCAACTTGGTGACTCGGTAGGACCGAAAATGATAAATCGGTCAGACCGAGATGCACAAAGAGGTTTTGGAAGTTTAATTCTATGACGAATCGGGATCTCCGAGTGCTCCTCACACAGAGTGGTTCGAATCTGACTTGATCAAACTTTGTGATGTAGCATGAATAGAGTTTGAGACGAGAAAATCATAGATAGCTAGAGGGTGTTCTTAGGCATTCTTGTCCATCCATTTGGCAAAAGAGAAAGAGCCAAACAATCATAGCAACAAATGGATGTCCTCGAAGGAGTAAAATATGCATCCAACATGCTCACACAATAAAATGGCAAATGAAATATGTGTCAAAGCATGAACAAACATTCTAGCATCTATCAAGCAATTGGCGATGACTAGGTCATTTATATATGAGTATATTGACTTAGGAGTCAAATGAGAACATTTGATCATTGGTCATACTCATTGTTTAAGCACAAGTGGGGTTACCACTTTTACATAAAGCATTGTTGTGTTCACACCATTACTTTAGCTCATTGATTTGAGTAAAGCTCCCCCTAGATGTGATATTCCCCCTAAAGGGAGTGAACTAACCTTGGGTTTTGTCAATGATGACTTCATGTAGGTGTTGAAGATGTAGATGCTCAATGTTGATGTAGATCATTTGGAGCAATCCTTTGGAGTGAGTTGCACTTTCAACACCTACATGGGTTAGTCCCACAAGGAACAAACAAGGATATCCATAGACATAGAGTGATGCATACACAAGATGATGTCCATGAAAGAATTAGGTTACCTTGTCCCTTGTCTTACCAACAAGAGGGTTTGTGACTCCTTGAACTAGTGCAAGATATGGAAGTTGTTTGCACTTGTCCTTGCCAAGATGATAGGAGTGAAGTATGTTGGCGGAATCACCCTCAAGAACTCTCTAGTTCTTCTTCTTCTGGATCCACACCATCTTGATGGGAATCCCTGAAGTCGTAGTTGTACTTAATGAAGTGGAACTTGATGTAGTCTTGGGAACCCACTTGACCAAGGCCTTAGGTGCTTCTTCAAATGCATCAATTTCCTCTTGAAGCTTATCCTTGCCTTTTTTCTTGTTGTCTTGTGGTGGAAGATCATCTTGAGCTTGTGTCCCTTTGAAAGAAGTAGGATCATACTTCTCTTGTTGAGGAACAAACTTCGTTTTGGGGTATTGATCTTCTTCCCACTCAACTCCATTGGCATTGAACTTTCGTTCAAAACCAACACCTTGATTCTTCCGGTGTCTTCCTTGCTTGCGCACAATTTCCTCAAATTGCTTACTTCCGGCAAGACTCTTGTAAACACATTTCTCTATGATTCCCTTCGATAAGATATTTTCTTGCTCAAGTGTAACTTGGCTAAGAGAATCATTAGTGGAATCAAGAGAACTATTAGAAGCATCAACATTGGATTTAGCATGATTGTTGTTACCACTAGATGAAGAATCTTTCTTGTTCTTGTTGCTAGATTTAACTTGTGGCATGCAAGTAGACAAGAGTAAACGCTTGGGAATGTAAGAAGAACTTTTCTTGCGAAGATCATCATTGATTTCCTTTAAAAACTCATGCTCTTGCTCAAGGTTGATCTTTTCAAAGCTTAGCTTATAATGAGTCTTTAAAAGTTCTCGATGATTTTCCAAGGTAGTTTCATGAGCTAACTTAAGAGTGTTTAGTTCTTTGGTTAGACGCTCAATCTCCTTCTTATCATCATCATTCATTTTATCTTGATTAGCATGATTAATTGACGTTTCATCATAGTCTTCATCACTAGAGTTGTCAACAAGTAAATCATCATCACCTAGCAAATCATCTTCATCACTATTGAAATCAACATACTCGGGATGTGTTACCTTTGGACCTTTGGCCATGAAGCATCTTCCAATTCCTTAATTTGGTGAGTCAAATATGTCACAGGGGTTGTGAGGGAGTCCTGGATTAGGGGGTGTCCGGATAGCCGGACTACCATCATCAGCCGAACTATCATTGGCCGGACTATCATCATCGACCGGACTCCAAGACTATGAAGATACAAGATTGAAGACTTCGCCCCGTGTCCGGATGGGACTTTCCTTGGCGTGGAAGGCAAGCTTGGCGATACGGATATGTAGATCTCCTACCATCGTAACCAACTCTATGTAACCCTAGCCCTCTCCGGTGTCTATATAAACCGGATGGCTTTAGTCCGTAGGACTACATCACATCAGAACAACAACCCTTGCAATCATACCATAGGCTAGCTTCTAGGGTTTAGCCTCCTTGATCTCGTGGTAGATCCACTATTGTAAACATCCACAATATCAATATCAATCGAGCAGGACATAGGGTTTTACCTCCATCAAGAGGGCCCGAACCTGGGTAAAACATCGTGTCCCTTGTCTCCTGTTACCATCCGCCTAGACGCACAGTTCGGGACCCCCTACCCGAGATCCGCCGGTTTTGACACCGACATTGGTGCTTTCATTGAGAGTTCCTCTGTGTCGTCACCGATAGGCGTGATGGCCTCTTCAATCGATAACGACGCAATCCTGGGTGAGACTTTTCTCCCCCTGCAGATCTTCGTATTCGGCGGCTTCGCACTGCGGGCCAACTCACTTGGCCATCCGAGCATATCGAAGTTACGCCCGGCCGTCAGTCAGGTTTGAAGCCTAAACTTCACGGCCGATATCCGCGGGACTTGTTCTTCGTTGGATCTAAGCCAGAGCCGAAGCGTGCAGCGCTGTCACGATGGGCATGACCTAACTCGCCGCGGACAGCACCTTGAGGTCAAGATTAATCCGCCCGACCCATAGTCCGGAGACGATCGCTCGGATCGAGGACGGATGGCTGGACACCGCCTCGAGCTGCAACTTCTACGGCGATGGAGCCAACACTTACCTTGTCCCGCATAAGGCTCATGACTCGAGGTGCCGGACTCTTTGCGGACTCGAACCTCCTCCGCCCCTTCCAAATAATCCGATTGGGCGCCGATCATGGAATTTACCGCCCGGACGTTTTTCAAAGACTTCGCCCTTGGCGATATCATCAATTCATCAAGCATCTCTGTTTATCCGGAGAGCCTGGCCGAACTACGGCCAGGATGGTTGGGACGCGACGACGAAGAAATTCAGACCCCACCCACCACCCACTTCAGTAGCCACCGCCGACGATTTAACCGACGTGCTTGACTACGACTCAAGACATCGATCGTATGGACGGCGATGCCGGAGACTACCAAGAACCAGTGCCTACAGGACACTGGAAGACCACCTCGTCATACGACATATACATGGTGGACACCCCAAAGGGAAGCGATAACGAGGAACAACGGGACGCGGCAGTGGATAATCTCGCCGATAAAGAACCAAAACGGCGACGTAGACGCCGCCCTAAGTCCCGCCTCGATCAAAGCAGCCTTCCTAACGACCCAGCGATAGAGCAGGGCAAACCAACGGATGAGCCGGATAATCAACCCCTTCACGGAGCAATCAACAGTCCGGACACAACACCAGAGCATAAGAACATACACAAAAAACTCGTCGCCACTGCAAGAAGTTTGAAGAAGGCGAAACGGAAGCTCAAAACAGCAGAGGACACACTCAGAATGAAGTGGAGCAAAGTATTCAAGACTGCAGACAAATATGGCAATGGCCATCAAGCTAAGAGCTACCCGAAGCGCAAGTTGCTGCCAGAATTTGACGAGGAAGCCATAGAGCCTTCACAGTCAACATATAGAGAGGCCGCCTGGCCAGATGGACGGCCAGATGACAGGCCCAAACCGACAAGCGGGGCTGCACACAAGCCGAATTATAATCCTGAGAAAACGGACGGCCCAACTAGGTCCATCTACGGGCCAAAAAAGAGGACCCCAGGAAGGAACACAACACGACAAGTGTTCGAAGACAGCGGCACACCCAAATACAGGGGCGCCGCACACCCGCTATGTTTTACCAATGAGGTGCTGGATCGTGAATTTCCAGCAGGGTTCAAACCCATCAACATAGAGGCATACGACGGCACAACAGACCCCGGAGTCTGGATAGAAGATTATATACTACACATACACATGGCTAGAGGAGATGATCTCCACGCCATAAAATACCTACCCCTCAAGCTCAAAGGGCCAGCTCGGCATTGGCTCAAGCCTCCCAGAAAATACTGTTGGAAGTTGGGAAGAGCTTGAGGACGCGTTTAGAGCAAATTTTCAAGGGACTTATGTCCACCCTCCGGATGCAGACGATCTGAGTCATATAACCCAACAGCCCGGAGAGTCAGCGCGCAAATTCTGGAACAGGTTCCTTACCAAAAAGAACCAAATAGTCGACTGTCCGGACGCAGAAGCCCTAGCAGCTTTTAAACACAACGGCCGAGACGAATGGCTCGCCAGACACCTCGGCCAAGAGAAGCCAAGAACAATGGCCGCGCTAACAAGCCTCATGACGCGCTTTTGCGCAGGAGAAGACAGCTGGCTAGCAAGATGCAGCACCAGCGACCCGAGTACATCCGAGATCAGAGATGGAAATGGACAGTCACGGCACAGGAAAGACCAACGCCAGAGTGAAGAAAGAAGCCCAAAGGGCACGGCAGTCAACACCGGATTCAAAAGCTCGCGGCCGAACAATACAACACGGCCTCTTAAGGAGAACAAAGACGAGCTATCAAATTTAAACAAAATTTTAGATCGGATATGTCAAATCCACAAGATACCTCGATAGGCCTGCAAACCATACCAACCGAAATTGTTGGGTTTTTAAACAGTCTGGCAGACTCAACGCCGAACACAAGGGGCTCGATGCGCCAAGCGAGGACGATGACGAACCCCACCAGCAGAGCACCGGAAGTCAAAAGACTTTCCCACAAGAAGTCAAAACAGTAAACTCGCTTCACGTGATAGTACGGAAAGCCAACACGGCACTCGCTAAGACAAGTGTCGCACGATCCACCCCAGTGGACCGAGATTGGACGTCAAAACCAATCACTTTCGACCATCTGGATTAGTCTAGAAGTATCCGGAACGCATGATAGACTGCCCTGATATTGGATCCCATAATAGACGGACTGCAATTAACGCATGTTTTGATGGACGGCGGCAGTGACTTGTACCTGCTATTTCCGGACACAATCCGCAAGTTGGGATAGACCCTACTATAATTCGGCATAGCCGCACTTCCTTCAAAGGAGTGGCGCCAGGCCCTTACGCCAGGTGCACAGTTTCATTATTACTAGAAGTTGTGTCAGGGTCACCTGACAACTTCCGACAAGAAAAGCTAACCTTTCATGTCGCCCCATTTAAAAGTAGCTATGAAGCATCACTGGGACGGGAAGCTTTCGTCCGCTTCAATGCAATACCACATTACGCGTCTCTTACGCTTAAAATGCCCGGTCCACGTGGCATCATTTCATTAAAAGGTCGCTTGAGACCCCGGACGCGGCTGGACGAGTCCGGAATAAATAAGCTAGGGGCTACCTAGCCGCACATCCCTTCACAAAGGTTTTCACATATAAGCCATAATGAGCTAGCATAGGCTCAGCTTTCTTAATCTCTATTTCAATTTTTTATGCACTTTCTCGCACGATTTCTTTTCCAACCAAGTTCTTCTCTTTTTACAGATGAACAGCGTGCACACCCGTCCAGGATACGGTACAATGGAGACACAAGCGCAGACGTGCAGTAGGGACCCGTTGCAAGGACTCTTTTCAGACTAAGACCCTCGTAAACCTTTCTTCTGCTCTTGTTGCTATAATCCCTGGTTTATCATTATAACCAGAGTGGAGATCGGCGTTTTGGCATCGGCGCGCCGTAAGAATCTGCCTGCACTGGACACAAGGGGCTTAGGGCTTTGTTTTGCCCGCTATTATAAAGACCGAACACCTTCGGAGTGTTCGGCGCCTCGAGTTAGGCCTTATATGCATCAGCTCGAATCATGTCTTTTGTCAAATGTTGGGTTTGCCCGGCTCCTGTGTTTTGCTGCCTTACGTTCCGTATCATCGGCTAACGCTGCTCAGGAGAACTATCTGCGATTGTGCCCCAGCTTGGTGGGCGAGCACCTCAAGAGAGAAAGCCAAAACTGATCGTCATGATACAGCGAGAGACTGGTCAACCACTCGATCGACAATGGGAATGTTTAGGATTCCTCCGCTTTGACGAAGGGCCGCTTCGGCCAGCACATACGCTACCCAATTCGGAGAGCGCGGTGCCCCAGGGGCTATGTCGTAGCCCCACCCTCGAACTCCATGGCTAAGTGAAAGTGATAAAGCATTATAGTCCGGTTGCCTCATTTGCTATGCTACCACCTCCTTTACAGACCGAGACGCCGATTAAGTGTGAAAACACGCTATTTTTTATGAACACCCCGCACCTTGTGCGTGGGGCTGAAGCCGACGATCGCCATCTTTCAAAGTTATATACACGTATACATGAACGGCCGCATAGGAGATATTCTATTACTTGAACGCACAAGTATAAAAGGCGCTTACATCATAAATATTGTTTTACAAACGCTCATTTGAACGTAACATTTTTGAGCATCGCGACTCTATTACACGAGCACCACGCAGCACTTCGCCAAAATAGTGCTCGGCGGGTAACCGCTATCATCCAACCGAGGTCGCAACAGCCGTGGCATCCATCTCTGTCCAATGTGTCTTCACACGGGCGAGCGCCATCCGCGCACCCTCTATGCAGGCCGACCGCTTCATCGCCTTGATATGCGGCACCGCCCCAAGAAATTGCTGCAATAAGCCAAAGTAACTCTTTGGCTGGGACCTATCCGGTCGGATATGGGTCACTATATCCGTCATAGCAAGCCCGGACAACCTATTTAGCTCAGCCCACTCAGCCAAACGGTCGGTCAGCGGAAGTGAACGCCCCGGACTATGGAATTGAGACCAAAACAGCTCTTCCGTCTTGTGATCCTTCCGCTTCGAATGCACAACGGCATCCGCCGCACTCGCTGCTAAGTCCATATAAGGTCCTCCGGACACCACAGTTAGCCCCAGTGAGCATATTTTGGATCCGTGAACCTTCGGCGCAGCAGAAAAGGCTTGCCAGCTACAATATCCCCGGCCTGGCGCAGCTCTTCCTTCATAGCCCGCATTGCAGAGCGGGCATTCTTGGCTTCGGCGGTGGCCTTCCGCAGGTCTTCTTGCCCCGCTAGGCGCTCCTTCCCAAGAGCCTCATTGCGGTCGGTAGCCTCCTTTAACTTCACAGCCATTTCGGCTATCTCTTCCCTGCTCCGCAGTGTGCGACCCTTCGCCGCTAACTCCTCGGCCGCCTTCGAGGCCGCCAGATTACTCCTTCCGCCTGCTCCTTGGCTCGAGCAAGTTCGCCCAAGGCTCTCCACGGCAGCGGCACTATCTGCATTTCACGCACATGTTGTAAGGAGATGGCTTCGCCCCTTACCAAGTGACCGCGAAGTAACACTTACCTTGCGACTCATCAAGTCGCTGTTGACTAGCGTGATGTCCGCATCCGCAGCATCGAGTTGCCGCTTTAGTTCAGCAACTCCATCGGTCCGGCTGGCCCGGACGACCCGCCACCTGCATCAAGCACGACGGAATTTAAACTCTGCGATTTTGATCCTCGCACGCGCTGTCGATTTCGACAACCTACCGAGTCTCGGGGCTACTATCTATACAGGGCGCATTCTATATGCAAAACTGTTAAAAGGTGTGTCATTTTACGCACCTCAAACCCCGCCAAAGAACTCCCGACGGCATCAGGTAACCTTCCTTCGCGGACGAAAACCGCTCAATCACCATGCTCATCAATGCGTGCTGATCTTCCGAGATAGACGCCTTCTCAAGCAGATCCTTCACCAGACACCGCTTGGCGCCGAACTATCCGGCTTTGCCAAACCCGGGGCTCCTCCGTGATTTACACTTCAGGCTCGTCCGCCCTATCCGACGGCGCCCAGACGGAGGCGCCTCGCTCTCCATCATCTCCGGAAGAAGGTCCCCCGAAGACGAGCTCATTTGCGAAGGACGGAGATCCGAACTACAAGGTAAGAACTTTAGTAATCCTCGGAAGCACAAATAGGGATGTCCTTATTATAAAACTCCTTTCTTTCTACTTACGGCTCGTTGGAGGATGACTCATTAAGGGAGATTGTGCGGCCGGGCCTCCCGACGCAGGACCTCTCGGCGAGGATTTCTTCCCCGCTTAGGGGCTTTTGCCCCCGGGTCCTCGGAGGGAGTCCTGTTCTCCCCTTGGAGGGAGGGATTCTCGATCCCCCCTCTTTCAAGAGCCTCGTTAGGCGAGGCAGTAGCTTTCTTGCTTTCCCCTTCGCCTTCCTATGAAGGCGCAACCTCCAACATCCGGACCAGACGGATCCGGCGCGGTCTCGGGGGGGGGTCGACACCATATCAATTTTGCTTCCGCTATCCACTCCTGTAGAAGGAACTTGGTCATAAAGCGAATCATCAAAAGGCAAACAAACGGTATGTCCGGACTCGAACTACTTACTTGAGTATCCGGCGATTGCAGCTTAGGCCAGCATCCTCGGTCAATTCCGGACGCACCTCTTGCGATCCGAAGAATAATTTGTACATCTCCGTGGGTCTCATACCCATGAAGTGTTGAAGAATCCGTGGACCCTCCGGATTGAACTCCCACAGTGGAGAGGGCGGCGTTTGCGTAGGCAGAGACGCCTAATCAGCATAACCTGCATCACCACCACCATATCGACCTCCCTCGCTTGGAGATCTCGAATCCGCCCTGCAGTAGGGGCACGCTCGCTTGACGGCCCCAGCTAAGCCCTTATTGACCCACGACATCAATCGTCGTGGAGGTCCCGGCGGAATAGGGCGGCGGCTTTTGTCTGCGGCCCCTCGAACGGTAATATAGAACCACTCTTGCTGCCACAGGCTGAGCTCCTCTTGAAGGAGCCCGCAGACCACGGGCATCGGTCCTCCTACTTATGGCCGCCCGCCACACTCCGCTGACGCCTCGATCATCTTCAGCGCCACATTGAAGGTCTTCAGCCACAGGCCGAAGTGAGGGGTGACGCGGAGGAAGGCTTCGCAGACGACAATAAATGCGGAGATATGTAGGATGGACTCCGGAGCCAAATCATGGAATTCCAACCCATAATAGAACATGAGCCCTCTCACAAAAGGATCCATCGGGAAGCCTAACCCCGACGGAGGTGGGATACAAAAATGACATACTTGCCGGGCTCAGGGGTGGGGATGGCCTGCCCTTCGGCAGGCAACCTGTGCGAAATCTCGTAAGCTGTGTACTTGTCCTCCCGCAACTTTAGCACGTCCTCCTCCGTGATGAGGAGGGCATCCACCGCCCCGGAGGTCGGAACCGACATCGTTGGAAGTCCGCAGCCTCGAATCTGGAGCTCTAGGTGCTGGAACTTGGAGCGGGAGAGGATTCGATGAAGGATTGAAGAAAAAGAAACAAGCCTTGGTCCCGTTATAAAGAGGAGAATACCAAGAGCCGCCTCCGTGACCGCTTGGGACTCGCCGATAGAGGGGTGGCGAACAGGCGCGGTTGGGTTACCCACGTCCGTATTGATGAGAATCCCGGATTAAGGGGAAACACGATCTCTGCTTCGACAAGACGTGCCAAGGAAACCGCCTCGCTAAATGCGCTGAGGTGGTAAAGTGAAAAAAAAATTAAGTAATGGCTTGGTAGTGGTGTGACTTCATGCCACAAAAAAGTCAGCAGATTGAACTTGTGTATATATTATTATTCTCTCTACGGTGGAATGTGGAATTTATTTTGCAGAGCCGGACACTATCCTGGTGTTCACAATATTCTATCATTTGGAGGAGGAACCCGCCTTGAAATGCCAAGCAATATACGCGCCGGACTTATCGTCATTGAAGCCTGGTTCAGGGGCTACTGAGGGAGTCCTGGATTAGGGGTTGTTCGGATAGCCGGACTACCATCATCAGCCAAACTATCATTGGCCGGACTATCATCATCGATCAGACTACAAGACTATGAAGATACAAGATTGAAGACTTCGCCCCGTGTCCGAATGGGACTTTCCTTGGCGTGGAAGGCAAGCTTGGCGATACGGATATGTAGATCTCCTACCATTGTAACCGACTCTATGTAACCCTAGCCCTCTCCGGTGTCTATATAAACTGGATGGCTTTAGTCCGTAGGACTACATCACATCAGAACAACAACCCTTACAATCATACCATAGGCTAGCTTCTAGGGTTTAGCCTCCTTGATCTCGTGGTAGATCCACTCTTGTAAACATCCACAATATCAATATCAATTGAGCAGGACGTAGGGTTTTACCTCCATCAAGAGGGCCCGAACCTGGGTAAAACATCGTGTCCCTTGTCTCCTATTACCATCCACCTAGACGCACAGTTCGGGACCCCCTACCCGAGATCCGCCGGTTTTGACACCGACAGGTTGGTTGACACAAGTGCTAGACCGGCAACACCTTCATCTTGGGTATATTCGGAGTCGGAGTGATAAGTTCTTTCAGAATGATTGTCGGAGTCGGAGCCGGATACCCACTCACCAACATGAGCTTGATGTCTTCTTTTTGTGTAGCTCCTTGATGACTTTTCCTTTCTTTCCGAATCCTTGCTTCTCCGAGAGGGTCTTCATTTATAACGATTATCTCTACTCCTCCTTTCTCTTGGTGGTGATTCTTCCCTTCTACTTATTCTTTTGGGAGAATCTTCTCGTCTTTTGTAGGGGGTCGTACACTCATTGGAGTAGTGTCCGGGTCTTCCACAATTGTAGCAATTTCGCTCACGAATAGAAGATCTTTTGTCAGTGTAGGACCTTGACATGGAACTTCTTTCTTTGCTTCTACTCTTGTAGAACTTGTTGAAGTTCTTTACCATTAGGGTCAACTCTTCATTGAAGTTTTGTTTCTCACTTGAAGATGTGGGAGTATCACATGAGGCTTTGTAAGCACCACTTGAATTGTTGTGAAGCTCTTCCTTATCCTTGAGAGACATCTCATGAGCAACAATTCTTCCAATGACTTCCGTTGGCTAGAGATCTTTGTAATTGGGCATCATTTGGATCAATGTGCACACGGTATCATATTTTCCATCCAAGGCTCTTAGGATCTTCTTAATGATGAATTTGTCGGTCATCTCTTCACTTCCTAAGCCGACAATCTCATTTGTGATGAGAGCAAGCCTAGAGTACATTTCAGCGACACCTTCACCATCCTTCATTTTGAACTTGTCAAGTTGACTTTGAAGCACATCCAATTTGGATTCCTTGACGGAGTCGGTACCTTCGTGCATATCAATCAAAGTATCCCAAATTTCCTTTGCATTCTCAAGACGGCTGATTTTGTTGAATTCTTCGGGGCACACTCCGTTGAAGAGAATATCACAAGCTTGAGCATTGTATTGTAGCATCTTCAACTCTTCTGCGGTAGCTTCACGGTTCGGTTCTCTCCCATCAAAGAATTCACCTTGCAAGCCAACACACACAAGAGCCCAAACGGCAGGGTTATGTCCAAGAATATGCATTTTTCATCTTATGCTTCCAACTAGCAAAATTAGTGCCATCAAAGGAAGGACCTCTACGGTGGTAATTTCCCTCGCTAGATGCCATACTCTCCTAGGTTGTGAAACCAAGGCTATGACCACCAAAAGCTATGGAAATCAAAGAAAATGGAGACCAAAGCTCTGATACCACTTGTAGGATCGAAAGTATGTCTAGAGGGGGGTGATTAGACTACTTGACCAAATAAAAATCTAGCCTTTTCCCAGTTTTAGTTCTTGGCAGATTTTAGCAACTTATCACAAGTCAAGCAATCAACCTACACATGCAATTCTAAGAGTATAACAGCGGAATGTAAAACAATTGCACATGAAGGTAAAGGGATGAGATTGAGGGAGCAAACGCAATGTTGACACGGAGATTTTTTATTCGTGGTTCCGATAGGTGGTGCTGTCGTACATCCACGTTGATGGAGACTTCAACCCACGAAGGGTAACGGTTGCGCGAATCCACGGAGGGCTCGACCCACGAAGGGTCCACGAAGAAGCAACCTTGTCTATCCCACCATGGTCGTCGCTAGGGGTGGGCGTTCGGTTCCCCCGAACCGAACGGTTCGGTGCTTCGGTGTTTCACTTTTCTCGGTTCCCAGAAAACACCAACCGATCGGTCTCTAGCAACAAATAAAACCGAGCCTTCGGTGCACCGATTGATCGGTTCGGTATTCGGTTCTGCACCGAATACACCGAACAGCTGGGGCCTGGGCATCTGGGCACAACCGCGCGAGGCTGGTTTGGGCTACATGACAAGACGTGTTATGCTCAAAGAATAGAAAAGGATGACAGGAGCTGAGCAAGACAGCGAGCAGCAGCAAACAACACCTAGGTTCACTATAAAAGATGAAAGCAGATCGATATCCAAAGACACTTGGACGAGAATTAGTGAGGGAATCGGGGACCAGCCGCCAGCCTACGCCACTGCTTGCCACACATCACATCAAGGCGCCATCAATTCAATTGATTTTTGTTTCACGGCAGCAGAGTCGAGCGCATTTATTGGAAATTAATTTATGAAGGACGATGATTAGCTAGCAAAACTACTCGAGTTACCAAGGGCCTCGGTGCTTCGGTCATTTCGGTTTAGCGAGCATGCAGACCAAATAATCAAAGTAAATTCGGTTTCCTAGAATCACTAACCGAGCATAGTACCGAATAAATCGGTTTCGGTCCATTCGGCTTCGGGCCAGGTTAATTCGGTTCGGTCGCTCGGTTTTCGGGTTATATGCCCACCCCTGGTCGTCGCCCTCGAAGGACTTCCCTCACTAGGGTAGATCTTCATGAAGTAGGCGATCTCCTTGCCCTTACAAACTCCTTGGTTCAACTCCACAATCTTGTCGCAGGCTCCCAAGTGACACCTAGCAAATCTAGGAGACACCACTCTCCAAGAAGTAACAAATGGTGTGTTGATGATGAACTCCTTGCTCTTGTGCTTCAAATGATAGTCTCCCCAATACTCAACTCTCTATCATAGAATTGGATTTGGTAGAAAGAAGATTTGAGTGGAAAGCAACTTGGAGAGGGCTAGAGATCAATATTTATGTGGTTGGAATGAAATATCTTGACCTCAACACAAGTGTAGGTGGTTCTCTCTCAGAAAATAGGTATTGGAAGTGTAGGCATGTTCTGATGGCTCTCTCCACGAATGAAGAGTGGGTGGAGAGGTATATATAGCCTCCACACAAAATCTAACCGTTACACACAAATCACAAAACTCGGTGGGACCGATTCAGAGAACTCGGCCGGACCGATTTAGTTCAAAATGTGAACGTTGGGATTCTCGGTGGGACCGACATGTCAACTCGGTGGGACCGATGCCATTAGGGTTAGGGCATAACGTAATCTCGGTGAGACCGATTACACAAACTCGGTGAGACCGATTTTGGTAATAGCCAAACAGAGAGTTGGTCAGGCAAACTCGGTGGGACCGATTCGCTCATCTCGGTTTGACCGAAACGTTGCGAAGGGAAATAGAGAGTTTGCAATCCCATCTCGGTGAGACCAAGATCCCTATAGGTGAGTCCGAATTGATTAGGGTTTCTCGGAGTGGCTATGTCAACTGAACTCCGTGGCTCCGGATGAACAGAATCAGTGGGGCCGAGTTGGACATTTTGGTTTAGAACATATGTGGATATGAGAAAGTAGTGGAGGGTTTTGGAGCATATCACTAAGAATTTTGAGCAAGATCCGGCTTATATAGACACTAGAGGGGGCTAGGGTTGTACAAAGTCGGTATATAGAGGAAGGAAACTACATATCTGGCCGAGCTAGCTATCTACGCTACGGAGAGTCCAATCCGGACACGGGGAAAAGCCTTCAATCTTGTAGCTTCACGGCACATCACTCCGGCCCATGTCACATAGTGTTGGATCGAAAGTATGTCTAGAGGGGGGGTGATTAGACTACTTGACCAAATAAAAATCTAGCCTTTTCCCAATTTTAGTTCTTGGCAGATTTTAGCAACTTATCACAATTCAAGCAATCCACCTACACATGCAATTCTAAGAGTATAGCAGCGGAATGTAAAACAATTGCACATGCAGGTAAAGGGATGAGATTGAGGGAGCAAACACAATGTTGACATGGAGATTTTTTATCCGTGGTTCCGATAGGTGGTGCTATCGTACATCCACGTTGATGGAGACTTCAACCCACGAAGGGTAACGGTTGCGCGAGTCCACAGAGGGATCCACCCACAAAGGGTCCACGAAGAAGCAACCTTGTCTATCCCACCATGGCCGTCGCCCACGAAGGACTTGCCTCACTAGGGTAGATCTTCATGAAGTAGGCGATCTCCTTGCCCTTACAAACTCCTTGGTTCAACTCCACAATCTTGTCGCAGGCTCCCAAGTGACACCTAGCCAATCTAGGAGACACAACTCTCCAAGAAGTAACAAATAGGTGTGTTGATGATGAACTCCTTGCTCTTGTGCTTCAAATGATAGTCTCCCCAACACTCAACTCTCTCTCATAGGATTGGATTTGGTAGAAAGAAGAGTTGAGTGGAAAGCAACTTGGGGAGGGCTAGAGATCAATATTTATGTGGTTGGAATGGAATATCTTGACCCCAACACAAGTGTAGGTGGTTCTCTATCACAAAATATGTATTGGAAGTGTAGGCATGTTCTGGTGGCTCTCTCCATGAATGAAGAGTGGGTGGAGGGGTGTATATAGCCTCCAAACAAAATCTAACTGTTACCACAAATCACCAAACCTCGGTGGGACCGATTTGAGAACTTCGGTCGGACCGATTTAGTTCAAAATGTGAATGTTAGGATTCTCGGTGGGACCGACATGTCAACTCGGTGGGACCGATGTCATTAGGGTTAGGTCATAACGTAATCTCGGTGAGACCGATTACACAAACTCGGTGAGACCGATTTTGGTAATAGCCAAACAGAGAGTTGGTCTGGAAAACTCGGTGGGACCGATTTGCTCATCTCAGTTGGACCGAAACGTTACGAATGGGGAAACAGATGTTTGCATTGCAATCTTGGTGGGACCGAGCGCTTATCTCGGTTTGACCGAAACGTTATGAAGGGAAACAGAGAGTTTGCAATCCCATCTCGGTGAGACAGAGATCCCTATCGGTGAGACCAAATTGATTAGGGTTTCTGGGAGTGGCTATGTCAACTGAACTCGGTGGCTCCGGATGAACAGAATCGGTGGGGCCGAGTTGGGACTTTTTGGTTTAGGACATATGTGGATATGAGAAAGTAGTGGAGGGTTTTGGAGCATATCACTAAGAATTTTGAGCAAGATCCTCATTAAGCAACACCTCATCCCTTCTTAATAGTATTGGCTTTTCCTATAGACTCAATGTGATCTTGGATCACTGAAATAGAAAATGTAGAGTCTTGTGCTTTGAGCTTGAGCCAATCCTTTATCCTTAGCATTTTGAAGGGTCCACTTACTAATCCATGCCATGCCAAACATTGAGCTTTCCTGAAATATTTATCTTGAAATATTATTAGCTCAATGAGCTATATGTTGTTAGGAATTACCAAAACCACCCAGGGATAGTTGCACTTTCACATAGCCCGGACTCCCGGGGACCCCCTTATCCAGGACTCCTTCAGGGGGGGGGGGTCCGGTAACCCCTCGGTTTCCCGATAAATATCCGAAACGTCCCGAAACATTTCTGGTGTCCGAATACCTTCGTCCAATATATCAATCTTTACCTCTCGACTATTTCGAGACTCCTCGTCATGTCCGTCATCTCATCCGGGACTCCGAACAAACTTCGGTCATCAAATCACATAACTCATAATACAAATCGTCATCGAACGTTAAGCGTGTGGACCCTACGGGTTCGAGAACTATGTTGACATGACCGAGACACATCTCCGGTCAATAACCAATAGCGGAACCCGTATGCTCATATTGGTTCCTACATATTCTATGAAGATCTTTATCGGTCAAACTACATAACAACATACGTTGTTCCCTTTGTCATCGGTTTGTTACATGCCCGAGATTCGATCATCGGTATCCTCATACCTAGTTCAATCTCCTTACCGGCAAGCCTCTTTACTCGTTCTATAATGCATCATCCTTTAACTAACTTATTAGTCACATTGCTTGCAAGGCTTATAGTGATGTGCATTACCGAGAAGCCCAGAGATACCTCTCCAATACACGGAGTGACAAATCCTAATCTTGATCTATGCCAACTCAAAAAACACCATCGGAGACACCTGTAGAGCATATTTATAATCACCCAGTTACGTTGTGACGTTTGATAGCACACAAGGTGTTCCTCCGTATTAGGGAGTTGCATAATCTGATAGTCAGAGAACATGTAAGTAATGAAGAAAGCAATAGCAATAAAACTAAACGATCATTATGCTAAGCTAACGGATGGGTCTTGTCCATCACATCATTCTCTAATGATGTGATCCCGTTCATCAAATGACAACACATGTCTATGGTTAGGAAAATTAACCATCTTTGATTAACGAGCTAGTTAAGTAGAGGCATACTAGGGACACTCTGTTTGTCTATGTATTCGCACATGTACTAAGTTTCCGGTTAATACAATTCTAGCATGAATAATAAACATTTATCATGATATAAGTAAATATAAATAACAACTTTATTATTGCCTCTAGGGCATATTTCCTTCAGTCTCCCACTTGCACTACAGTAAAAAATCTAGATTACATAGTAATTATTGTAACACCCATGGAGTCTTGGTGCTGATCAAGTTTTGCTCATGAGAGAGGCTTAGTCAATGGGTATGCAACATTCAGATCCGTATGTATCTTGCAAATCTCTATGTCTCCATCCTTGACTTGATCGCGGATGGAATTGAAGCGTCTCTTTATGTGTTTGGCTCTCTTGTGAAATCTGGATTCCTTCGCCAATGCAATTGCTCCAGTATTGTCACAGAAGATTTTCATTGGACCCGATGCACTAGGTATTACACCTAGATCGGATATGAACTCCTTCATCAAGACTCCTTCATTTGCTGCTTGCGAAGTAGCTATGTACTCCGCTTCACACGTAGATCCCGCCACGACGCTCTTCTTGGAACTGCACCAACTGACAGCTCCACCATTCAATATAAATACGTATCCGGTTTGTGACTTAGAGTCATCCGGATCAGTGTCAAAACTTGCATCGACGTAACCATTTACAACGAGCTCTTTGTCACCTCCACAAACGAGAAACATATCCTTAGTCCTTTTCAGGTATTTCAGGATGTTCTTGACCGTTGTCCAGTGATCCACTCCTGGATTACTTTGGTAGGTCCCTGCTAAACTTATAGCAAGGCACACATCAGGTCTGGTATATAGCATTGCATACATGATAGAACCTATGGCTGAGGCATAGGGAATGACTTTCATTTTCTCTCTATCTTCTAAAGTGGTCGGGCATTGAGTCTGACTTAACTTCACACCTTGTAACACAGGCAAGAACCCTTTCTTTGACTGATCCATTTTGAACTTCTTCAAAACTTTATCAAGGTATGTGCTTTGTGGAAGTCCAATTAAGCGTCTTGATCTATCTCTATATATTTTGATGCCCAATATATAAGCAGCTTCACCGAGGTCTTTCATTGAAAAATTCTTATTGAAGTATCCTTTTATGCTATCCAAAAATTATGTATTATTTCCAATCAACAATATGTCATCCACATATAATATTAGAAATGCTACAGAGCTCTCACTCACTTTCTTGTAAACACAGGCTTCTCCAAAAGTCTGTATAAAACTATATGCTTTTATCACACTATCAAAGCATATATTCCAACTCCGAGAGGCTTGCACCAGTCCATAAATGGATCGCTGGAGCTTGCACACTTTGTTAGCACCTTTAGGATCGACAAAACCTTCTGGTTGCATCATATACAACTCTTCTTTAAGATATCCATTAAGGAATGCAGTTTTCGTATCCATTTGCCAAATTTCATAATCATAAAATGCGGCACTTGCTAACATGATTCGTTCAGACTTAAGCATCACAATGGGTGAGAAGGTCTCATCGTAGTCAACTGCTTGAACTTGTTGAAAACCTTTCGCAACAAGTCGAGCTTTGTAGACAGTAACGTTATCGTCAGCGTTAGTCTTCTTCTTGAAAATCCATTTATTCTATATGGCTTGCCAATCATTGGGCAAGTCAACCAAAGTCCACACTTTGTTCTCATACATGGATCCCATCTCATATTTCATTGCCTCAAGCCATTTTGCGGAATCTGGGCTCATCATTGCTTCCTCATAGTTCGTAGGTTCGTCATGGTCAAGTAACATGACCTCCAGAACCAGATTACAATACCACTCTGGTGCGGACCTTACTCTGGTTGACCTACGAGGTTCGGTAGTAACTTCATCTGAAGTTTCATGATCATCATCATTAGCTTCCTCACTAATTGGTGTAGGAATCACTGGAACTCATTTCTGTGATGAACTACTTTCCAATTCGGGAGAAGGTACAATTAACTCATCAAGTTCTACTTTCCTCCCACTCACTTCTTTCGAGAGAAACTCCTTCTCTAGAAAGGATCCATTCTTAGCAACATAAATCTTGCCTTCGGATCTGTGATAGAAGGTGTACCCATCAATCTCTTTTGGGTATCCTATGAAGACACATTTCTCCGATTTGGGTTTGAGCTTACCAGGTTGAAGCTTTTTCACATAATAATCGCAGCCCCAAACTTTAAGAAACGACAACTTAGGTTTTGTTGCCAAACCACAGTTCATATGGTGTCGTCTCGACGGATTTAGATGGTGCCCTATTTAACGTGAATGCAGACGTCTCTAAAGTATAACCCCAAAATGATAGCGGTAAATCAGTAAGAGACATCATAGATCACACCATATCTAATAAAGTACGGTTACGACATTCGGACTCACAGGTGGCGTAAGTGGCGAAACTATTCCACATTGTTTCAAATAAAGACCGAACTCATAACTCAAATATTCACCTCCATGATCAGATCATAGAAACTTTATTTTCTTGTTACGATGATTTTCCACTTCACTCTGAAATTCTTTGAACTTTTCAAATGTTTCAGACTTATGTTTCATCAAGTAGATATACCCATATCTGCTCAAATCATCTGTGAAGGTCAGAAAATAACGATACCTGCCGCGAGCCTCAACCCTCATCAGACTGCATACATCAGTATGTTTTATTTCCAATAAGTCAGTTGCTTGCTCCATTGTTCCGGAGAACGGAGTCTTAGTCATCCTGCCCATGAGGCATGGTTCGCAAGCATCAAGTGCTTCCAAAAGCCCATCAGCATGGAGTTTCTTCATGCGCTTTACACCAATATGACCTAAACGGCAGTGCCACAAATAAGTTGCACTATTATTAGTAACTTGCATCTTTTGGCTTCAATATTATGAACATGTGTATCACTACAATCGGGATTCAACAAAAATAGACCACTCTTCAAGGGTGCATGACCATAAAATATATTACTCATATAAATAGAACAGCCATTATTCTCCGATTCAAATGAATAACCGTCTCGCATCAAAGAAAATCCACACCTAATGTTCATGCTTAACGCTAGCACCAAATAACAATTATTCAAGTCTAAAACTAATCCTGACAGTAGATGTAGAGAGTAGCGTGCCGACGGCGATCACACTGACTTTGGAACCATTTTCCACGCGCATCATCACCTCGTCCTTAGTCAATCTTCGTTTAATCCGTAGCCCCTGTTTCGAGTTGCAAATATGAGCAACAGAACCAGTATGAAATACCCAGGCGCTACTACGAGCACTAGTAAGGTACACATCAATAACATGTATATCAAATATACCTTTCACTTTGCCATCCTTCTTGTCCGCCAAATACTTGAGGCAGTTCCGCTTCTAGTGAGCAGTCCCTTTGTAGTAGAAGCACTCAGTGTGAGGCTTAGGTCCAGACTTGGGTTTCTTCCCTTGAGCAGAACTTGGCTTGCTATTCTTCTTCAAGTTTCCCTTCTTCCCTTTGCCCTTTTTCATAAAACTAGTGGTCTTGTAACCATCAACACTTGATGCTCCTTCTTGATTTCTACCTCCGCAGCCTTTAGCATTGCGAAGAGCTCGGGAATAGTCTTTTCCATCCCTTGCTTATTATAGTTCATCACGAAGCCTTTATAGCTTGGTGGCTGTGATTGAAGAACTCTGTCAATGACACTATCATCAGGAAGATTAACTCCCAGCTGAGTCAAGTGGTTGAGGTACCCACACATTCTGAGTATGTGTTCACTGTCAGAACTATTCTCCTCCATTTTGCAGCTGTAGAACTTGTTGGAGACTTCATATCTCTCAACTCGGGCATTTGCTTGAAATATTAACTTCAACTCTTGGAACATCTCATATGCTCCATGATGTTCAAAATGTGTTTGAGGTCCCGATTCTAAGTCGTAAAGCATGGCACACTGAACTATCGAGGAGTCATCAGCTTTGCTCTGGCAAACGTTCATAACATCCGTAGTTGCTCCTAAAGTGGGTCTTGCACCTAGTGGTGCTTCCAGGACGTAATTCTTCTATGCAGCAATGAGGACAATCCTCAAGTTACGGACCCAGTCCGTGTAGTTGCTACCATTAGCTTTCAACTGAGCTTTCTCTAGGAACGCATTTAAATTCAAAGGAACGGTAGCATGGGCCATTGATCTGCTACAACATAGACATGCAAAAACTATCAGGTACTAAGTTCATGATAAATTAAAGTTCAATTAATCATATTACTTAAGAACTCCCACTTAGATAGACATTCCTCTAGTCACCTAAATGATCACGTGATCCATATCAACTAAACCATGTACGATCATCACGTGAGATGGAGTAGTTTTCAATGGTGAACATCACTATGTTGATCATATCTACTATATGATTCATGTTCGACCTTTCGTTCTCAGTGTTCCGAGGCCATATCTACATATGATAGGCTCGTCAAGTTTAAAACATGGTTGCACCCATTGTATGTGAACGTAGAGCTTATCACAGCCGATCATCACGTGGTCTCTTGGCACGACGAACTGTAGCAACGGTGCATACTCAGGGAGAACACTTATATCTTGAAATTTAGTGAGGGATCACCTTATAATGCTACCGCCATACTAAGCAAAATAAGATGCATAAAGGATAAACATCACATGCAATCAAAATATGTGACATGGTATGGCCATCATCATCTTGTGCCTTTGATCTCCATCTCCAAAGCACCATCATGATCTCCATCGTCACCGGCTTGAAACCTTGATCTCCATCGTAGCATGGTTGTCGTCTCGCCAACTATTGCTTCTACGACTATCGCTACCGTTTAGTGATAAAGTAAAGCAATTACATCGCGATTGCATTTCATACAATAAAGCGACAACCATAAGGCTCCTGCCAGTTGCCGATAACTTCTACAAAATATGATCATCTCATACAACAATTTATATCTCATCATGTCTTGACTATATCACATCACAACATGCCCTAAAAAAACAAGTTAGACGTCCTCTACTTTGTTGTTGCAAGTTTTACATGGCTGCTACGGGATTCTAGCAAGAATCGTTCTTACCTACGCATAAAAAAACCAACGATTTTTCATCAAGTGTGTTGTTTTAACCTTCAACAAGGACCGGCCGTAGTCAAACTCGATTCAACTAAAGTTGGAGAAATAGCCACCTGTGTGCGAAGCACGTCGGTAGAACCAGTCTCATGAACGCGGTCATGTAATGTCGGTCCGGGCCGCTTCAACCAACAATACCGCCGAATCAAAGTAAGACGTTGGTGGTAAACAGTATGACTATTATCGCCCACAACTCTTTGTGTTCTACTCATGCATATAACATCTACGCATAGACCTGGCTTGGATGCCACTATTGGGGAACGCAGTATTTCAAAAAAATTACCTTCGATCACGCAAGATCTATCTAGGTGATGCATAGCAACGAGACGGGAGAGTGTGTCCACGTATCCTCATAGACCGAAAGCGGAAGCGTTTGGTAACATAGTTGATGTAGTCGAACGTCTTCACGATCCAAGTACTGAACGTACGGCACCTCCGTGTTCAGCACACATTTAGCATGATGACATCCCTTTAGCTCTTGATCCAGTTAAGGACGAGGGAGAGTTCCTTCAGCACGATGGCGTGGCGACGGTGATGATGAAGTTACCGGCGCAGGGCTTCACCTAAGCCCTACAACGATATGACCGAGGTGTGTAACTGTGGAGGGGGGCACCGCACACGGCTAAGAGAAGACTTGGTGTGTCTTTGGGGTGCCCCCCTCCCACGTATCTAAAGGAGGGTGGAGGAGGAGGCTGGCCCAAGGGGGGGAGTCCTACTTGGACACCCGGTCCAATTAGGATTGCACCCCCCCTTCCTATTCCAACAAGGGGAAGGAGGGAAGGAGAGGGAGAGGGAAAGGAAGGGGGGCCGCGTCCCCTCCCCCTAGTCCAATTCGGACTACCCTTGGGAGGGCGCCACCTTGTGGCCTTCCATCTCCTAATCCCTTATAGCCCATTAGGGCCCATAACTTCCCCGGGGGGTTCCGGTAACCCCTCGGTTTCCCTATAAATATCCGAAACGTCCCGAAACATTTCCGCTGTACGAATACCTTCGTCCAATATATCAATCTTTACCTCTCAACTATTTAGAGACTCCTCGTCGTTTCCGTGATCTCATCCGGGACTCTAAACAAACTTCGGTCATCAAATCACATAACTCATAATACAAATCGTCATCGAACGTTAAACATGCGGACCCTACGGGTTCGAGAACTATGTAGACATGACCGAGACACATCTTCGGTCAATAACCAATAGCGGAACCTGGATGCTCATATTGGTTCCTACATATTCTACGAAGATCTTTATCGGTCAAACCGCATAACAACATACGTTGTTCCCTTTGTCATCGGTATGTTACTTGCCCGAGATTCGATCGTCGGTTTCCTCATACCTAGTTCAATCTCGTTACTGGCAAGTCTTTTTACTCGTTCGTAATGCATCATGTCGTAACTAAATCCTTAGTCACATTGCTTGCAAGGCTTATAGTGATGTGCATTACCAAGAGGGCCCAGAGATACCTCTCCGATACACGGAGTGACAAATCCTAATCTTAATCTATGCCAACTCAACAAACACCATCGGAGACACCTGTAGAGCATCTTTATAATCACCCAGTTACATTGTGACGTTTGATAGCACACAGGGTGTTCCTCCGGTATTCCGGAGTTGCATAATCTCATAGTCAGAGGAACATGTATAAGTCATGAAGAAAGCAATAGCAATAAAACTAAACAATCATTATGCTAAGCTAATGGATGGTTCTTGTCCATAACATCATTCTCTAATGATGTGATCCTGTTCATCAAATGACAACACATGTCTATTGTTAGGAAACTTAACCATCTTTGATTAATGAGCTAGTCAAGTAGAGGCATACTAAGGACTATATGTTTGTCTATGAATTCACACGTGTACTAAGTTTCTGGTTAATACAATTCTAGCATGAATAATAAACATTTATCATGATATAAGGAAATATAAATAACAACTTTATTATTGTCTCTAGGGCATATTTCCTTCATCCAACGTATCTGTAATTTTTTATTGTTCCATGCTATTATATTATCTGTTTTGGATGTCTTATATGCATTAATATCCTATTTTATATTATTTTTGGGACTAACCTATTAACCTAGAGCCCAGTGGCAGTTTCTGTTATTTTTCTTGTTTTTGAGTTTTGCAGAAAAGGAATACCAAGTGGAGTCCAAACAGTATAACACCTTCGCGATGATTTTTCTTGGACCAGAAGACACCTAATAGACTTGGAGATCAAGTCGGAAGAGCCATGAGGTGGCCACAAGGGGGTAGAGCGTGCCCCTGCCTTGTGGGCCCCTCGTGACTCCCTGGACCTAATTCTCCGTCCTATATATTCACATATATTCCCAAACCACTAGAGGCATCCACGAGAACACTTTTCCACCGCCATAACCTTCTGTTCTCGTGAGATCCCATCTTAGGGATTTTTCCGGCATCCTACCAGCTGGGGATTCAATCATGAAGGGCTTCTACATCAAATCTATTGCCCTTCCGATGAAGCGTGAGTAGTTTACCACAGACCTACGGGTCCATAGCTAGTAGCTAGATGGCTTCTTCTCTCTCTTTGATTCTCAATACCATGTTCTCCTCGATGTTCTTGGAGATCTATCCAATGCAATCTTCTTTTGCGGTGTGTTTGTCAAGATCTGATGAATTATGGATTTATGATCAGCTTATCTATGAATATTATTTGAATCTTCTCTGAATTCTTTTATGCATGATTTGATATCTTTGTAATTCTCTTCGAATTATCGGTTTGGTTTGGCCAACTAGATTGGTTTTTCTTGTAATGGGAGAAGTGCTTAGCTTTGGGTTCAATCTTGCGGTGTCCTTTCCCAGTGACAGTAGGGGCAGCAAGGCACGTATTGTATTGTGGCCATCAAGGATAAAAATATGGGGTTTACATCATATTGCTTGAGTTAGTTCCTCTACATCATGTCATCTTACTTAATGCATTACTCTGTTCTTCATAAACTTAATACTAAGATGCAGGCAGGAGTCGGTCGATGTGTGGAGTAATAGTAGTAGGTACAGAATCGTTTCGGTCTACTTGACATGGACGTGATGCCTATATTTCATAATCATTGCCTTATATATCGTCATAACTTTGCACTTTTCTATCAATTGCTCGATAGTAATTTGTTCACCAGCCCAATTATTTGCTATCTTGAGAGAAGCCTCTAGTGAAACCTATGCCCCCTGGGTCTATTTTCCATCATATAATTTTCTGATCTACTATTTTGCAATCTTTTACTTTTCGATCTATAAACCAAAAATATTCTATCTTTTGTTTAGTTTTATTTATCTATCTCCGTCAGATCTTACTTTTGCAAGTGACCGTGAAGGGATTGACAACCCCTTTTATCGCGTTGGGTGCAAATTGTTTGATTGTTTGTGCAGGTATTGGTGATTTGTGCATTGTCTCCTACTGGATTGATACCATGGTTCTCAAACTGAGGGAAATACTTATCTCTACTTTGCTGCATCACCCTTTCCTCTTCAAGGGAAAAACCAACGCAAGCTCAAGAAGTAGTAGGAAGAACTAGAGCCGTTGGCGGGGAGATCTACGCCAAGTCAAGACATACCAAGTACCCATCATAAAACCTTCATCTCTTGCATTATATTATTCGCGAGTTGCCTCTTGTTTTCCTCTCCCCCACTTCTAAAATGATTTATGAAAAGATTTGCCTTTTGTCTTGCTGTTCTCTTGTTTTCCCAAGTACGTCTTTCTTTCGCTATGGCCGAACAAAAAAGGGTTAAGGGTTTTCTCCCGAGTTTTATTACCTTGGATAGCCCCTCTGTTCTTTGTAAGCTGATAAATAATGATGCTATGGAAAGTGTCGGTGTCAAAATCGGCAGATCTCGGGTAGGGGGTCCCGAACTGTGTGTCTAGGATCGATGGTAATAAGAGACGAGGGACACGATGTTTACCCAGGTTCGGGCCCTCTCTATGGAGGTAATACCCTACTTTCTGCTTGATTGATCTTGATGAATATGAGTGTAACAAGAGTTGATCTACCACGAGATCGTAATGGCTAAACCCTAGAAGTTTAGCCTATGTGAATATGGTAATGAATGTCGCCTATCTGGACTATGCTCTCCGGTTTATATAGACGCCGGAGAGATCTAGGGTTTCATGGGGTCGGTTACATAGGAAGGAATCTACACAGTTGGTCGCCTAGCTTGCCTTCCACGCCAAGGAAAGTCCAATCCGGACACGGGTAGAGTCTTCGGCCTTCGTATCCTCACAGCCCATCAGTCCAGCCCAATGAATAACAGGCCGGACACCCCGAGGACCCCTTAGTCCAGGACTCCCTTAGTAGCCCCTGAACCTGGCTTTAATGACGAGGAGTCCGGCGCGCAGATTGTCTTCGGCATTGCAAGGCGGGTTCCCCTTTTTACGAACTCCTAGATAGTCTTCAGACCTGTTATACACCATACACAACCGCAGAGAGAATATAATATTTGCACGAATCTAATCTGTTGACAGCCTCTTTACAACACAACATCGCGCCTGTCCGGTCATAATTTTGAACCATTTTTCATCTGCCATCCCACGTTTCGAGACGCGGTTGCTATTGGCACGTCTTGTCGAAGCAGAGATCTTGTCCCCTTATTGTGGGATTCTCATCAATGCGGGCATGGGTAACTTAACCATGCCATTTATACAACCCTTGGGAATAGGCGAGTTTTTAGGATGAGTGGGGAGGCGCTTGATATTCGTGGCCTTTATAAGGGGATAAGGACACTCTCCCTTTACCCACACCCTTCTTCATCTTTAGTCCTTCCGTGCTCCATCTCTAGCGCCCAAGCTTTAGCTTTTCCTCGTTCGAGAAGGCACTCCAATCATGTCCGGATCCGGAGCTGGAGGCAAGTGGATGGCCTCCTCCGTTAAGAAGAAGGACATCAAAGAGCTCCGGGAGGCTGGCTAATTAGCCAAGGAGATTGCTCACCGACTCCCGGAAAAAGGGCAAATCGTCCCTACCCCCGAGCCCCATGAGAGGGTTGTGTTTCTCACACACTTCATCCGCGGGTTGGGATTCCCCCTTCATCCATTTGTCCGTGGACTGATGTTTTACTATGGGTTGGACTTCCACGATCTGGCCCCCAATTTTATACACAATATCTCAACATTTATCATTGTGTGTGAAGCCTTTCTCTGCATCCCGCCTCACTTCGGCCTATGGCTGAATACCTTCAATGTGAAACCGAAGGTGGTGAACGGTCAACAAGCAGAGTGCGGAGGCGCCATGGTGGGCAAAATGCCCAATGTCACCTGGCCCAAAGGCTCCTTCGCGGAGACGGTGAAGGGATGGCAGTCGGGGTGGTTTTACATCACCGAGCTGCGTAACCCCGATTGGGTAGCAGCCCCCGAATTCCGATCCGGAGTTATGATGCGGCTCACTTCCTGGCAAGAGAAGGGCCTGACCTGGGGATCCTTGGACGAGATAACTGGGCTCCATACATGCGTCCAGAACATGATAACCAAGAAGATCAAGCTTGTGAATGTGATCCAAGTCATGCTCATTCGCCGGATCCTTCCGTGCCAACGCCGGACTTTCTATTTGTGGGAGTACGACCCCGCCGAGTACTAGACGCTGCGAGGGCTCTGCGGCACAACGCATGAAGGCATCTGGAAAGCGTTGTTCAAGGCTGGCGAGACGCCCCCACCCACGACTGAAAATAACGGGCTTAGCTCAAAGCGCCAGGCCAATCCGGTAAGTCTTTTAATGTTTTCGAGGTATACCCTTCACTAGCATATTTTGAGGATGGATGCTGAGCTCCTCCACCTATTTTACCAGGCCTGGATCAAGGTGGCGGAGCAGATTAACTGTCTTGCTCCACTTCCTAAGGAGGTAGAATTCCCACTTCTGATGAACTCTACAAAAAAAATACACTTCCGTGATGATACGTGTTTGTCACAGTAGGTCGCGTTTTTTGTCATGCATGTACATCCATGACGATTTTATGACAGAATCAAGATAGTCATACCTGTGCTGTCGTAGAAGTGTGCCATGACATTACCAAAATTATCATCACGGAAGTGTCCACTTCCATGACGATAAATCGCGCATCACAGAAGTGCTTTCGTCAAGGGTGACCGACACGTGGCATCCACCGTAACGGAACGCCGTTAAGCTATCGGGTCGGGTTTTGGATCTGATAACCCGTTAACAGCCCCGACCAATGGGGATTTTCCATGTGTAAAATCATCATTGGTTGGAGGAAACACGTGTCGGCTCACCGTTGGGACAGATGTCATCCGCTCATTGGACCGAAGGCGACTATGATACGGCGACACGTGGCATGGCCCAACAGAGGCCCATTCCTGTGAAAAGGCTGACCTGTTTGACTTGGTCAAAAGGTGGCGGGCCGGCCCACGGAAAGCCTGTTAACGGCCTGTTCGCATATAGCCCATTTACAGCCCGCTAACCCAGGGCCCGTTACGCCCTATCCAAATTAGGCCCAGTAGCGTCATCTGGGTTATCCAATATGATTCAGCCCATTTAAACTTTCGGCCCATGTGTGGCCCATGACTTCTTTCGGCCCATATGAGGACCTTTGTAACTCTTGGCCCACCAAAGGCCCGTGGTGAAACTGGCCCGTAATGAACAGTGTATCACTTTATACCCATTAATGGCATGTTATTCCATTGGGTCGTTTCCAGCCCAAGTTATCTTTCGGCCTTCTCAGGGCCCATTGATTCTTGGGCTCATTTGCAGCATTCGGTTACATATGGCACGTTACTGTCATTTTCTGCTTGTGGGCCGAATTCAGCCCGTTGTTACAGTCGGCCCGTTTGCAGACCATTAATACGTTGGGTTGTTTTCATGTAAAAAAAACCCGTTGGGCTGTTTTCATAGAGTTATAAAATACAGCCTATACGGCCCGTTATGGTCCATGAATAGTACGGCCCATGATTGGTGAAATGATGATACGCCCCGTAGATGGCACATGGTCCTACAGCCCATATGAGGCCCATGGATAGTACGGCCTGTAGAAGGCCCATGGATAGTACAGCCCGTAGAAGGCCCATGGATCCTACGGCCCACAGAAGGCCCATGGACCCTAAGGCCCGTATAGAAGGCCGATGGATCCTACGGCCCGTATAGAATGCCAATGGATCCTACGGCCGAACAATGGCCCATGGATCATACGGCCTACAGGAGGCCCATGGTTACAACAGTCCGTGTGTTGCCATGATTATTTTGGCCCAGTTACCAAAAATAGGCTATTGTGGCCACTAGAAAAAAACAGAAAAAGAACTGCAGTGACTACAAGCAAAGAACTAAACAAGACTATAAGGAAATAAAGAAGCAAGCAATTAATGCTACCCTATTACCGCTATTACACATATTACATCCACTGGGCATCAAAGTTCGCCACCAAAGGCAAATATAGGAACAAAGCACAGACATTACATACACTGGCCGTCAAAATTGGCCACCGGTGCAAATAAACGTGGCAGCAAAACAAGAGCATAACAGTAACAACTTCGTAAGAGCTCAAGAAACGTTATCCTAGGTATCCACCATGTTTGTCAGAAGTAGCGACCAGACCGAATGGATCCGATCTACGTGCTCGGTGTCATCCCCGGATCAAGAATGCCGACACCACACAAGATTTCAAAGGATTTATTGCGAGTAGCAATCACACACTTATTACATCGTTGTCCACAAGGGAACTTATTACCATAATATGGCTTAAGGCCATCTAATAATAACAGCGGAAGGCTTGGAAGATAAGCGAGTCCATCAACTCCAACGGCATCACCGAGTATAGAACCACGACCTAACACCTTACTCGTCGTTCGAAAAGTCTGCAACGTGAAAAGTTGCAGCCAAAACGGGTCAAGACATGGAATATGCCGCAATGTAACACATAAGAGCAATGAATGAATAAGCCTATACTACATGCATATATGGCTGGTGGTAAGGCTCTCTGACGGTTACATTTGCATAAAGCTGATTTTTCCCTACATCAAAGGAATAATTTTATTTAACTATCATGGTGGTTGTTAAACATTGAGAATGGTTGACAAGATCCTCAATCCCAATTAAAAGTACTCATCAAAACCCAATAACTTTTATTAGAAGTAACATGTTGAGATTCACATGATAATCAAGTACGGATACTCAAACGTCCATAACCGGGGACACGGCTAATCATGATTAGTTTATACACTCTGCAGAGGTTTGCGACTTTTCCCCACAAGACTCGATCGCCTCCGCTTGATTCTCGTGACTACATGGTGTTTGAGAAACGGATGACCGAGACATAGTCTTTCGAAGCGCTAGCACCTTACATGTGGGTAGACCGTACCAACCTACATCCCCTACATCAGCTAGCCTACCCGTAAGAGTTCGCACGACTTAGTCAACTACGCCAGAGCCCATAATTGGCTTGTGGCTGCACACGGAAGTTTCCAGCTTGAATAATCTTATGATCCCTTAGAGCCCAGGTGGCGGTCCAAGAAATACAGTAAGTCTGATGGAAACCAGGTGCCTCAATCCACCTAGATGTGTGTTTAGGTTGCCACCTTAGATAAACCATTAATTAACAATCTCACATCTGTCATGGATATTCACTCACCCAATCCACGTCTACTAGCATAGCATGGCATAAGCAAACGTAGAAGTAACTCCCAAGGTTTCATAAGTAAAACAGGTAATAGGTACTACCTCAATCTACTTCCCAAACCCACAATTTAATTAGATCCTAATCATGCAAGTGTTTGAGGAATAGATCTAATGCATAAAACTGGGTATGAGAACAGTATGATCAAAGTGTTACTTGCCTTGCTGATGATCCGCGAGACCTAGAGATTCAAGTAACAAGCGGCGACCGGTGATCTAACGCAGACAAACAACAAGCATACAATAAGTACTCATCTAATGCACAGGGAAATCTCGAATAAAAGATCTAACCAGAAAGTTCAACTTAAGAACCCTGGTTGCAAAAGAATCGAATCAAAATAAACTCCGAAAGTCGAAACTCGAGAGAGAATGACTCGGTTTAGAAATCTGAAATTAGGTCAAAATTTCACAGTAGCAAAACTCTGTGAAAGTAGGTTAGTCGGAACGGCGGTTTCGTTACGAAACTCCAGGCGCTTGAATCACATGATTCCGATAAACGAGCGAGAAATAAAACAGTTTTGAAAATCGGATCTGAAATCGAATCAGAAAAATAACGGATTAAATCCGATTAAAAGAAAAACGACGAACGGTTTAAATAACGGACGTTCGTTAACAGAACGAATCCAACGAACGCGTTCATTGAAACGAACGGTTCGGTGAACGTTCGTTAATTAATAACGGGCCGGGGGGGCGCTGGGCCTGGGCCCGGGCTGGCTGGCCGGCCGGGCCTCGGCCAGTGGGGGGGGCGCGAATTTTTTTTTAAAATTAAACCAAAACGAATTAAAAAAATACCAAACGAATTCGGATATAAATAAAACAAATTTTCCCCGACTCCTAAAAATGAGTCGAACAAAATGAACTTTAAAAACGGCAAACATGCATTTTTTTTAAATGCTCATTTTTGCCTAAGCAAAATAAATCTTCCAAAAGCAAATTTGGTTTATTTATAATATCTTCATTTTTCCTAATTGTTGGGAAAGTCATATTATTCCCTCTCCAAATATTTTTATAGGAAAAACTTTATGAAGATAATTAAATAAATCCAATGATCCTATTTTCAAAATTTGGGAAATCCCAAATATGAAAATAATGAAACTTCCAACTCTCTCCGAGGGTCCTTGAGTTGCGTGAAATTTCTAGCATCGGAAAAATGCGAGAAAAATATGATATGCATGATGACCTAATGTATAACATTCCAAATTGAAAATTTGGGATGTTACAAACCTACCCCCTTAAGATGAATCTCGCCCTCGAGATTCGGGTTGGCTAGAAAATAGGTGAGGGTGGTCCTTAAGCAAAACTTCCTCTCTTTCCTGGTGGCTTCATCCTCGGTGTGGTGGCTCCAATCGAACTTTGCAAAACTTGATAACCTTGCTGCGGGTAACTCTGCTGGCATAATTGAGAATCTTAACTGGTTTTTCCTCATATGTCAAGTCATCCTTCAACTGAATTGCTTCCAGTGGCACTGTGTCTCTTAATGGTACCTCTGCTATCTCGGGGTGACATTTCTTCAACTGAGAAACATGGAATACATCATGAACTCCTGACAGTCCTCCTGGCAATTCCAACTTATACGGTCCAACGAAACGGGGTGCTAACTTTCCCTTCACTCCAAAACGCTTAACTCCTCGAAGCGGGGATACTCTGAGATATACTCTGTCTCCAACTGCATACTCAATCGCTTTGCGCTTTGAATCGGCATAGCTCTTTTGTCTGGACTGGGCTACCTTGAGCCTGTCTCGAATCAACTTAACTTTCTGTTCGGACTCCTTAATGAAATCTGGTCCAAACAACTGACGATCTCCAATTTCGTCCCATGACAACGGTGTCCTGCACCTTCTTCCATACAAAGCCTCGAAAGGTGCCATCTTTAAGCTGGTTTGGTAACTGTTATTGTAGGAGAATTCTGCATACGGCAAATTATCATCCCAACTAGATCCATAATCTAGTGCACAAGCTCTCAACATGTCCTCCAAAATCTGATTGACTCTCTCGGTCTGTCCATCGGTCTGTGGGTGGAAAGCTGTACTGAATTCCAATCGGGTTCCCAATGTTTCGTGCAACTGGTTCCAAAATTTCGAAGTAAACTGGGTTCCTCTATCCGATACGATGCTGCTCGGAACTCCGTGTAAGCACACAATTCTGGTCATGTATATCTTTGCCAACTTAGCACTGCTATAGGTAGTCTTGATCGGAATGAAATGAGCTACCTTGGTCAAACGGTCGACTATGACCCAAATCGAGTCATATCCTGAACGGGTCTTTGGCAAACCTGTGATGAAATCCATGCCTAGTTTATCCCACTTCCATTCGGTATCGGCAACGGTTGTAACAATCCTGCTGGCTTCGATGCTCGCCTTTACTTTCGACATACGCCGCAAATTGCTACATATTCCGCAATATCCTTCTTCATTCCGTCCACCGAAAATATTCTTCAAATCCAAATACATCTTGGTATTTCCGGGTGAATCGAATAGGGTGAATCATGGGCCTCTTGTAAAATCAACTTCCGATCTCCGGGTCATTGGGCACATAAACACGGTCTTCAAACCATAGGGTATCGTGCTCATCCTCACGAAATCCTTTAGCTTTTCCTTTGCTCATTTTCTCCTTTATAGAGGCAACTTCCTTATCCGCCTTTTGGGCTTCTCTGATTTTGTCCATCGATGTCGATCGAATCTCCAATGCTGCTACATAGCCTCTCGAACTATTTCCAAACATAGCTCTCGAAGGTCCTCGGCTAACTCATTGGGTATTCCTCCCATCATTAGGGTATTGACGTGGCTCTTATGGCTCAATGCGCCCTGCTACGACATTAGCCTTTCCGGGTGATAATGCAATCTCATATCATAATCCTTGATTAGTTCTAACCATCTCCTTTGTCCGAGATTCAATTCTTTACGTGTGAAGATGTACTTCAAACTCTTGTGATCCGTATATACTTCACAATGATTTCCAATGAGAAAATGTCTCCACGCCTTCAAGGCATGCACAACGGCTGCTAACTCCAAATCATGAGTGGCATAATTCAACTCATGCGGCTTAAGTTGTCGTGAAGCATACTGAAACAACTCTTCCTTCCTGCATAAGCACTGCTCCAAGTCCTCGACGTGAAGCGCCGCAATACACCTCATAATCCTTAGTCCGATCCGCAATATCAAAACGGTGAGGTAACCAATCTTTTCTTCAACTCCTGAAAACTTGCCTCACCGTCCTCACCCATATGAATTTGTTTTCCTTCTTCAACAATTCAGTCATAGGCTTTGTAATCCTTGATAAATTCTCAATGAATCTTCGGTAGTATCCTGCGAGTCCAAGGAAACTCCGAATCTCTCCAACTGTCATTGGTGCTTCCCATTTGGTTACGGTCTCAACCTTTGTGGGGTCAACTGCTATTCCTTCTCCGGATATAACATGTCCGAGAAATCCAACTTCCTTTAGCCAAAACTCACATTTGCTGAACTTGGCATACAACTGGTGTTCCCTCAGTTTCTCCAAAACCAATCGCAAATGTTCCTTGTGTTCCTCTTCATTCTTCGAGAAAATCAAAATATCATCAATGAACACCACGACGAACTTTATCCAAAAACTCCATAAACACTTTGTTCATCAGGTTCATGAAATAGGCTGGTGCGTTAGTCAGTCCAAATGACATAACGGTATACTCATACAGTCCATATCTCGTGGTAAACGCTGTCTTGGGTATGTCTTGCTCCCGAATCTTCAACTGATGGTACCCTGATCGCAAGTCGATCTTAGAAAACACTTTGGCTCCTTGCAAGCGATCAAACAGATCATTTATCATCGGTAGTGGGTACTTGTTCTTGATTGTTACTTCATTCAATCCACGATAATCAACAACCATTCTCAAAGATCCATCCTTCTTCTCCACCAATAAAACGGGTGATCCCCAAGGTGAAAAACTTGGGCGAATAAAGCCTTTATCCAATAGTTCCTTAATCTGCTTCTTGATTTCCGCCAAATCTTTTGCGGGCATCCTGTACGGTCGCTTCGATATCGGGCCTGTTCCTGGCAACAGCTCGATCAAAAATTCAATGTCTCTATCCGGCGGCATTCCTGGCAACTCTTCCGGAAATACATCAGGATAATCCTTTACCACTGGTACTTCTTCCTGTACCACTCCTGATAAGCAATTAACTTGTGCTCTCCTCGGCTCGTGCCATGATACGTACTTAATCCTTCTTCCTTCTGGTGTGGTGAGCAAAATTGACCTTGTGGTACAATCTATGTTTCCTCCATACTTTGATAACCAATCCATACCTAATATCACATCCAATCCTTGGGATTCCAGAACTATTAGGTCTGAGGGGAAAACATAGTGTCCAATCCTTAGTGGCAGTCGATCACACCATTTACTAGCCATGTATTCTGCTCCGGGTGAGGTTACTAGCATGGGTGACCTAAGGGCTTGGGTCGGTAACTTGTACTTATCCACAAATCCCCTTGATATGTATGAATGCGATGCACCAAAGATCGAAAAGAACAACCGCAGAAATGACTTAACCAAAACTTACCGACATCGCATCGGGCTGATCTTCAACCTCCTCCACATCAATGTGGTTCACTTGTCCCCTGTTGAAAGGGTTGGGCTTCTTTCCAGAGCTTCCATTGCCATTTCCATTCTGGCCTTCTGGACAGTCATTTGCATAGTGCCCAGTCTTGCGGCACTTAAAGCAAGTAATGTGACTCAGGTCTACCTTGGATGGTGTTGACGGGTTGGTGCGATTCTGTCCGTTGCTTCCTCCATTCCCGTTCCCATTCTTGGTGCCATTATGGTTATGCGAATTACCTCCTCCATGGGTATGCTGAAACTGAATTCTGATTTAGGGTATAACGAGGCTTCAGCTGGGATCCAGAGTTATACTTCCCTTGTCCATACTTCCTCTTGCGGTTCTCAATTTGCTGCTGCTTTCCTTCAATCATGAGAGCTCGGTCTACTAACTCCTAGTAGTTGTTGAAACTTGCTACCATCAACGGCATGCTGAACTCATCATTCAGTCCTTCTAGAAACTTCTCCTGTTTAGCTGCATCCGTAGCAACGCTATCCGGGGCATAACGTGCTAATTTGCTAAAGTCATCCACGATCGCCAACAGTCCTTCCTCCTTGGCGAGGTTGCGAAACTCACGCTTCTTCATGGCCATGGCTCCTGCTGAAACATGGGCAAGGCGAAAAGCTTGTGAAACTGGTCCCATGCGATGGTGTCTCACGGGTAAGTGGCTGTGAAATTCTCCCACCATGCTGCCGCTGGGTCCTTCAAGCTGATGTGCTGCAAACTTCACTCTTTCACCATCTGTGCATCCTGCAGTGGTCAGCTCCTTCCTATCTTGCGGTGCCACCATCTGCTACAATCGGCTCGGTGCTCTTTCGAATACACCGCGGTTCATCTAAGGAAACGAGTCGATGATCCGCAGTGGTGGTGGTGGCGGTGGGTTGTTGTTGTTGTTGTTGCCACAGTTCGCACCAATGTTTGAATCAGGTATTCTGCTGCTGGATCAATTGGGTGATCTCTGGCGGGAAAACGAATCCGGGGTCGCGTCTAGGAGGCATCTGATGGGTTTAGAAAAGAAGAGAAATGTAGAATAGAATAAGGTCTAAGGGAATCACTACCCAAATGCACATGAGCAAAACACACAAATCACTTCATTCAATCAAACAAGGGCTTACAACGATCTAACTATCGCAAAAGTGCGTGTACTATAATGTTTACATGGAGGGAATACTACTAATATGTGGGGGACTTCTACTAATTTGAACCGGTGGAAGACTCCATGATGTCTGCTCCACCGTCTTCAAAGTCGGGTTCACTTGGATCCGAATCGGTGTCGTCGATGTTAATGTAGTCGCTTGGGTATTCGACATTCTGGTCTTCATTCCTGAGCGCCAACTTCTTCTTGAGTTCTTCGATCTCATACTTAAGATCGTTATTGTGTCTTGCCGAGCTACGATCTCGCCCATGTAGTCCTTGCGTGTAGTCTTTAGTTCTTCTTCCAGTTCGATGATCCTTCCTTTGTCTTCGCAACTCCAACATGTCATTGCACATTTGGTTCTCCGGCGTCGAATGTGCTGATTTAACTCCGGATGAAAGCTGCAATGGACCTATCCTTCTTGGTGTTGACGACGTCCCCAGCTTGTCATCTCGGCGTCCGCAAATCTGGTAGATGGTATCCTTGAGGTCTTCTTGATAAACTTCTCCAATGCGTCCCATGGTAATGTGAGCTGCCATGCTCTTTCCCAGACTCCAAGTCGGTGCACTGAAAACACTATCTATAGGCTTGGTGATTGGGGCGAATGTCCTTCCTGGAACGTGAGCATGAATCTTCCAGCGCTCCTCTTCAGGCAGAGTGGCGTTGAAAGTCCCGGTAAAGCTTGGTAATCCAATGTTCAGGTACTTGGTGACTTTCTTCAAGTGAAATCCAAAAGGTGTGCCTTCATCCGGTTGGGTGTACTTGATCTTCGCGTCCGTCATCCTAGAGAGTGGAAAAGATGAGGAGTTAGAAAATGGGAAGAGAGTAGTGATCTATGGCTTTATCTTAGTGGTCGTGTCTCTACAACAACAGGTGCTCGATACCATTCTCTCAGAGCGACCAGACCGAATGGATCCAGTCTCGTGCTCGGTGTCATCCTGGATCAAGAATGCCGACACCACACAAGATTGAAGGATTTATTGCAGAGTAGCAATCACACACTTATTACATCGTTGTCAACAAGGGAACTTATTACCATAATATGGCTTAAGGCCATCTAATAATAACAGCGAAGGCTTGGAAGATAAGCGAGTCCATCAACTCCAACGGCATCACCGAGTATAGAACCACGACCTAACACCTTACTGTCGTTCGAAAAGTCTGCAACGTGAAAAGTTGCAGCCAAAACGGGTCAGACATGGAATATGCCGCAATGTAACACATAAGAGCAATGAATGAATAAGCCTATACTACATGCATATATGGCTGGTGGTAAGGCTCTCCGGTTACATTTGCATAAAGCTGATTTTTCCCTACATCAAAGGAATAATTTTATTTAACTATCATGGTGGTTGTTAAACATTGAGAATGGTTGACAGATCCTCAATCCCAATTAAAAAGTACTCATCAAAACCCAATAACTTTTATTAGAAGTAACATGTTGAGATTCACATGATAATCAAGTACCGATACTCAAAACGTCCATAACCGGGACACGGCTAATCATGATTAGTTTATACACTCTGCAGAGGTTTATGACTTTTCCCCACAAGACTCGATCGCCTCCGCTTGATTCTCGCACTACATGGTGTTTGAGAAACGGATGACCGAGACATAGTCTTCGAAGCGCTTAGCACCTTACATGTGGGTAGACCGTACCAACCTACATCCCCTACATCAGCTAGCCTACCCGTAAGAGTTCGCACGACTTAGTCAACTACGCCAGAGCCCATAATTGGCTTGTGGCTGCACACGGAAGTTTCCAGTTTGAATAATCTTATGATCCCTTAGAGCCCGGGTGGCGGTCCAAGAAATACAGTAAGTCTGATGGAAACCAGTGCCTCAATCCACCCAGATGTGTGTTTAGGTTGCCACCTTAGATAAACCATTAATTAACAATCTCACATCTGTCATGGATATTCACTCACCCAATCCACGCCTACTAGCATAGCATGGCATAAGCAAACGAGAAGTAACTCCCAAGGTTTCATAAGTAAAACAGGTAATAGGTACTACCTCAATCTACTTCCCAAACCCACAATTTAATTAGATCCTAATCATGCAAGTGTTTGAGGAATAGATCTAATGCATAAAACTGGGTATGAGAAGAGTATGATCAAAGTGTTACTTGCCTTGCCGATGATCCATGAGACCTAGAGATTCAAGTAACAAGCGGCGACTCGGTGATCTAACGCAGACAAACAACAAGCATACAATAAGTACTCATCTAATGCACAGGGAAATCTCGAATAAAAGATCTAACCAGAAAGTTCAACTTAAGAACCCTGGTTGCAAAAGAATCGAATCAAAATAAACTCCGAAAGTCGAAACTCGAGAGAGAATGACTCGGTTTAGCAATCTGAAATTAGGTCAAAATTTCACAGTAGCAAAACTCTGTGAAAGTAGGTTAGTCGGAACGGCGGTTTCGTTACGAAACTCCAGGCGCTTGAATCACATGATTCCGATAAACGAGCGAGAAATAAAACAGTTTTGAAAATCGGATCTGAAATCGAATCAGAAAAATAACGGATTAAATCCGATTAAAAGAAAAACGACGAACGGTTTAAATAACGGACGTTCGTTAACAGAACGAATCCAACGAACGCGTTCATTGAAACGAACGGTTCGGTGAACGTTCGTTAATTAAGAAAACCGAAAAAAATAAAACCAATCTAGGTTTTAAAAAAAAACCGAACACAAATTTTTTTTAAAAATAAAAACCGGATCGGTTTATTAGGGGAAAACCGGATCGGGGCGCGGGGCGGCGGCTACCTCCGGTGGCTCTCGCCGGCGAGGTCCGGCGGGTCCGGGGCTCGGGCGGGGCGGCGGGGTTCCCATGACGGCGGCGGCGCGGAGGGGCGGGTTAGGCGGCTCGGGTGAGGTGAGGTGAGAGAGGGGCGGCCGATTATAAAGGAGGGGGGGTTCACGGCTTGGGAAGGGGCTGGGGGGCGTGGCCGAACCGGACTCGGGGCGGGGGCACACATGGGCGGGCGCGTGAGGGGAGAGGAGGAGGTGGGCTGGGGCGCTGGGCTTGGGGCCCGCTGGCTGGCTGGGGGCCTCGGCCTGTGGGGATTTTTTTTTTTAAATTAAACCAAAACGAATTAAAAAATACCAAACAATTCGATTTAAATAAAACAAATTTTCCCGACTCCTAAAAATGAGTCTAACAAAATGAACTTTAAAACGGCAAACATGCATTTTTTTAAATGCTCATTTTTGCTAAGCAAAATAAATCTTCCAAAAGCAAATTTGGTTTATTTATAATATCTTCATTTTTCCTAATTGTTGGGAAAGTCATATTATTCCCTCTCCAAATATTTTTATAGAAAAAACTTTATCAAGATAATTAAATAAATCCAATGATCCTATTTTCAAAATTTGGGAAATCCCAAATATGAAAATAATGAAACTTCCAACTCTCTCCGAGGGTCCTTGAGTTGCGTGAAATTTCTAGGATCGGAAAAATGCGAGAAAAATATGATATGCATGATGACCTAATGTATAACATTCCAAATTGAAAATTTGGGATGTTACACTGGCAATAAGCTTAGCAAGTTGATTAGCTTTGTCCTGTTTGGTGCTAAAATCCTCCAACGCTTGCTGTTGCACCAGAAAGTATACATCGGAATGCTCCATGGACTTCCGCAGTCCTTCCGCTTCTTGTCGCAACACAGTTGATCGATGTCTTTTAGCTTGTAGTTGACACTCAAGAAACCAAACTGATTCAGACAGTGAGTTTGAATAGCTTGTGCAAGCGGTAGTGGCCAGTAACTCGAACACTAAACCAAGACAGGACTTTGGGGTTGTCTCGCTGTCTTCAAGATAGTCTTCCATAGCTGCTTTATCAGCTTTGTTGGAGACCAACAAGGATGTGTCACTATCCTGAACCTTATCTGCATTACTTCCTTTACCATTGCTTAATAAGGCACTCTTCCCCAATATTCTATCAGATTCTAAAAGAAGAAACAAGCGGACACATTACAAGTTTAGCATGTACTAGTATATGAAACTCATTTCGTGAACCAGTTCATTAGTAAGGTGGACAGGATTAAACTACCAAGTCTTCTATTGCCAAGTACTAGTACATAATAAAAGCATCAAACAAATAGATATCTATGTCCTATGGTCACTACATTGTCTTGCCAAATCAAAATAGAGACACGGTTCAAATCATATCAGTTCAAGACAAAGCAGTAGTGAAAGAATACAAAGCGTGGAAAACTACACGGCACAACAAGATTTCAGATGGGTACCACGGGTCTACATGTACAACAACACTATTGGCTCTGTTGTGATGCTAGTAATGTGCATGATATGAAAGTCAACCGTATACACAATTGAAATTGAAATCAACAGAGCTATTGATAAGAGAAAACCTGTTAAAGAAACATGCATGAACATACCTGCTGTGCCATTGGAGTTTCGATTGGATCCTTCAATTTAAAAATAAGTTTGTATGAGTAAATATAGTGATACAAGAGCAAAGCAATCATAGTTAAAAAAGGCGCGCCTAAGCGAGCGCTTAAGCGTGCCTAGGCTCTAGGCGTTATAAAACGCATTGCGCATAAATACGCTTAATCAGGCATAATCGCGCATAAGCATGCGCTTTGGTCAGTAAAGTGCAAGGCGGTGGCAAAACGCACAATTAACGCCTAGCGCTTTTTTGAACTATGATAGCAATGGAATATTAAATTAGAACGGTTGTTCTTCAGGTTTAGGCACTTGTTCTACATGAACAGAGTACAGTAAGACGCAAGAATATAATACTTAAAAATAGAAAATGAGCTCATAGACCTTACCACATTCTTGGTTCGGGACCAAGATGAACATGGCGTTCCCAAATATCGTCCAGTAAATGTGTCTCAAGAGAACGTAAGGGAATTTGATGAGTTTCTTTGCCGGTGAAGTACGTTTTCTTCAGGTAATTCCGATACTGCCACCAAGCATTCTTGAAGATAGCAGAGGTATTAGCACAGGTTACCTCAACCTGAGTTTCCAAATCGGTCCTTCTCTATAGAGAAAAATGGGAAAATTTGCTGTATTATAACCATCATGGAGGTAGGATGTATGGGACGAAGCAAAGTAATTTCCATGAATAACATTACTTACACATAACTCCTGGACAAACACCTACAACTGGCATTTTCCTTCATATTCAGTATAATATTTCCAAGATGGGAAGATACGCACATACGATTTAACAACATCAAATGCGATCGATGCTAAACTACGACTAGCTGGTTGTGCTTCCTCCACAGGAATAGGCGTACTAACTGGCGGAGTTGGGGTTCGCCGTGATAGTAATGGCCCTTTGGGCACTGGAGCTGCCTTACTAACTACTCTTGTTTCGGAGCTCTATGGTGGAGATGGAGCTGTGTCAACAGGAACTAGGTTACTATCGGCTGGGTTTGGTGTTAGATTGGGTGAAGTTGGTTCTCTGTCCATCGCAGTAGGGGTACAATCTGCGAGAGTTTGGGTTATGTGTTGTAGGGCTGGTTCTTGTGCATCTACAACCGAGGTGCTATCTCCACCAAGAGGTAGCATTATTTTATTTGAAGACCTTGTTTTTAGTCCACTAGATACTGGCATCACCCGCTCCAATTCAAATGGCTGATAAACAGGAAACATAGTTGAATGTACAGATATTGAATGAGAGACAGATGCAATAGATAGTGTGGAAAAAAGAGGGCATGAAATAGTTGACATGTATATTGTTTAACTAAAACGGATAGCATGACATAATTTCACATATATGATGTCTATCTAAACTGGATAGCATAGCATAACATAATTCAAAGATATGATGAATAACTAAGCAGGATCGCATGACATAATTCACCTACATGTTATCTAAGTAATCAGGATCGCATCATTTAATTCACATATGTGATTTATATGCTAAACAGGGGGCATTCGATATGATGTCTGAACTAAGAACATGGTGTTGAATATTGTGTATATGATGTCTAAACTATGCAATGCAAGACACCGTATGCATCATATGAGAAGTATAACCGTGCCAAGTTAGAGCATACACCTCAGTGGGGGAATAAGACTGGTCATCTGTCTCTGAATCCATCTCCGAGGATCTATCGGGACCCAACAAGAGATCTGATTCGATAGGTAGCGCTGTCTGCTCTGAAGGCCTTGTTTTCACTCCATATTTTTCCATTTCCCACCCAAATGGCTGATTCACAGGAAGAGTAGTTTAATGTACAAACATTGTCGACAAATGAAAATGTAATGAAGAAAAGGATGGGCAAGATATCATTCAAATATATGATGCCTGGTTAAACAGGATGGCATTGCACATTTCATATATATTATGGCTAGCTAAAAGACATGAGACTGCATAATTCCCATATATGATAGAGAAACTAAACAGGTGGCATTACAAAACATGTCTAAACTAAGCAGATGACATATATGATGTCAAAAGTAGGCACTGCAAGGCAACATATGCATGATATGACTAACATCATCATGCCAAGGTAGAGCAAACACCTTGGGGGGTAAATAGGAGTGGTCAGTGGCGTCTGAATCTGCCTCAGAACAGATATCTTCCTCTAGATTACAATCTGGAGAGGGGTGGGGAGGGTTTGCCATTGAACCAACCATGGAGCGATGTCTGCATGACATTGTATTGCTGCTCAAAACTCTTCTCTTTTTCTCTACATGTTCAACATGACTCTGTACAATATCTGACATGCATACGAAAAAATATGGTGAGATTATGTAAGGAGAGCATGCAGAAATTTAGAGTGATGGTAACAACCAGTGGATCAACGTTTTTCCGTTGAACCAAAATAGCCCTAATGGATCGATGTGAATGTATAGTAATAAGTGATGCAACAAGTGTACAACCTATTTGCCGTAGTCGTGTCGACCTCACCATCATTGGGTTGGTCGCTGAAGCAGTTGATGCAGAGGTGGATGTCGAAGGTGTGGAGGAAGATCTGAGGAATCAGAGACGGCCCCGTGGCACTGCTCTGTTTTGATGGATCGTTACGTCGTTGGAGCAGCTCCGTGAGCCGTGAGACGTCAAGGCTGAAGCAGCACAAGATGACATCGCCAATCTCAAGTGGGATTCTAATAGCATCTCCGATAGATGATGTAAAATGGATGTAAAATTAACATCACCAAAACCACCGACTACAATAGATGAGGTAAAACTGTTGACTCGAACTTAATCGTCAAATTGAAATTTACTGTGGAATCTGAATGCTACTGTCGAAACTGAACGCAATGGTAGCAGAGAGGCACTTGACATGTAGTTTAGGGAGGGCCGGCAGTACATCTTCAACCTGCACCCCCCTGAGCCGTCAGCCACCACCGGCCGAACCGCCGGCCCCAGCGCCACCTCACTGCCCCGAAACAACTCGCCACCGCCGCCCCGGCCAGCCCTCTAGGCCCCCCGCCCCCCACCCTGAACCCTAAGATAGATAGTGGGGTACCTCTCTGGCGAGCCCCCGTCCCCGCTGCGGGTGGTTCTTCCTTAACTCCGGTGAGCCCCCCCCCCCAACCCCTGAAAATTGACTGACCCAAAAGTCGATTCACCGATCAAGTGTGGCTTCATTAGAGCAGAGCAGCAAGCCGAAGACGAGGGGAGAGCAGCAGCAGCAGCTGGGCGAAGCGAAGCGATCGAGCGAGAGCCGAGCAGCAGCAGAAGCAAGCTGAAGGAAGCGAGAGCCGAGCAGCAGCAGCAGATCCGGCTGGTATGGACGCCGCCGCAGAAGGGGCCTCGCACTTGGGGGAGAGCCGCCATGGAGATGTCGCCCGCGGCGCCGGCTTAAGGTAGCCGCTCCATGGGGGTGCGGGATGGAGCACAGTCGGCGCCGGGAGGTCGAATTAAGGAGAAGGTGCGATGTGATGAGTGTACAACCTCTTTGGTGGCGCCGAGTAGGCCTCGGCTTCATCCGAGGAGTCGGTGAGGATGCTGCGGTTCTGGTGGAGCAGGTTAAGGCGGCGCTGTGGGGATGGAGCAGCCGCGATAGACGAGGCGATCATCGGAGCAGCTCCTTGGACCCAGATTTTCTAGTAGAAGGAAATGACAATTGAAATAAGGATGATCAGGTGCAGGCTTACGAGAATTTTTAACCCAGAGCACAACCTGTCAAGTTTGTTATTGTGTTCATTTTGCAGGATCAGTTTAACATGGATAAATACAAATTAAACAGGGGGCTAATATCGGGGATATACCCCGCGGTATGTCCCGGCCGGAGATATGACCCGGCTGGGACTTGGTGTTTCATTGGTGACCCGGCAGATGGTAAGGTGGCAGATGGTTACGACCTGGCAGATACTGGTAAGCCGGCAGACAGTGGTAAGCCACCAGATGGTTACAACCTGACAGACAGTTATAACCCGGCAGACAGAGTTGCCTGGGGTTAATAAGCCCGAGACGTTAAGAAGCTCAAGACGTTAAGAAGCCCATGGAGTGAATCCCGTGATGATAAGTCGGAATAGTTTAAGTCTTAATCCGACTAGGACTCTACATGTAACCCGCCCCTTCAACTTAATATAAGGAGGGGCAGGGCACCCCAAGAGGGTCATAAAATAATCTTTAAGGCTAGAAACAACTAGGAGAGCTGGAGATACAGCGACTCTCTCGTGATGATAATAAGACCTAGCCAGAAACAACATGTAGGGTTGTTACCAGATGATGTTTCCCAGGGCCCTCGGAGAAGGGGCAATGCTACTGTCCTTTTACCACACTTTTGCTTCGAAGTAGCACCATGATCTTCTTGATAGAGAGTCTCCTATGTTGTCACTTTCATATACTTGTGGGAATTTTTCATTATAGAACTTGTCTTGTGTATTCCAATGATGGGCATCCTCAAATTTCCCTAGATCTTCGTGATCAAGTGAGTTGGATGCACACCCACTTATTTCTTTTTGGGCTTTCATAAACTTATAGCTCTAGTGCATCTGTTGCATGGCAATCCCTACTCACTCACATTGATATCTATTTAAGGGCATCTCCATAGCCCATAGATACGCCTAGTAGATGTGATACTATCTCCTTCTTTTTGTCTTCTCCACAACCACCATATTTTATTCCACCTGTAGTGCTATGTCCATGGCTCACGCTCATGTATTGCACGAAAGTTGAAAAAGTTTGAGAACATGAAAACTATGAAACAATTGCTTGGCTTGTCATCAGGGTTGTGCATGGTTTGAATATTTTGTGTGATGAAGATGGAGCATGGCCAGACTATATGATTTTGTAGGGATAAGCTTTCTTTAGCCATGTTATTTTGAGAAGACATAATTGCCTTGTTAGTATGCTTGAAATATTATTGTTTTTATGTCAATATTAAACTTTTGTTTTGAATCGTACGGATCTGAACATTCATGCCACAATAAAGAAAAATTACATTGATAAATATGTTAGGTAGCATTCCACATCAAATATTTTGTTTTTATCATTTACCTACTCGAGGACGAGCAGGAATTAAGCTTGGGGTGCTTTCTCCAACTTATCTATAATTTTTTATTGTTCCATGCTATTATATTATCTGTTTTGGATGTTTTATATGCTTTAATATGCTATTTTATAATATTTTTGCGACTAACCTCTTAACCTAGAGTCCAATGCCAGTTTTTGTTTTTTCCTTGTTTTTCACTTTTGCAGAAAAGGAATACCAAATGGAGTCCAAACGGAATAAAACCTTCGCGATGATTTTTCTTGGACCAGAAGACACACAGGAGATTCGGAGATCAACTCGGAAGAGACATGAGGCGGCCATAAGGGTGGAGGGCACACCTAGGGGGTAGGGCGCGCCCCCTGTCTTGTGGGCCCCCTGTGACTCCCCTGACCTAATTCCTATGCCTATATATTCACATATATTCCCAAACCACCAGAAGTATCCACAAAAACACTTTTCCACCGCCGCAACCTTCTGTACCCATGAGATCCCATCTAGGGGACTTTTCCAGCATCCTACCAGAGGGGGATTCGATCACGGAGGGCTTCTACATCAACTGTATTGCCCTTCCGATGAGGCGTGAGTAGTTTACCACAGACCTACGGGTCCATAGTTAGTAGCTAGGTGGCTTCTTCTCTCTCTTTGATTCTCAATACCATCTTCTCCTCGATTTTATTGGAGATCTACCTGATGTAATCTTCTTTTGGGGTGTGTTTGTCGAGATCCGATGAATTGTGGATTTATGATTAGCTTATCTATGAATATTATTTGAATCTTCTCTGAATTATTTTATGCATGATTTGATATCTTTGTAATTCTCTTCGAACTATCGGTTTGGCTTGGCCAACTAGATTGGTTTTTCTTGCAATGGGAGAGTGCTTAGCTTTGGGTTCAATCTTGCGGTGTCCTTTCCCAGTGACAGTAGGGGCAGCAAGGCATGTATTCTATTGTTGCCATCAAGGATAAAAAGATGGGGTTTACATCATATTGCTCTAGTTTATTCCTCTACATCATGTCCTCTTACTTAATGCGTTACTCTGTTCGTCATGAACTTAATACTCTAGATGCAGGCAGGAGTCGGTCGATGTGTGGAGTAATAGTAGTAGATGCAGAATCGTTTCGGTCTACTTGACATGGACGTGATGCCTATATTTATGATCATTGCCTTAGATATCGTCATAACTTTGCGCTTTTCTATCAATTGCTCGATAGTAATTTGTTCACCCACCATATTATTTGCTAGCATGAGATAAGCCTCTAGTGAAACCTATGGCCCTCGGGTCTATTTTCCATCATATAAGTTTCCGATCTACTATTTTCCATCTTATTAGTTTCCGATCTACTATTTTGCAATCTTTTACTTTCCGATCTATAAACCAAAAATACCAAAAATGTTAACTTTACCTTTTGTTTAGTTTCATCTATCTTTATCAGATCTCACTTTTGTAAGTAACTGTGAAGGGATTGACAACCCCTTTATCGCGTTGGGTGCAAGTGTTTGATTGTTTGTGCAGGTGCGTAGATTGGAGACTTGCGTGTACCTCCTACTGGATTGATACCTTGGTTCTCAAACTATGGTAAATACTTATCTCTAGCTACTTTGCTGCATCACCCTTTCCTCTTCAAGGAAAAACCAATGCAAACTCAAGATGTAGCATCGTCTCACTGACATGTTCCAACAAGACCACATGTCAACGAAACATGGTGGGTCATTTCTCGTGCAAAATGCGATCTGGCCGCACTGGCCCGAGATGCCGCATTATTTCTCGACTATAATTTTTTAATGGCGTGTCGATCAGGTCTGAAGCACAACTAATTGGTATATTATGGAGAGAAAATATAAAGTACTCCACCACTACTCTACCTCTAGTACTTACTAGTACTAGTGAAGTTTATAGGCTCGAGCTTCAGCGCTTGCTCACTAAAGGGCTGCCCACTTGCTTCTTACACTATCACCCTCTCTCCAGATCTAAAAAAGATGGCAGTGGCCCCTCTGTATCCCTCCTCACCAGTGACCACAGATCCGCTAGGATTCCATCCACTGGGGAACAAAAGTACGTGCAACATTGATGCACTCATCGTCGCTGACTGAGGTCACACACTGATGACAAGGTCGTCCTCTCAGACCTACCGCCGGTGCGGGATGGCCTCCGTCCCAAGCTCCCTGCCGTAGTGTGTGCAGAGGACGGCGACCATGAGCGAAGCCACTTCCCGCCGACCCTCGGGTATATATGCTACCTCTTTTCGAACCATACCCTTGTTCTATTGCCCCATCTGCCATGTTGCAGCATGTGGATCTATTTCACTCCCCCATCTCCCCAATTTATTATCCTCTGCTTTGCTGGTCACGCAGACAAAAACCTTAATTTGCACTATTGAAGGAAACCCTACTTCATGCAGACTAATCCATGTCTGGGTTGAACAAGGAAAGAAAGGGAGAAAGTACTGTCAAAGAGACTAGGTCTCGAACTTGCATCTTAGTTGAAAAGGGGGAAATCGGTAGCTAAGGAACGAGTCTCTTGTCTCTGGATTGAAAAAGGGTAGAAAGGCATGACAACACAATAGTGAATGACCAGGTCGATCAGTTTGTTGTCCTCACATAGGAAAAAGGTGGCTAAAGAACAAACATGGGACGTAATCCACATATGCTGCCTGGATATTTGTTGCTCTGGACAACCATCCCTCCCTCACCACTCTATGCGTCCGTGGAGGTACATTGTACTGGTGCGCCCACTATCCGAATGGGCCTCCCCATGCTCTTATTGACATTTTTTTGTTAGAATAACTCCATCGGTAAAATCAAGCAATGCTACTACTAAAGTGTTGCCACATTTAACGAATGTCGCAGCCAGTCTAATGCCACCGATAAATTTAAGCAATGCCATTTAATGTCACTAGATTATTTTAGGGTTAGCTTTCGGTTGTGGATGTATTAAAGATTTTTGAGCTAAGTCATTCTAGTGGTGTTGCACAGCCAGTATACCAATGATGAAACTTGTTACTACCTTCAAATTTTTGCACTGTTAATGCTTATAGATTACATACCTCACTTCATGATGTTATGATAAGTCCAATTTTTTGTACAGTGTCACCAAAATGCCAAGGCGGTGATGGCATTCTGTTTCAGTTAAATTGCACAAAAATTTATGAAGAGAAGAGGAAAGGTCAAGAGTGGGCACCGCCTCCTCCTATTGTTTTTTGATTCGTTTGATCAAATTTTTATGTTTGATCAATTATCAAGATTGGGATGGCAATATTTCAAGTCCCCTCGAGTTCGAAATGATATTTACCTTGAAGGTACATGGTTTGCAATTTTTTTATACTGTCATTAGTTAATAATGCTAATTACCTTCAGAGTTTGGTATTTGGTCTAATGTTGTTGCACAACTAGTATAACAATGCTGAAACTTGTTACCTTTAGATATTGTATAGTTAATTCTTATAGAAATCTTCCGGTGCTAGCTTAAGGAAATATGTTCAGTAAAACCATTGTAATGTACCCCGTAATAAAATAACAACTCTACTATTGCACTAGCCACTGAATTATTGTATATTTGTACTATTCGAATGGTGTTGCATTGGGTATGGACATATATAAGGTATGGCAAGCTTTCACAAATATGTGCTCAAGAAAACTACTACCCATTTTTCTAAATACTAGACATTTCGGTACTTTAAATTGAACTGTGAAAACGTCTTATATTAAGGAACAAAGGGTGTTGAGTTCATTCAAATTATGCCGACAAAGCTAGTCACACCTTTGTTAAAATTAATGTTCATTATGTTATTGGAGGAGGTCTGCATGTTTGACTCTAATGCCTGTCAATTACATACCTAACATCATGATGTAATGGTAAGTCATTTATTTTTGTACATTGTCACCTATTTGTCAAGGCGGTGATGGCATTTTATTTTGAGTTGAACTGCACAAAAAATGCTTAAAAGAAGAGGTAAGGTAAGGAATGGTTCAATCTTTCAGAATATACTATGTATGCCTTCCTGACATCAGCCGTTGTTGCCTTATTTATTCCTTCAAACAGGTGGCTAGAAATAGTCTTGCTACCTTTTCCCATTAAGAAATTGGAATGCTTATATTTGTGAGTCTATGCTTCAACTAGTGCCACTTTTATAGTAATCACAATTTCAATATCTGTGCAAACAGGGATGCTCGATTTTAGTGGAACTGCACAAAAATGTCCAAATGGTTCAACATTATGAGCATGTTTTGTTCCAAACTGTTATATCAAATTGGTGGCACTATGAGCTATTCATTATGAAGGTATATGGTTTGCTACTATGTTGCTACTCTTTTTGTACTGTCATTGGATAGTAATATTAGTGGTTTGCATGTGAATTTATTGGAAGGGTGGACCTACATTGGATCTGTAGGACATGATTCATTGATTGGATGCTCAATTTTGGTTGTATCGATTTCACCTCTTCCATCACTGCAAACATGGATATCCTTGGTCTGATGAATAATAGGTGCTATATTTCTGCTCTGTACCAGCAAATCAATTCAAAATCAAATTGTCCAGTGCAAAACATGATAGATGCTAAGCGGAAATGACCAGCAGAGACGTGTTTAAACCAAAAATACAAGGTGGGGTATATGTTAACTAGCTGCTTGATATTTGTGCAAACAGATGTATGCCCATTGCTATTTGGCAAACAAACAAAGTGACCTCAATTTTGGTGGAACTACACAAGAGAATAGTAGTCACTGCATGCAGTGCCATTTGAAAATAGACACAGAAAGGTTCGATAGTCACCTAGTATTGGCCAACACGAGGTGCTTCATTGCTTTGGTATGATTATACAATGGGCATCATTTTGCCTAAGTTAAAGTTGTAATCCGAGAATAGTCTCGCCGTGTGATCAAAAGAAGACCAATTTATATTGAAGTGGATGTTCCTTCATCATGTGTGGTTCATTCTCATGGTTTCAGCTGTTGGTGAAACCACTTACGTTTGCAAGAGGAAATGTAGACTTCACAAGAAAATTTGTCTTTCACTCTGTACCGAATGTTGGCCCAGAGAAGCATCCATGTTAGTAGCAAGGACAAATGTTTTTATTGATCTTTGCTTTAGGAGCTACATATTGTATATGATCTGTAAATCATTGAGATGCATTAACATGTTGATCTTTGAAGGAAATATGCCCTAGAGGCAATAATAAAGTTTTCATTTATATTTCCTTATATCATGATAAATGTTTATTATTCATGCTAGAATTGTATTAACCGGAAACTTGGTACATATGTGAATACATAGACAAATAGAGTGTCACTAGTATGCCTCTACTTGACTAGCTCGTTGAATCAAAGATGGTTGTGTTTCCTAGCCATAGACATGAGTTGTCATTTGATTAACGGGATTCACATCATTAGAGAATGATGTGATTGACTTGACCCATTCTGTTAGCTTAGCACTTGATCATTTGGTATATTGCTATTGCTTTCTTCATGACTTATACATGTTCCTATAACTATGAGATTATGCACCAAACTTCACAACGTAACTGGATGATTACAAAGGTGCTCTACAGGTGTCTCCGATAGTACTTGTTGAGTTGGCATAGATCAAGATTAGGATTTGTCACTCTGATTGTCGGAGAGGTATCTCTGGGCCCTCTCGGTAATGCACATCAATATAAGCCTTGCAAGCAACTTGACTAATGAGTTAGTTTTTTTTTGAATATTTACTGTGAGGCAAAACCCCACAGCCCTTTATTAAGAAAAAACAACTGTACAAACAGAAGAAATTACATGGAGAAGAGATCAAAGCTAGAACTACGTACCTACCTACCTGAATCTAAGTTAGGGAATTAATCCAAGCATACAATTTGGTCCTAGTGTCAACCTTCGGCCTATGAGCTAGAAGGGAAAGATCATGTACAAAATTACATTTCCAAGCAGTAAAGGTTGCATTCTGTCCACTGAAAGTTCTTCCATTCCTGAGGTCCAAATATTCTAGGCAGCAAAGAGCATGCTTAAACCTGGATCTTGCATGGTGAATACATTGATGAATATCAGGCCCCCTGGTCCAGTCAATGGAGAGATAATTCCAAACTCTGTGGCTGAAATTGTAGTTGAAAAACAAGTGCAACCTATCGTCATAGACATATTCATTACAAATAACATAGAGATTGTCATACAAAGGAGATCTCCAATGCCTGCGTATCAACAAGTCCTTGGTATTGAGTCTGTCGAAGAATAACAACCAACCAAAAACCTTGATCTTCATGGTGCACCTACTATCCCACAACCATTTGCATGGCAGAATTGCAGGCAAATGAGAGTGCATGATAGTGTAAAAACTCTTGGCAGTGTAACAACCAGATTTTCCAGGCCAGATCCAAACATCAGGTAAGGCTAGGTCTCTGTTCAAATCCAGGATCCAAGCTTCTAGAACTTGCAACTCCAATGCAGCCTCATGTGACAATGGTCAGACAAACATTGAGTATATATCCTAGGAAATGAGAAATTCATGCACAGAGTTTATCATTGTTAACAAAGGAGAAAAGCCTGGGTAATCTCCAACACAAAGGTCTGGAAGAGCCACCAGTGAGCCAAGCATCAGACCAAAAAAGGGCAGAGTCTCCCATATTGATGTGCACTGAGGCAATGGCAGTATATACATCAGAAAGCTTGAGAATATCCCTTCACCAAAAGGATCCAACTGGAGTTGTAGCATGTGGGAGGCCATCAGCATAATAGCTATTCCAGATCAGGGTCACCTAGGGTATATCAGCCTTATTAAAGAACTTGTGGAGATGCTTGAGGAGGAGGCCCTTATTTTGAATGTGCAAATTGATCACCCCGAGTCCTCCTTTGTCCTTTGGCCGACATACCAGAACCCAAGCAGCCAAAGATTATTTTGGAGCATCAGTGTTGCCCCTCCACAAACACTGTCTAAAAATCCTATCCATCTGCTTAATAATGCCAGGAGGGAGTTAGATACTGCAAAGGAAATATATTGGCATAGATGTCACAACAGAAGTTAACAATTGTAGCCTAGAGCCTTGATTTAACATGCAGGAACTAGTACCAGTCTCCGTTCCAAAGCATCCACTAAGGGCATGAAATCCACAATCCAAGGCCTGGTAGTTCCAAGTGGCAAACCCAGATAGGTAAAAGCAAGTTGTCCAATTTTACAGCCCAGCAGTGCAGCTAACCTGGTGGCCTCCTCCTCCTCCATGTTTAAAGGAATCATGGAGGACTTTGCAAAATTAACCTTAAGTCCAGTTAATTGCTGAAATGTCAACAACATATTCTCAAGAGCTATCAATTCTTCATCTCTGGCAGACAAAAAGATGACAGTATCATCCGCATACTGGATTATAGGAAAATCCTGATCATGGGAAGGAATTGGGAGGGTTAAGGTTCCATGGGAGAACATTTGATTAACCACAAACTGCAACAGATCTGCAGCAATTACAAAGAGGAGGGGGAAGAGGGGATCACCCTGTCTAACCCCACATTTGCACTTAAATTGTTTACCAGGTGTGCCATTGAGCAAGACCGAAGAAGTCCCTGATGAGAGGATCTCTTTAACCCAGCCAATCCACTTATCATCAAAACCCTTATATTTGAGCATTTGCAAAATAACCTCATGTTCCACCATATCAAAGGCCTTGGAAAAGTCTAGCTTCAGTATGATGATAGGTCTCCTTGATTGCTTGCACTGGTGTATATATTCAAAAGCCCAAGCTAAACAATCCTGAATTGATCTGCTCTTCAAAAACCCATATTGATTTTTATGAATGCAATTTAGAATCACTTTTTGCAACCTGTTGGCTAACAACTTAGTGAGAAATTTCAAACAGGTGTTAGTCAAGGAATTAGGTCGAAAATCATCTAGCCCCTCAGGAGAGAGCATTTTAGGTATGAGAGTGATGAGAGAGCCATTGATATTTTCCAAAGACAATTTCCCCTCATAAAAGTCATGAATGAGACGCAGAAAAACCTTCTCAATTATAGGCCAGCAACGTTTAACAAACATGCCATTGAAGCCATCTGGGCCAGGTGCACGGTCAGGTGGCATCTCCTGTAGGACTTTCTTAATTTCAGCATCAGAGAAGGGCTGGGACAACTTCTCCAGACCAGGGACAGGCTGAATGAGATCTGTAAGTCAAAGCCCATTGAGATACCCTGGGCCTTGCCCATTCTATTTCTAAAAGAGGCCCAACGAATTCTTGCTATTTGATCATGATCAGATACCGCCACAGCCATCCCCGGGGTTATCAAGCTGGCAATGTAGTTCTTCCTCATGCAATCTGAGGCCATGGCAAGGAAGAATTTGGAGTTCTCCTCTCCCACCTTTATGTAACAGATGGTGCATCTCTGCTTCCAATAGATATAGTGCAATTTCAGCAGACGCTCATAATGCAACTTGACAATTTGCCTGAAGGTAAACTCTGTCCTCACAAGCGGTCTGACCTCCTCCAACTGATCAAAAAATAAAATAACCTTGCTGCAGTCAAGGGTTAATATCTTGAGGTAAGAAAGATTTTTACTCCAAGCCCTCAAGTCATATCTAAGCCATTTGAATTTTCTGGTCAGAACAGCCGAAGCAGAGAGATCAGCAAGGACCGGAGCTTCCCAAGAGCTACGAACACAGCCCATAAAACCTGGCATATCCACCCAGAAGTTTTCAAAACGGAAGATTTTGGACTTAGGGATCTTTGTATCAATTGAAACCACACATGGCACATGATCGGAGGCAGTTTTAGCCAGAGGGAAAACCACAGTGTTAGGGTAATGAGATATCCAATCCGAGGTTGTGAAGAACCAATCGAGCTGTTCCAGGAGCAGTATTTGCTGCATGTTGGACCAGGTAAAACTTCTTCCCTTTATGGGTAATTCCACGAGACCAAGGTGTCCGATCACCTCATTAAAAAGGAAGATGTCATTTATATCCCCTCCCGGCTGATTTCTGTTGTCCAAAGACCGAATAAAGTTAAAATCACCAATGAGCAGCCAATTTTCGTCAGTAGGGACTGTTAAGTGGTACAACCAGCTAACAAAATCATCTCTAAGTTGGCCCTCGGCTGGTCCATAGACTGAAACCAAAGTCCACTTCTCCGAGGTTTTAACGGACCTAAAGGACACAACCACACTGAAACGCTAAATTTGAACTAGCTGGCCCTCAAAAACATATGAATTTCAAATGATCAAGATTCCCCCAGATGCACCCACAGAAGGAGAGAAGGCAAACTGATCAAAGCGCCTAGGGAAGAACGACCTAATCGTTCTGATGTCAAAATTCTCACATTTGGTTTCCTGTAAACATATTATGGAGCAATGACCCTCCTCAATCTTGGCACGAACATCACGCTGCCTAGCTTCCGAATTCAAACCACGCACATTCCAACACAAAACATTCCAGTTACCTAACAGTGTAGTCCCCATAGGTAACTAACAACAAGAGATAATAACCAACTGTGTTGCTTAACAACACAGTACCACTTCCAGCATAGACAGACACATCAAGTTCAGAGAAGTCCAGAAATTCAGTCCTACAGAATAAAAGAAAAGAAAAATGATAGAGAACCCAACAGGTCCAATGCCCCAGATGTGCATGGTACGGTTCACTCAACATTGGAATCATCTTCTTGTGTGGAGCGTTGGGGAGGAGCCGTAAGCTTCTCCACTGTCAATTCTTCTGGTGCAATGCCAAGAGCAGAGCCAACTACTTGCATGGTAGCAATCAACGTCGGGGGTGGCAGAGGAAGATCCTGAGTTGGAGCAGAATCAAACTTGAGCTTCTTGGCCTTGGGGCGTCGGAGAGGAGCCTGCTTGATGGAGATTGCAGGTGTGGGCTTCATGCCAGTTCTCTTGGTGCATCTATGAGTCATCCGTCTAACAGAAAAGTCCAAATTCTCCTCCACAAGAGTGGTAGCACGCATGGGACGACGTGGTTGCATTGGCCTCTTCCCCAGGGGAGAGGGGGTGACAGAAGTAAACTGAAACTCATCATGCGGTTCATCATGCAACTGAAAATCAAAACTCTGGGTGGCATCAAAAAGGTCCTGAGTATTTTCTGGGGGCAGTGAGTCCAAGCCCAGCACGTCATCAGTTATCTCCCGGAGCACAACAGAGGAGCGCATCTTCTTAACAGGATTCATGAACAGCCATTGTTACTCTAAATGAGAATCAAACTTGATAGGCATTGGCGGCCGAAAAGTCCTGGCAGAAAGGAGGGGATGTTCCTGATTGTAAATTCGGGCAGCAACGACTTGAAAGACCTTTCCCAAATCATAGCCGGGGGAAGAACTGGTCCGTAGAAAGCCCGAACAATTCCCAAATGAATGGGGTCCAGGGGTCCAACTGGATGGAGATTGATCATCGGTTGATGCACCTCATCCATGTCTGCATCATCATCCGAGCCCAGAGATGGATTGAGAATCATTGAGTTCTGATCCTGTGCGATTGGCTCCTGCACAGGAACAGGATCAGGCTGTTGAACTGGTTCCTCCCAGGGCCCCCAACCAGCATCATTGTTTGCATTCTGTGCCCAGTCATTGGGAATGTTGTGCCCTTGAGCATGTCCAGGGGGATGGCGTTCCATCCCAAAGCAGGGTAAGGTGGCATAGCCCAAAATGGTTGAGGAGGGGGATTTGCCCCTAGCATCTGGTGCGGGTTGCCATCAAGGGGCATGGGGTCCTCATCAGCTGGGATCATAGCTTCTACAAAGTCACCATCAAGAATATACCAGCCCGCTGTCCAAGATACTATCATTCCTCCCCAATTAGCAAATTCATGGAATGCAACAGAGCGTGGAACCAGAGCATTGTCAGGAAAAGACGCATGAACTAAGGACCTGACCTTGCGCCTGTCTATACTATTCCAATAGTGAAACTGTCCGAAAGTACTAACCATATCCGCAATGCACTGTGTCTTACGATAATCCAAACGGATACCAATGAACATCAACCATCCGTGCCTGTGACCATGCAAGGCTCTGAATGTTGGAAATATGCCCTAGAGGCAATAATAAAAGCATTATTATTATATTTCCTTATTCATGATAATTGTCTTTATTCGTGCTATAATTGTGTTAACCGGAAATCGTAATACATGTGTGAATAATGACAACAACATGTCCCTAGTGAGCCTCTAGTTGACTAGCTCGTTGATCGACAGATAGTCATGGTTTCTGACTATGGACATTGGATGTCATCGATAACGGATCACATCATTAGGAGAATGATGTGATGGACAAGACCCAATCCTAAACATAGCATAAGATCGCATAGTTCGCTTGCTAGAGTTATCCAATGTCAAGTATCCTTTCCTTAGACCATGAGATCGTGTAACTCCCGGATACCGTAGGAGTGCTTTGGTGTGCCAAACGTCACAACGTGAATCGGGTGACTATAAAGGTATGCTACGGTATCTCCGAAAGTGTCTGCTGGGTTGACATGGATCGAGATCGATTTGTCACTCCGCTTGACGGAGAGGTATCACGGGCCCTCTCGGTAATGCATCATCACAATGAGCTCAATGTGATCAAAGTGTTTGATCACGGATCATGCATTACGGTACGAGAAAAGTGACTTGCGATAACGAGATTGAACGAGGTATTGGTATACCGACGATCGAATCTCGGCAAGTAAAATACCGATTGACAAAGGGAATCGATACGGGATTAATTGAATCCTTGACATCGTGGTTCATCCGATGAGATCATCGTGGAGCATGTGGGAGCCAACATGGGTATCCAGATCCCGCTGTTGGTTATTGCCCGGAGCCGCCTCGGTCATGTTCGCATGTCTCCGAACCCGTAGGGTCTACACACTTAAGGTTCGTAACGCTTAGGGTTATAGGAATATGTATGTGCAGTAACCCGAATGTTGTTCGAGTCCCGGATGAGATCCTGGACGCCACGAGGAGTTCCGGAATGGTCCGGAGGTAAAGAATTATATATAGGAAGTGCTGTTTCGCCATCGGGACAAGTTTCGTGATATCGGATTGTACCGGGACCACCGGAGGGGTCCTGGGTCCACCAAGTGGGGCCACCAGCCCGTGGGGCCACATGGGCCCTAGGTGGTGCGCCTAGGCCCACATGGGCCAAGGGGAACCAGCCCCAAGGGGCCCATGCGCCTAGGGTTTAAGGAGGAAGAGTCCATGAGGGGAAGGCACCTCCGAGGTGCCTTGGGAGGTGGACACCTCCCCCTCTTGGCCGCACCCTCCCTTGGAGGAGGGGGCAGGCTGCGCCCCCCCCTCCTTGGCACCTATATAAAGGGGGAGGGAGGGGCAGCAGGACTTTGCCCTGACGCCTCCCTCTCCTCTCCAACACATCCTCCTCCTCCAAGTGCACGGCGAAGCCCTCGCCGAGTATCGCAAGTTCCACCATCACCACGCCGTCGTGCTGCTGCTGGAGCCATCTTCTCAACCTCTCCTTCACCTTGCTGGATCAAGAAGAAGGAGACGTTACGCTGACCGCACGTGTGTTGAACGCGGAGGTGCCGTCCGCTCGCACTAGATCATCGGTGAATTGGATCGCGGCAAGTACGACTACCTCATCCACGCTCACTCCGACGCTCCGCTATGATCTACAAAGTGGTATGTAGATGCTATCCAATCTGAATACTGCTGCTAGATGAACTCATAGATGGATCTTGGTGAAACCGTAGGAAAAATTTAATTTTCTGCAACGCTCCCCAACAAAGTGGTATCATGAGCTAGGTCTATGCATAGTTCTTCTTGTGCGAGTAGAACACAATTTGTTGTGGGCGAGATGTTGTCAATTCTTCTTGCCGCTACTAGTCAATCTTGATTCAGCGGTATTGTGGGATGAAGCGGCCCGACCAACCTTACACGTGCGCTTACGTGAGACCGGTTCCACCGACTAACATGCACTAGTTGCATAAGGTGGCTGGCGGTGTCTGCTCTCCTATTTTAGTTGGATCGGATTCGATGAACAGGGTCCTTATGAAGGGTAAATAGAGATTGACAAATCACGCTGTGGTTTGAACGTAGGTAAGAAAACGCTCTTGCTAGAACCCTAATTCAGCCACGTAAAACTTGCAACAACAATTAGAGGACGCCTAACTTGTTTTTGCAGCAAGTGCTTTGTGATATGATATGGCCAAAGTTGTGATGTATGATGAATGATCTATATGTGATGTATGAGATGTTCATGCTATTGTAATAGGAATCACGACTTGCATGTCGATGAGTATGACAACCGCAGGAGCCATAGGAGTTGTCTTTATTTTTGTATGACCTGCGTGTCATTGAGAATCGCCATGTAAATTACTTTACTTTATTGCTAAACGCGTTAGCCATAGTAGTAGAAGTAATAGTTGGCGAGCAACTTCATGGAGACACGATGATGAAGATCATGATGATGAGGATCATGGTGTCAAGCCGGTGACAAGATGATCATGGAGCCCCAAGATGGAGATCAAAGGAGCTATGTGATATTGGCCATATCATGTCACGCTTATTATTTGATTGCATGTGATGTTTATCATGTTTTGCATCTTGTTTACTTAGAACGACGGTAGTAAATAAGATGATCCTCATAATAATTTCAAGAGAGTGTTCACCCTAACTGTGCACCGCTGCTAAGGTTCGTCGTTCAAGCACCACGTGATGATCGGGTGTGATAGGTCCTTACGTCGCATACAACGGGTGTAAGACAGATTTACACACGCAAAACACTTAGGTTGACTTGACGAGCCTAGCATGTATGCAGACATGGCCTCGAACACGTAAGACCGAAGGTCGAGCATGAGTCGATAGAAGATACGATCAACATGAAGATGTTCACCGATGTTGACTAGTCCGTCTCACGTGATGATCGGACACGGCCTAGCTGACTCGGATCATGTAATACTTAGATGACTAGTAGAGGGATGTCTATTCAAGTGGGAGTTCATTAAATTTGATTAAATGAACTTTATTATCATGAACTTAGTCTAAATATTTACAATGTGTCTTGTAGATCAAATGGCCAACGAGTCCTCAACTTCAACGCTGCTCCTAGAGAAAACCAAGCTGAAAGACGATGGTAGCAACTATACGGACTGGGTCCGAACCCGAGGATTATCCTCATAGCTGCCAAGAAAGATTATGTCCTAAGAGCACCGCTGGGTGACGCACCTATTCTCCCCGCAGAACAAGACGTTATGAACGCTTGGCGTCACGCCATGATGATTACTCCTCGCTCAAGGCGGCATGCTTTACAGCTTAGAGCCGGACTCCAAAAGCGCTTTGAGAAACATGGAGCATATGAGATGTTCAAGAGCTGAAAATGGTTTTCCAAGCTCATGCCCGGTCGAGAGATATGAAGTCTCCGACAAATTCTTTAGCTGTAAGATGGAGGAAAATGGCTCACAAGGAGCACATACTCAAAATGTCCGGGTTGCACAACCGCTTGACTCAACTGAAGTTAATCTCCGGATGAAGCGGTCATTGACAGAATCCTCCGCCGCTTCCACCTAGCTACAAGAGCTTTGTGATGAACTACAATATGCGTGGGATGGTAAAGACCATTCCCGAGGTATATGCTATGCTGAAATCAGCAGAGGTAGAAATCAAGAAAGAACATCAAGTGTTGATGGTGAATAAAACCACTAAGTTCAAGAAGGGTAAGGGTAAAAGAACTTCAAGAAGGACGGCAAGGAAGTTGCCGCGCCCGAAAGCAAGTTGCCGGAAGAAGCCAAAGAATGGACCCAAGCCCGAGACCGAGTGTTTTTATTGCAAGGAAGTGGTCATCGAAGCGGAACTGCCCCAAATACTTAGCGGACAAGAAGGCCGCAAAACCAAAGGTATATGTGATATACATGTAATTGATGTGTACCTTACCAGACTGTAGTAGCTCTTGGGTATTTGATACCGTGCAGTTGCTCACATTTGTAACTCAAAGCAGGAGCTGCGGAATAAACGGAGACTGGCGAAGGCGACGAGGTGACGATGCGCGCGTCGGGAATGGTTCCAAGGTCGATGTGATCGCCGTCGCACGCTGCCTCTACATTTACCTATGGGATTAGTTTTAAACCTCAATAATTGTTATTTAGTGCCAAGTTTGAGCATGAACATTGTATTTGGATCTCGCTTAATTCGAGATGGCTACTCATTTAAATCCGAGAATAATGGTTGTTCTATTTATATGAGAGATATGTTTCATGGTCATGCTCCGATGGTTAATGGTTTATTCTTAATGAATCTCGTACGTGATGATACACATATTCATAGTGTGAATACCAAAAGAGTTAGAGTTGATAACAATAGTCTCACATATTTGTGGCATCGCCGCCTTGGTCACATAGGTGTCAAACGCATGAAGAAGCTCCATGCAGATGGACTTTAGAGTCTCTTGATTATGAATCATTTGACACATGCTAACCATGCCTCATGGGTAAAATGACCAAGACTCCGCTCTCAGAACAATGGAGCGAGCAACCAACTTATTGGAAATCATACATACCGATGTGTGCGGTCCAATGAGTGTTGAGGCTCATGGAGGCTATCGTTATGTTCTCACCTCATCGATGACTTGAGTAGATATGGGTATATCTACTTAATGAAACACAAGTCTGAGACCTTTGAAAAGTTCAAGGAATTTCAGAGTGAGGTTGAAAATCAACGTGATAGAAAGATCAAGTTTCTACGATCGATCGTGGAGGAGAATACTTGAGTCACGAATTTGGCACACACTTAAGAAAATGTGGAATAGTTTCACAACTCACGCCACCGAACACCTCAGCGAATGGTGTGTCCGAACGTCGAATCGCACTCTATTGGATATGGTGCGATCTATGATGTCTCTTACCGACTTACCGCTATCTTTTGGGGCTATGCTTTAGAGACTGCCGATTCACTTTAAATAGGGCTCCGCCGAACCGCTGAGACGACACCGTATGAATTATGGTTTGGGAAGAAACCTAAGCTGTCGTTTCTAAAAGTTTGGGGATCCGATGCTTATGTCAAGAAACTTCAACCTGAAAAGCTCGAACCCAAGTCGGAAAAATGCGTCTTCATAGGATACCCTAAAGAAACTGTTGGGTATGCCTTCTACCTAAGATCCGAGGGCAAGATCTTTGTTGCCAAGAATGGATCCTTTCTAGAGAAAGAGTTTCTCTCGAAAGAAGTAAGTGGGAGGAAAGTAGAACTTGATGAAGTGTTACCTCTTGAACCGGAAAATGGCGAAACTCAAGAAAACGCTTCGAGGTGCCCGCACCGACTAGAGAGGAAATTAATGATGATGATCAAGATGCTTCGATCAAGCTCCTACTGAAATTCAAGGTCAACAAGGACACGCTCCGCACTGCAGTGGTACGGCAACCCTGTCTTGGAAATCATGTTGTTAGACAACGTGAACCTTCAACTATGAGGAAGCAATGGCGGGCCCGGATTCGACAAATGGCTGGAAGCCATGAAACCGAGATAGGATCCATGTATGAAAACAAAGTATGGACTTTGACCGACTTGCCCGCTGAACGGCGAGCCATAGAAAATAAATGGATCTTTAAGAAGAAGATGACGCGATGGTAATGTGACCATCTATAGCTTGGCTTGTCGCTAAGGGTTATCGACAAGTTCAAGGGGTTGACTACGATGAGACTTTCTCACCGTAGCGAAGCTAAAGTCCGTCGTAATCATGTTAGCAATTGCCGATACTATGATTATGAGATATGGCAAATGGACGCCAAAACGGCATTCCTTAATGGTTTCCTTAAGGAAGAATTGTATATGATGCAGCCGGAAGGTTTTGTCGATCCTAAGAATGCTTGACAAGGTGTGCAAGCTCCAACGCCGATTTATGGGCTGGTGCAAGCATCTCGAGTTAGAACATTCGCTTTGATGAGATGATCAAAGCGTTTAGTTTACAGACTTATGGAGAAGCCTGTGTTTACAAGAAAGTGAGTGGGAGCTCAGTAGCATTTCTCATATTATATGTAGACGACATACTTTTGATGGGAAATGATATAGAACTCTTGGACAGCATCAAGGCCTACTTGAATAAGAGTTTTTCAATGAAGGACCTTGGAGAAGCTGCTTATATATTAGGCATCAAGATCTATAGAGATAGATCGAGACGCCTCATAGGTCTTTCACAAAGCACATACCTTGATAAGATATTGAAGAAGTTCAATATGGATCAATCTAAGAAGGGTTCTTACCGTGTTACAAGGTGTGAAATTGAGCTCAGCTCAATGTCCCACCACGGCAGAAGAGATAGAAGAGATGAGTGTCATCCCTATGCCTCAGCCATAGGTTCTATTATGTATGCCATGCTGTGTACCAGACCTGATGTAAACCTTGCCGTAAGTTTGGTAGGAAGGTACCAAAGTAATCCCGCAAGGAACACCGGACAGCGGTCAAGAATATCCTGAAGTACCGAAAAGGACTAAGGAAATGTTTCGTTTATGGAGGTGACGAAGAGCTCGTCAGAAAGGTTACGCCGACGCTTAGCTTCGACACAGATCTGATGACTCTAAGTCACAAACCGGATACGTGTATATTTTGAATGGTGGGGCAGATGGCTGGTGCAGTTGCAAGCAAAGCGCCGTGGCGGGATCTACATGTGAAGCGGAGTACATGGCAGCCTCGGAGGCAGCACATGAAGCAATTTGGGTGAAGGAGTTCATCACCGACCTCGAGTCATACCCAATGCGTCGGGCTAATCAAGCTCTTCTGTGACAACACCGGAGCTATTGCACTTGCAAAGGAGCCCAGGTTTCACAAGAAGACTAGGCACATCAAGCGCCGCTCAACTCCATTCGTGAAAATGTTCAAGATGGAGACATAGAAATTTGTAAAGTGCACACGGATCTGAATGTCGCAGATCCGCTGACTAAACCTCTCCCTAAGGCAAAACATGATCAGCACCGTAACTCTATGGGTGTTCGATTCATCACAATGTAACTAGATTATTGACTCTAGTGCAAGTGGGAGACTGTTGAAATATGCCCTAGAGGCAATAATAAAAGCATTATTATTATATTTCCTTATTCATGATAATTGTCTTTATTCGTGCTATAATTGTGTTAACCGGAAATCGTAATACATGTGTGAATAATGACAACAACATGTCCCTAGTGAGCCTCTAGTTGACTAGCTCGTTGATCGACGACGATAGTCATGGTTTCTGACTATGGACATTGGATGTCATCGATAACGGATCACATCATTAGGAGAATGATGTGATGGACAAGACCCAATCCTAAACATAGCATAAGATCGCATAGTTCGCTTGCTAGAGTTATCCAATGTCAAGTATCCTTTCCTTAGACCATGAGATCGTAACTCCCGGATACCGTAGGAGTGCTTTGGTGTGCCAAACGTCACAACGAATCGGGTGACTATAAAGGTATGCTACGGTATCTCCGAAAGTGTCTGGGGTTGACATGGATCGAGATCGATTTGTCACTCCGCTGACGGAGAGGTATCACCGGCCCTCTCGGTAATGCATCATCACAATGAGCTCAATGTGATCAAAGTGTTTGATCACGGATCATGCATTACGGATGCGAGAAAAGTGATTTGCCGGTAACGAGATTGAACGAGGTATTGGTATACCGACGATCGAATCTCGGCAAGTAAAATACCGATTGACAAAGGGAATCGATACGGATTAATTGAATCCTTGACATCGTGGTTCATCCGATGAGATCATCGTGGAGCATGTGGGAGCCAACATGGGTATCCAGATCCCGCTGTTGGTTATTGCCCGAGAGCCGCCTCGGTCATGTTCAGATGTCTCCCGAACCCGTAGGGTCTACACACTTAAGGTTCTGAACGCTTAGGGTTATAGGAATATGTATGTGCAGTAACCCGAATGTTGTTCGAGTCCCGGATGAGATCCTGGACGCCACGAGGAGTTCCGGAATGGTCCGGAGGTAAAGAATTATATATAGGAAGTGCTGTTTCGCCATCGGGACAAGTTTCGTGATATCGGTATTGTACGGACCACCGGAGGGGTCCCGGGTCCACCAAGTGGGGCCACTAGCCCTGTGGGGCCACATGGGCCCTAGGTGGTGCGCCTAGGCCCACATGGGCCAAGGGGAACCAGCCCCAAGGGGCCCATGCGCCTAGGGTTTAAGGAGGAAGAGTCCATGAGGGGAAGGCACCTCCGAGGTGCCTTGGGAGGTGGACACCTCCCCCTCTTGGCCGCACCCCTCCCTTGGAGGAGGGGGCAAGGCTGCCCTCCCCCTCCTTGGCACCTATATAAAGGGGGAGGAGGGGCAGCAGGACTTTGCCCCGACGCCTCCTCTCCCTCTCCAACACATCCTCCTCCTCCAGTGCACGGCGAAGCCTCGCCGAGTATCGCAAGTTCCACCATCACCACGCCGTCGTGCTGCTGCTGGAGCTATCTTCTCAACCTCTCCTTCACCTTGCTGGATCAAGAAGAAGGAGACGTTACGCTGACCGCACGTGTGTTGAACGCGGAGGTGCCGTCTGCTCGCACTAGATCATCGGTGAATTGGATCGCGCAAGCACGACTACCTCATCCACGCTCACTCCGACGCCTGCTATGATCTACAAAGTGGTATGTAGATGCTATCCAATCTGAATACTCGTTGCTAGATGAACTCATAGATGGATCTTGGTGAAACCGTAGGAAAAATTTTAATTTTCTGCAACGTTCCCCAACACTGAAACCCTCCCCTTGGTTGTGTGGTATAAAACAAACAAAAAACTCATTGCCATCTTCATCTAGACCCAAAGGATATGGTGGATGCAAGGTAAAAGAACCATGAACCACAGGATCCTCCATCTCGAACAGACCCACTCCTTGGAACCAGGTTTGCGCAGATAAAATAGGGACATGCATGTTTTGGAACAAGAAATTAAGCACATGCTGCCGACGAACTATAACGAGATGGGCTGGTGGGACATGTTCGACGATGGCCACCATGTACTGCTCGTGCGCGCGGGGCGGAGGAATCGCCGGAGTGTAGTAAGTGCGGGGCAGACGATCTGCATCACCATCTACAATATCAAAACCAGCCGGAATGAAGCGGAACGGGTCGATCTCATACACCGCCATTGGAGGTGGCGAGGGAAGTTTAGAGCTTGGGGAAGCTTGATTGGAGGCTGGATTCGGATGTGGCAATGGCGGAGGCGGCGGAGAAGCAGGGGTTGGGCTTTTCTGCTCGTCAGGCGTTTATTCCTGGGAAACCGAAGAGGCAAGGGAAGCAGAGTAAATTCCCGTATGCGCACAATTTCCAAACCCCGACGATGGGACTTTGGGCACCCAAAGGGATGTGTCACGAGCGTGGCCGATGCAATCTTTTTTAATGTGACCGGAACAAAAATAATTCCTACACCGGACCGGGTGTGACGCTCGGATAATCAAGCTACAGTAACCTCTGCTAATGATTCCACGTCACCTCGATTACTATTGCTAGTCTCGCGCTAGTTCGAAACCGATTCAAATTCAAATTCAAAATAAAGGCAAACCTCAAAAGTTTTCAAATGTTAAAACCAAAATGTTCGGGTTGTGCCAGCTAATGCATATGTGATTAGGGTGAAGAAACCACATTTTATAAAATATGTAAATGCAGTAAAGTAACTAAAACAGTAGCAAAAAAACTATTTAAATGCTCCTTAAATAGTAAACCTGTGCAAAGTACTTTATTTAGAGTGCCTACTTAATTTGTGATAGTGGCATAATTCAGAACGTTATTTAGGTGTCACTTTATAATTTATAAGCATAAATAAAAAGAAATTAGAAATAGTAGAGGTTAAAAGAAAAGAAAAGAAAACAAGTATAAAAATGGGCAAGGGACCTGGCCCACTGGGCCTCGCCCAACTGGCCGCCCACCAAGACCTTTCCGGCCTATATGGCCCTTCCCGTGACCTAATCCTCTAACACCCCCACAACCCCACCTCTCCCTCGCTTTCCTCCTGGCGCCGCCACCCCGCCACACACACACACACACTACGCAGGAGGAGCTCGCCTCGCTGCGACCACCCGATGCCGGGCGCCGACAACCTCTCCACCTCCGCTCGCCATGCTTCACCCGCCTCTAATCCTCCTCCTTCCGTGTGCCTACACCGGGAGACCTTCACCGAGCCGCCTTGGAGCCTCCGCCGCGTGCCCCATCTCCTGCGCCTGTCAGCTTCGGGCGACTCGACGACAAGCTGCCGAGGATCCTAGCCGCTGGTCGCCGCTGCTCCCGGCGGCCTGCTAGCGTGTTTCGTGCCCGAGGACTGCTGCCTCCCTTCTCCCTCGCCCCGACCTCCTCCTCAACTGCGGACCCTAAGCTCGATGTCGCGTCGCCGCCACCGCCGCTGGAGGAACACCTCGCCGCTCATCCCCGACACCACCAATCTCCCTGCACGCCAAAGCCGCCTGCCGGACTGCTTCTCATCGGATCTCCTCCCCATTGTCCGGTCGCCCCGGCCCACCTCCTCGACCCCGCTGTTCAACCCCTGCAGCACCCCGTGAGCCGCCGCCTCCTCCTCACTCCCTCTCTCCTGTTGTTGAGCCCCCTACTCACCACAAGACATGCCCCGCCATGTCATGGTCACCGCATCCACGGTTGCGCCCGTCTGCGTTCTCGCACACCCCGGCCTCCTCCTCTCAAGACGCCCGACGATGCTCAAGGCGACGCCTGGGCGCCGGAGTTCGCCCCATGCGCGTGCTCCACTGCGCTGCCCGCTTAGCCTCACCAGGCCACTGTGTTGGCCACGGCCTCGGCCATTGTGGCGCCTCGGACGTAGCCCAATCGGCCACGCCAGAATTCACCACCTCGCGCCCGCTTGGCCCAAAGGCCAATGACATATGGGGCCCACCTCGAACGCTTAATAAAAAAAGAATTTTAAAAATAAATAAATAAATACAAATATTAATTAATTAATTAATTAACTAAATTAATTAAACATGTTTGACTCTGGTGGGTCCCACTGCACCCACAGGCTAGGTTTGACTCTGGTCAGCTGGGTTTGACCTGCTCACGTCATGCTGACGTCATGCTGATGTCAGCGTGCACTATTCTGGATAATGTTGAATTAAATTATTTAAATAAATTAAAAAATGATTTAAAACTTTAGAAAATCATATAAAAAAACTGTAGCTCAGATGAAAATACTTTCTACATGAAAGTTGCTCAGAACGACGAGACGAATCCGGATATGCAGCCCGCTTGTTCGCTACACGTCCCTAGCATAGCAAACCCGCAACTTTCCCCCTCCTGTTCACCTGTCCGAAAACACGAAACACCGGGAATACTTTCCCGGATGTTTTCCCCTTCGCCGGTATCACCTACTACCGCGATTGGGCACACCTAGCATCACGCCTTGTCATGTCATGCATTTGTTTGCATTGCATTTATTGTTTCTTCCTCCCTCTTCTCTCGCTAGACACCGAGACTGAGCTGCTACCCAGTACGACTACGGTGTTGATGACCCCTCCTTCTCGGCTGAGCTACCAGGCAAGCCCCCCCCCCCTTGATCACCAGATATCGCCTACTCTCCTCTATACTGCTTGCATTAGAGTAGTATATCATGTTACTGCTTTCGTTATTCCTATCCTGATGCATAGCCTGTCCTTGCTACTATCAAGGATACCTTTACCGCAATCCTACTTGCTTAGTATAGGATGCTAGTATTCCATCTGTGGCCCTACATTCTTGTCCGTCACTGTGCTATATTATCGGGCCGTGATCACTCGGGAGGTGATCACGGTATATACTTATACTTATACATGATACATGTGGTGACTAAAGTCGGGTCGGCTTGTGGAGCACCCGCGAGTGATTCACTTGATTGAGGGCTGAAAGGACCTTTGTCCCGACGGCCCTCTGGATGGATCTTTGTGGCGGACCGACAGGCAGGTTGAGACCGCTTAGGAGAGAGGTGGGCCTGGCCTGTTCGGGCGCTCATGGATACTTAACACGCTTAACGAAGTTTTTGGTATTTGATCCGAGTCCGCCATTTGGTCTATACGCACTAACCAACCACGTGGGAAAGATATGGGCACTGACGCCGTGGTATCAGCCGGCACTTCGTGACGCTAACGATCGAGCGGGCGCGCCGCCGATTGGAATGTAAGCTCGCTTGTATTCAGGGGCTAGTTCGCTTCCGCCGCCCACGCAACGCAAGCGTGTGTGCATTGGGCGATGGGCCTAGACCCCGTGCGCTTAGGTTTAGACCGACGTGCTAGCCTCTCTCACAGCCTAGGTGGGCTGCGACGTGTTGATCTCCCACGGCCGGGCATGACCCGTAATAGTGTGTCCGCCAAATGGGATCAAGCGTGTTGGGTTATGTGGTGCACCCTGCAGGGAAGTTAATCTATTCAATAGCCGTGATCTTCGGTAAGAGGACGACTTGAGTTGTACCTTGACCTTATGACAACTAGAACCGGATACTTAATAAAACACACCTTCCAAGTGCCGATACAACCCGGTGGTCGCTCTCCTCGTGGTTACGAGGAGGGATCGCCGGGTAGGATTATGCTATGCGATGCTACTTGGAGGACTTCACCGCTCTCTTCTACATGTTAAAAGACGGAGGCTACTGTAGCATAGTCTTCGGCTGTGATTAGCTATCCCCTCTTATTCGGCATTCTGCAGCTTCAGTCCATCGATATGGCCCTTTACACATATATCCATGCATATGTAGTGTAGCTCCTTGCTTAAGCAGTACTTTGGATGAGTACTCACGGTTGCCTTGTTCCCCTCGCCCCCTATCTCTACTCGATTGCTGCACTGCATAATGGAGCCCAGGAGCCAGACGCCACCATCGATGACGACTACTACCCCGGAGGTGCCTACTACTACGTGCAGCCCGCTAACGACGACCAGCAGTAGTTAGGAGCAGGCAGGAGGCCTGCGCCTCTTTCGATATGTATCCCAGTTTGTGCTAGACATCTTATGGCAAACTTGTTTAACTTATGTCTGTACTCAGATATTATTGCTTCCGCTGACTCGTCTATGATCGAGCACTTGTATTCGAGCCCTCGAGGCCCCTGGCTTGTATTATGAGGCTTGTATGACTTATTTATGTTTTAGAGTTGTGTTAAAATATCTTCCCGTGAGTCCCTGATCTTGATCGTACACGTTTGCGTGCATGATTAGTGTACGATTGAATCGGGGGCGTCACAAGTTGGTACCAGAGCCGATTGCCTGTAGGAATCCCCCTTCCAACTCCTTGGCCGAAGTCGAGTCTAGACATTACAAAACTTTTACTAACATGGCTGTGTGCCTTACGGGCACACGTTGCCATTGGGTGGTAGTAGGATCTTTTATTCCTCGACCTATACCCTGGGACTCTGACATCTTTTCTATTCGGGTTAAACGGTTTTACTAACTCGGACTCTAGGTTCTCAATAATACTTTCTCCCGGAGAGCCCCTTATTACAGATGATCGTCTGCTGCACCAGAAGGATCCGAAGATACTCTACGATGTTCTCTTGAGACTTTATGGCGTCACTTTTGCAATTCCCCTCCATCGATAAACCCCTATGGATAACCACGTATACTCGCCATTCATACAATGCTTCCCCGTCGATCTTGTTATTACAAGATACCCCGAAATTCTCTCTAATGTTCCGAGAATACTTTGTGCCTACTGCCTTGTAGTTCTTTGCCACATGCATACCCCTACGAATAATTCCTCACACTTATCGAGGATTCCTTCATCCCCAGTTGTTCATGTGTTTCACAAAATGCTCTGAAATGCCATTCAATCTTCCAACAATCCTCTACAGCTTAGTGCTTTTGAGATTCTTCTTGCCTACTGCATTGTGGTTAATTCCATATGCCTAGCAATATTCCTTGATTTCCTTTGTCATTATCATCTTGAGTCCCTCGATTAAATACATGTGTGATTGCTCACAATCATAAGCTGATCCTTAGGAATTATCTTTCTGGCTCAGACGTCATTTTAAACGTGAGCTGGTTCTCGCCAATCAAATTGTTGTCGATTGTGCCCCTAAGTATATTGAACTTATCCATCCTTGATCAGAGCGTCTGCTTCTGATCCTTCGCTTTGTAAATCATAATTCCTTTGCAATTGAGCTCTAAGTTACTCAGTTGTTTCTATAATCCAATGTCTTTGCATTGATTCTTCCTTTGGTTGTGAGCCGATACTCACATCAGATCCTTTATGGACCATCAGAACCTTGTTGGATTTTATCCGACAACGTCCTTCATATTCAATCACTTTGGAAGTTCTTTCCCTGATACATAATGCCTTTGGTAAATCATATTCCTTGATTTGGCCAACCATGCTCTGCTTTCGAGCTGGTAATATTTACTATTGAAGCTTGTGGTCTATGTTTCCACGATTCCCCGATGGGTTGAACCTATGCCTTCCATAATATGTGTGAACTCGAAAGTATTCATGAGTCATACTCTTTGTAACATCCCAAATTTTCAATTTGGAATGTTATACATTAGGTCATCATGCATATCATATTTTCTCGCATTTTTCCGATCCTAGAAATTTCACGCAACTCAAGGACCCTCGGAGAGAGTTGGAAGTTTCGTAATTTTCATATTTGGGATCTCTCAAATTTTGAAAATAGGATCATTGGATTATTTAAATTATCTTCATAAAGTTTTTCCTATAAAAATATCTTGAGAGGGAATAATATGACTTTCCCAAACAGTTAGGACAAATGAAGATATTATAAATAAACCAAATTTGGGTTTTGGAGATTTATTTTGCTTAGGCAAAATGAGCATTTAAAAATATTTTTGCATGTATTTTGTTTTTAAAGTTCATTTTGTTCACTCATTTTAGGAGTCGGAGAAAATTGTTTTAATTAATTTGGAGTTCATTTGATATTTATTTTATTTGTTTTGTTTTAAATTTTTAAAAAAACAGCGCCTTCTCGACCGAGGCTCAGCCTGCCAGCAGCCAGCCCAGCCCAGCCGCCCCGCCCATCTCCCTCGTCTCTCACATGGGCCAGGCCTTGGCCGAGTCCCGCCGAGGACGGCAGCCTCACCCGCCGAGTCCGCCTGACCCCGACTCCCTTGGCCCTCCCAAGCAACCGCCGCCCCCTCGCCTTTATAAACCCCCTCTCTCTCACTCGCCTGACCGAACCCCCCGCCCGCCAAGGAGCCGCCGCCATGCCGCTTCCCGCCGACGCCGGACCTCGCCGCCCTCGCCCCCGACCACCGGACCTCCCGACCAGCGGAGCCGCGCTGAGCTCGCCGGCGAGAGCCACCGAGGTAGCCGCCACCGCCGACCAGTTTTCCCTAAACCGATCCGTTTATTTAAAAAAACATGTTTGGTTTTTTTTAAAAAACCTAGATGGGTTTTATTTTTTCGGTTTTCTTATTTAACGGACGCTCACCGAACCGCTCGCTTCAAAGAACGCGCTCGTTGGATTCGTTTCATTAACTAACGCTCGCAATTTAGCTCGCTCGTCGTTTTTCTTTTAATCGGAATTAATCCGTTATTTTTCTGATTTGATTTCAGATCTGATTTTCAAAACTGTTTTATTTCTCGCCGCTTATCGGAATCGGTGATTCAAGCGCCTGGAGTTTCGTAACGAAACCGCCGTTCCGACTACCCTACTTTCACAGAGTTTTGCCACTGTGAAATTTTGACCTAATTTCAGATTGCTAAACCGAGACGTTCTCTCTCGAGTTTCGACTTTCGGAGTTTATTTTGATTCGATTCTTTTGCCACCAGGGTTCTTAAGTTGAACTCTCCGTTAGATCTTTTATTCGAGATTTCCTGCATTAGATGAATACTTATTGTATGCTTGTTGTTTGTCTGCGTAGATCACCCGAGTGCGCCGCTTGTTACTTCAATCTCTAGGACACGCGGATCATCAGCAAGGCAAGTAACACTTTGATCATACCCTTCTCATACCCAGTTTTATGCATTTAGATCTATTCCTCAAACACTTGCATGTTTAGGATCAAATTAAATTGTGGGTTTGGGAAGTAGATTGAGGTAGTACCTATTACCTGCTTTACTTATGAAACCTTGGGAGTTACTTCTACGCTTGCTTGTTCATGCCATGCTATGCTAGTAGACGTGGATTGGGTGAGTGAATATCCATGATGATGTGAGATTGTTTAGTTAATGGTTTATCTAAGGTGGCAACCTAACACACATCCGGGTGGATTGAGGCACCTGGTTTCTATCAGACTTGCTCAGATTTCTTCGGATCGCCACCTGTGCTCTAAGGGATCATAAGATTATTCAAACTGAAACTTCCGTGCAGCCACAAGCCAATTATGGGCTCAAGCGTAGTTGACTAAGTCGTCATGAACTCTTACGGGCAGACTAGCTGATGTAGGGGATATAGGTTGGTACGGTCTACCCACATGTAAGGTGCTAGCGCTTCTGAAAGACTATGTCTCGGTCATCCGTTTCTCAAACACCATGTAGTGCGAGAACCAAGCGGAGGCGATCGAGTCTTGTGGGGAAAAGTGCGCAAACCTCTGCAGAGTGTATAAACTAATCATGATTAGCCGTGTCCCCGGTTATGGACAATTTGAGTATCCGGTACTTGATTATCATGTGAATCTCAACATGTTACTTCTAAATAAAAGTTATTGGGTTTTGATGAGTACCTTTTAATTGGGATTGAGGATGCTGTCAACCATCTTCAATGTTTAACAACCACCATGATAGTTAAATAAAATTATTCCTTTGATGTAGGGAAAAATCAGCTTTATGCAATTGTAAATCAGAGAGCCTTACCACCAGCCAAATATGCATGTAGTATAGGCTTATTCATTCATTGCTCTTTATGTGTTACATTGCCAAATATTCCATGTGTCGACCTGCTTTGCTGCAATTTTTCACGCTATGCACTTTTCGCACGATGAGTAAGGTGTTAGGTCGTGGTTCTATACTCATGATGCCGTTGGAGTTGATGGACTCGCTTATCTTCCAAGTCTTCCGTTGTTATTATTAGATGGCCTTAAGCCATATTTTGTATTCAGTTCCCTTGTGGACAACGATGTAATAAGTGTGTGATTGCTACTCGCTATAATTCCTTCGGCATCGTGTGGTGTCAAGATTATCGATCCAGGATGACACCGAGCACGAGCGCTAGATCCATTCGGTCTGGTCGCTCAGAGAATGGTATCGAGCACACGCCGATCGTAGGACACGACCACTAAGTTAAAGCCATAGATCACTCTCTCTTCTCACTTTCTAACTCCTCATCTTTTCTACTCTCTTTAGGATGACGGACGCTAAGATCAAGTACACCCAACCGGATGAAGGCACACCTTTTGGATTTCACTTGAAGGAAGTTACTAAGTACCGAACATTAGACTACCAAGCTTCACCGGACTTTCAACGCCACTCGCTCAAGAGGAGCGCTGAAGATTCATGCTCACGCTCCAGAAGGACATTCGCCCCAATCACCGTGCCAATAGATAGTGTTTTCAAGGCACCCACTTGAGTCCGGGAAAGAGCATGGCAGCTCACATCACCATGGGACGATTGGAGAAGTCTATCAAGAAGATCTCAAGGACACCATCTACCAGATTTGCGGACGCCGAGATGACAACTGGGACGTCACAAGACCAAGAAGGATAGGTCCATTGCAGCTTTCATCCAGAGTTAAACCAGCACATTCGACGCCAGAGAATCAAATGTGCAATGACATGTTGGAGTTGCGTAAGACGAAGGAAAGGATCATCGAATTGGAAGAAGAACTAAAGACTACACGCAAGGACTACATGGACGAGATCGTAGCTCCGCAAGACACAATAACGATCTTAAGTACGAGATCAAGAACTCAAGAAGAAGTTGGCACTCAGAATGAAGACCAGTATGTCGAACACCAAATCGACTACATCAACATCGACGACTCGATTCGGATCCAAGTGAACCCGACTTTGAAGACGGTCGAGCAGGGCAGACATCATGGAGTCTTCCATCGGATCAAACTAGTAGAAGTCCCCACATATTAGTAGTATTCCTCCATGTAAACATTATAGTACACGACTTTTGCGATAGTTAGATCGTTGTAACCCTTGTTTGATTGAATGAAGTGAATTTTGTGTGATTTGCTCATGTGCATTTGGGTAGTGATTTCTTAGACCTCATTCTATTCTACTTTCTCTCCTTTTCTAAACCCTTCAGATGCCTCCGAGACGCGACCCGGATTCGCTTTTCCCGCCAGAGATCACCCAATTGATCCAGCAGCAGTATACCCTGATTCAAACATTGGTGCGTAACAACAACAACAACAACAACAACAACCCACCGCCACCACCACCACCATGCGGATCATCCGACTCGCTTCTTAGACTGAACCCACCGTGTATTCCAAGAGCACCGAGCCAATTGTAGCAGTATGACCGGCTCCGCAAGATAGGAAGGAGCTGACCACGCAGGATGCACAGATGGTGAAAGAGTGAAGTTTGCAGACATCAGCTTGAAGGACCCGCAGCAAGATGGTGGGAGAATTTCACAGCCACTTATCCCATAGACACCGCCACATGGGACCAGTTTCAAAGAAGCTTTTCAGACAGCCCATGTTTCAGCAGGAGCCATGGCTATGAAGAAGCGTGAGTTTCGCAACCCACGCCAAGGAGGAAGGATCTGTTGGCGACGTGGATGACTTTAGCAAACTAGCACGTTATGCCCCGGATGACGCTACTACAGATGCAGCTAAACAGAGAAGTTTCTAGAAGGACTGAATGATGAGTTCAACATGCCGCTGATGGTAGCAAGTTTCAATAACTACCAGGAATTAGTAGACCGAGCTCTCATGATTGAGGGAAAGCAGCAAAGAATTGAGAACTGCAAGCGGAAGTATGGACAAGGGAAGTATAACTCAGATCCCAGCAGAAGCCTCGTTATACCCCTAAATCAGGAATTCAGTTTCAGATACCCATGGAGGAGGTAATTCAGACAACCATAATGGCACCAAGAATGGGAACGGAATGGAGGAAGCAACGACAGAACCGCACCAACCCGCTTACACCATCCAAGGTAGACCTGAGTCACATTACTTGCTTTAAGTGCCGCAAGATCGGGCATTATGCAAATGACTGTCCGTATGGCGAATGGAAATGGCAATGGAAGCTCGAAAGAAGCCCAACCCTTTCAACAGGGGACAAGTGAACCACATTGATGTGGAGGAGGTTGAAGATCAGCCCGATGCAAGAATCGGTAAGTTTTGGTTAAGTCTTTTACTGCAATTGTTCTTTTGATACTGTGCATCGATTCATACATATCAAGGGATTTGTGGATAAGTACGAGTTACCAACCCAAGCCCTTAGGTCACCCATGCTAGTAACCTCACCCGGAGCAGAGTACATGGCTAGTAAATGGTGTGATCGATCGCCACTAAGAATCGGACACTATGTTTTCCCTCGCACCTAATAGTTCGGAATCCCAAGGATTGGACGTGATATTAGGAATGGATTGGTTATCAAAGTATGGAGGAAACATAGATTGTACCACAAGGTCAATTTTGCTCACCACACCGTAAGGAAGAAGGATTATATGTATCACGGCACGAGCCGAGGAGAGCACAAGTTAATTGCTTAACAGGAGTGGTACAGAAGAATTACCATGGTGAAGGATTATCCAGATGTATTTCCTAAGAGTTGCCGTGAATGCCACCGGATAGAGACATTGAGTTTTTGATCGAGCTGTTGCCGTGAACAGGCCCGATATCGGGTTTACCCGCATGTGATGCCCGCAAAGGATTTGGCAGAAATTAAGAAGCAGATTAAGGAATTATTGGATAAAGGTTTTATTCGCCCAAGTTCCTCACCTTGGGGATCACCCGCTTTATTGGTGGAGAAGAAGGATGGATCGTTGAGAATGGTTGTTGATTATCGTGGATTGAATGAAGTAACAATCAAGAACAAGTACCCACTACCGATGATAAATGATCTGCTTGATCGCTTGCAAGGAGCCAAAGTGTTTTCTAAGATCGACTTGCGATCGTGGTACCATCGATTGAAGATTCGGGAGCAAGACATACCCAAGACAGCATTTACCACGAGATATGGATCTGTATGAGTATACCGTTATGTCATTTGGATCGACTAACGCACCAGCCTATTTCATGAACCTGATGAACAAAGTGTTTATGGAGTTTTTGGACAAGTTCGTCGTGGTGTTCATTGATGATATTTTGATTTTCTCAAGAATGAAGAGGAACACAAGGAACATTTGAGATTGGTTTTGGAGAAACCGAGGGAACACCAGCTTGTATGCCAAGTTCAGCAAATGTGAATTTTGGTTAAAGGAAGTAGGATTTCTGGACATGTTATTTCCGGAGAAGGGATAGCAGTTGACCCCACAAAAGTTGAGACCAGAACCAAATGGGAAGCACCAACGACAGTTGGAGAGATTCGAGTTTCCTTGGACTCGCAGGATACTACCAAGATTCATTGAGAATTTCTCAAGGATTGCAAAGCCTATGACAGAGTTGTTGAAGAAGGAAAACAAATTCATATGGACCGAGGACTGTGAGGCAAGTTTTCAGAGTTGAAGAAAAGATTGGTTACCTCACCAGTTTTGATATTGCCGATCAAACTAAGGATTATGAGGTGTTTTATGACGCTTCACGCCGAGGACTTGGAGCAGTGCTTATGCAGGAAGGAAGAGTTGTTTCAGATGCTTCACGACAACTTAAGCCCCATGAGTTGAATTATGCCACTCATGATTTGGAGTTAGCAGCCGTTGTGCATGCCTTGAAGACGTGGAGACATTTTCTCATTGGAAATCATTGTGAAGTATATACGGATCACAAGAGTTTGAAGTACATCTTCACACGTATGAATTGAATCTCGCACAGAGGAGATGGTTAGAGCTAATCAAGGATTACGATATGAGATTGCATTATCACCCGGAAAGGCTAATGTCGAGCGGCATTTATTGAGCCGAAAGAGCCACGTCAATACCCTAATGATGGGAGGAATACCCAATGAGTTAGCCGAGGACCTTCGAGAGCTATGTTTGGAAATAGTTCCGAGAGGCTATGTAGCAACATTGGAAATTCAGTCGACACTGATGGACAAAATCAGAGAAGCCCAAAAGGCAGATAAGGAAGTTGCCTCTATAAAGGAGAAAATGGGCAAAGGAAAAGCTAAAGGATTTCGTGAGGATGAGCACGATACCCTATGGTTTGAAGACCGTGTTTATGTGCCCAATGACCCAGAGATCAGGAAGTTGATTTTACAAGAAGCCCATGATTCACCCTATTCGATTCACCCAGGGAATACCAAGATGTATTTGGATTTGAAGAATATTTTCTGGTGGACCGGAATGAAGAAGGATATTATGAGTACGTGGCAATTTGCGGCGTATGTCGAAAGTAAAGGCGGAACATCGAAGTTCGTGAGGATTGTTACAACCATTGCCGATACCGAATGGAAGTGGGATAAACTAGGTATGGATTTCATCACAGGTTTGCCAAAGACCCGCTCAGATATGACTCGATTTGGGTCATAGTCGACCGTTTGACCAAGGTAGCCCATTTCATTCCAAATAAGACTACCTATAGCAGTGCTAAGTTGGCAAAGATATACATGACCAGAATTGTGTGTTTACACGGAGTTCCGAGGAGCATCAGACGATGAGGAACCCAATTTACTTCAAATTTTGGAACCAGTTACACGAAACATTGGGAACCCGATTGAATTCAGACAGCTTTCCACCCACAGACCGATGGACAGACCGAGAGAGTCAATCAGATTTTGGAGGACATGCTGAGAGCTTGTGCACTAGATTATGGATCTAGTTGGGATGATAATTTGCCGTATGCAGAATTTTCCTACAACAACAGTTACCAAACCAGCTTAAAGATGGCACCTTTCGAGGCTTTGTATGGAAGAAGGTGCAGGACACCGTTGTCATGGGACTAAACCGAGATCGCCGGTTGTTTGGACCAGATTTAATTAAGGAGTCCGAACAGAAAGTTGTTGATTCGAGACAGGCTCAAGGTAGCCCACCTGCATGTAAGAGCTATGCCGATTCAAAGCGCAAAGCGATTGAGTATGAAGTTGGAGACAGAGTATATCTCAGAGTATCCCCGCTTCGAGGAGTGAAGCGTTTTGGAGTTAAAGGAAAGTTAGCACCCCGTTTTGTTGGACCATATAAGATTTTGCAACGCATGGGAGAAGTTGCGATAAGTTGGAATTGCGGAAGGACTGTCAGAGTTCATGATGTATTCCATGTTTCTCGATTGAAGAAATGTCACCCGAGATAGCAGAGGTACCGTTAAGAGACACAAGTGCCACCGGAGGCAATTCAGTTGAAGGATGACTTGACATATGAGGAAAAGCCAGTTAAGATTCTCGATTATGCCAGCAGAGTTACCCGCAGCAAGGTTATCAAGTTTTGCAAAGTTCAGTGGAGCCACCACTCTGAGGATGAAGCCACCGGGAAAGAGAGGAAGTTTTGCTTAAGGACCACCTCACCTATTTTCTAGTTAACCCGAATCTCGAGGGCTAGATTCATCTTAAGAGGTAGGTTTGTAACATCCCAAATTTTCAATTTGGAATGTTATACATTAGGTCATCATGCATACCATATTTTCTCGCATTTTTCCGATCCTAGAAATTTCACGCAACTCAAGGACCCTCGGAGAGTTGAAGTTTCAGAATTTTCATATTTGGGATCTCTCAAATTTTGAAAATAGGATCATTGGATTATTTAAATTATCTTCATAAAGTTTTTCCTATAAAAATATCTTGAGAGGGAATAATATGACTTTCCCAAACAGTTAGGACAAATGAAGATATTATAAATAAACCAAATTTGGGTTTTGGAGATTTATTTTGCTTAGGCAAAATGAGCATTTAAAATATTTTTGCATGTATTTTGTTTTTAAAGTTCATTTTGTTCACTCATTTTTAGGAGTCGGAGAAAATTGTTTTAATTAATTTGGAGTTCATTTGATATTTATTTTATTTGTTTTGTTTTAAATTTTTTAAAAAAAACAGCGTCGCTTCTCGACCGAGGCCCAGCCGGCCGGCCAGCGCCCAGCCCAGCCCAGCCGCCCCCTGCCCATCTCCTCGTCTCCCACATGAAGCCCTTGCCTGAGTCCCGCCGAGGACGGCAGCCCGCTGCCCACCGAGTCCGCCCGACCCGACTCCTTGGCCCCTCCCAAGCAACCGCCCCCCCCGCCTTTATATAAACGCCCCTCTCTCACTCACCCGATCAACCCGCCAAGGCCGCCAAGGAGCCCGTTTCCCTGCCCGGCGCCCGGACCTCGCCGCCCTCGCCCCCCCCCGACCACGGACCTCCCGACCACCGAGCCCGCTGAGCCTCGCCCAGAGCCACCGAGGTAGCCGCCCGCGCCCGACCCGGTTTTCCCTAAACCGATCCGGTTTATTTAAAAAAAACATGTTTGGTTTTTTTTAAAAAAAAACCTAGATGGGTTTTATTTTTTTTCGGTTTTCTTATTTAACGGACGTTCACCGAACCGTTCGTTTCAGTGAACGCGTTCGTTGGATTCGTTCTGTTAACGAACGTTCGTAATTTAACTCGTTCGTCGTTTTTCTTTTAATCGGAATTAATCCATTATTTTTCTGATTTGATTTCAGATCTGATTTTCAAAACTGTTTTATTTCTCGCTCGTTTATCGGAATCAGGTGATTCAAGCGCCTGGAGTTTCGTAACGAAACCGCCGTTCCGACTACCCTACTTTCACAGAGTTTTGCCACTGTGAAATTTTGACCTAATTTCAGATTGCTAAACCGAGACGTTCTCTCTCGAGTTTCGACTTTCGGAGTTTATTTTGATTCGATTCTTCTGCCACCAGGGTTCTTAAGTTGAACTCTCTGGTTAGATCTTTTATTCGAGATTTCCCTGTGCATTAGATGAATATTTATTGTATGCTTGTTGTTTGTCTGCGTTAGATCACCCGGAGTGCGCCACTTGTTACTTCGAATCTCTAGGACACGCGGATCATCAGCAAGGCAAGTAACACTTTGATCATACCCTTCTCATACCCAGTTTTATGCATTTAGATCTATTCCTCAAACACTTGCATGTTTAGGATCAAATTAAATTGTGGGTTTGGGAAGTAGATTGAGGTAGTACCTATTACCTGTTTTACTTATGAAACCTTGGGAGTTACTTCTACGTTTGCTTGTTCATGCCATGCTATGCTAGTAGACGTGGATTGGGTGAGCGAATATCCATGACAGATGTGAGATTGTTTAGTTAATGGTTTATCTAAGGTGGCAACCTAACACACATCTGGGTGGATTGAGGCACTGGTTTCTATCAGACTTGCTCAGATTTCTTCTGGATCGCCACCTGTGCTCTAAGGGATCATAAGATTATTCAAACTGAAACTTCCGTGTGCAGCCACAAGCCAATTATGGGCTCTGGCGTAGTTGACTAAGTCGTCACGAACTCTTACGGGCAGACTAGCTGATGTAGGGGATATAGGTTGGTACGGTCTACCCACATGTAAGGTGCTAGTGCTTCGAAAGACTATGTCTCGGTCATCCGCTTCTCAAACACCATGTAGTCACGAGAACCAAGCGGAGGCGATCGAGTCTTGTGGGGAAAAGTGCAAAACCTCTGCAGAGTGTATAAACTAATCATGATTAGCCGTGTCCCCGGTTATGGACAATTTGAGTATCCGTACTTGATTATCATGTGAATCTCAACATGTTACTTCTAAATAAAAGTTATTGGGTTTTGATGAGTACCTTTTAATTGGGATTGAGGATGCTGTCAACCATCTTCAATGTTTAACAACCACCATGATAGTTAAATAAAATTATTCCTTTGATGTAGGGAAAATCAGCTTTATGCAATTGTAATCAGAGAGCCTTACCACCAGCCAAATATGCATGTAGTATAGGCTTATTCATTCATTGCTCTTTATGTGTTACATTGCCAAGATATTCCATGTGCTGACCCGTTTTGGGCTGCAATTTTTCACGCTATGCACTTTTCGACGATGAGTAAGGTGTTAGGTCGTGGTTCTATACTCATGATGCCGTTGGAGTTGATGGACTCGCTTATCTTCCAAGTCTTCCGTTGTTATTATTAGATGGCCTTAAGCCATATTTTGTATTCAGTTCCCTTGTGGACAACGATGTAATAAGTGTGTGATTGCTACTCGCTATAATTCCTTCAAGTCTTGTGTGGTGTCGGCATTCATCGATCCAGGGATGACACTGAGCACAGAGCGCTAGATCCATTCGGGTCTGGTCGCTACACTCTTCTGGTATTTTGCCAGATAAAATTTCAACATTGCAACTTCATCAAACGCGAGAAGTGAATGAAAGGTTATGCATTGAAGAAGTGGTAGTCGACCTTGAACTTTGCGTTCATGCCCATGGACATGATGTATATCCTATCATGGAAGCTTCTTGTAATAATAACTATTTCCTTGATACCTATCACATGGTATATGTGAATTGATCCTTTGCAACCGTGGTTCCGACCATGATTGTTCTTCTATGATCCCATTTCTCGGACAAGTTTAAACATTTGTCTCCTGCGGATTAATACCCCAGTCCAACCTCTACTTTGATCCGTCTTCGAGTATTACCCCCCTGGTATCTCGAGATTATCTTGGAACTGCATAACTTCTTATGAGTTCTTCATCAAGTACTACATTCTCACTGGTTACAGTTTTCATGGGCTCTGAGTTATTAAACACTCAAAGTCACCGATAACTAAACCGAGTCTGCACTACGGTTCAACAACTCTTGATAATCTTCTTTAAGTACGAGTTTGTACCCGATCACGCCATTCCTAGCCTGATCGGCCATATCATTATCGTGCAACTTTTTAACTGTGCTACCTGGTCCTTCCCGGAGCAAAGTTTTCGATGATGAGCTAAGCTTACGTAGACTTTCCTCGTCATATCATTTTGCCTTGAACATCAAGCTTGATTCCGAGTTTGTGTTACATCCGTGGTTTCAATAACTTTTCGCTCCATCCTTCCTCTTACTTGATGTTGTCGATGAGCAATTATATCTTCATGAAACCTCTCGACAAGGGTGTCGTGATCATCATCAACATTTTGAGCTCTTTCAGGATATCAATCAAATTCATGATGTGAAATAGCATCCTTTGCCCCCGATGATTTGAGTTATCATCCACAACATTCTTGCCCTCCCTCCAACACAGACCTGCTCATGTTTTGTGTATTACCTTGAGTTCCTTCCTACCCCGCTTGTGTTATGTTCTACTTTGGAATATTGCCATCTTTTATGTCAAGGATGTCGTGGGAATTTCACCACCTCTTAAGAATTCTTGGTATGGTGATACTTCTCACCATCATCATTCTTCCTTGGTCCCCGTGTTGTTTTTAACCAGCATACCAATAGATGTTGTTTGAGTTCTGTACTTCTAGCAACCCTATTGCTTTGAAGTTAACGATCGACAGTTCGTTCTTAGACCGTTGATTATTGAATCGTCCCTCTAACATTGATCTTACTGCCTAAGGTCATATTTCGGGCACACCTTTCAACTAATGATTGATGGTGTATGTTTCCCTAGAGCATACAACATTATATCACTTGAATTGACAAGTGTCATCTTCTTGTTCACATTATTGTGGAAATCCATCTTTTGAAAATCTCAATGAATTGTCGCTGAGTCGATCAGCCACCTCCTCACCTCTCCTTGGTTTAATGATGAACTATTGTTTCAGGAACCCGCTCCCATAGTTCATTTCCCGAGAATCTTGCAATGCCATTTCAACGATTTTGTTGCGCCTTTTCTTCTCGGACATCTTGAGTCTGAGGTATCATGACACCAATTGGATCTGAATCTCGGTCAGATATGATGGTTGGGACAACTTTCCAGGAGTTATGTTGTTGGTCCTTTGATGACCCGGTAATATGATGTCATGCCTAGCACCCCCCCCCCTGGCTGCAGGACCTATCATTATAATTTCTTTTGCAAGGATAACCATTCCTCCTGGAGGAAATTGTAGGACTTATTTTATAAGTTACTCCTGATGGATCATTGGTGTATCCGAAGTCTGGCCCTTGATTGAAACACCGTATCATTGCTACCTGAAGCATGTATGTGGTACTCCGTTCATCACCAAGAACATTTGAAGCACAATGCTAAATTCTCTTTATCAATTATCCAAACATCGTTGGATGGGTAATGTCATGAAATTTTCCTCCCCTTACCTAAATGGTTTTCTACCTTCTATTCTGTCATGGATATCATCTGCTTGTCCTTGGGAAGGATATACCCCTGGAATATGTGTTTGAACACATTTTTCCTTTCCATTGATCTGGTTAAATCTGATAATCATATCTTCCTTTCCATTGTTTGGTTTAACCTTTCTTGTGATCTATGAGATCTAAGCAGTAATATTCTCCTGCTTTTGTAAACACCTCGGTGTATAATTCTGTCAGAAAGACCCTGTTATTTTGGTGATGACATTCCGGTAACCACCGATGGACGAGAACTTGGCCTATTGGTGCGCCTCGTTCAACGAGTAGGAAAATGGTTCTCTTCGTCCCTCGCCCTTGGTATCGACGTTGTTGCCGACATAATTGACAGGCTACTCTCTGACATGCCTTGCTATCATGACCGGGCAAGATGTCCCTGCTCCTATAAAAAAACACCTGGTGGGCCCATAACCCACAGGTCCACTGGATCGAAACCTGACTCTTCTTTACAACCCGGATTCTAATGTGTCATGTGCACCTGGCTTCGTATGTGATTCACGAGCTAAAATATATACCATTATTCATCCTGGAATCAAACAGCATGTTATTCTCGTTGTTCAAACCCCCATTCCAGCTTCTGTCTAGTCAACGAATGATCGCCTACCAATTTGAAACTTTGGTACCATCGTATATTGCACTCAGAGAATTCATTGAAATACAACTTGTGGGGTACCTTGTGTATTTCCTATTGAGTTCACCGTCAGATGCCCAGCCTTGTGGAGATGCGTTCTTCCGGAGTTTTTCCCCTTGGTCGCGTTCGTAGGACGATGGAGATCCCGGAGAAAGGATGACGGGTTGATCATGGTGATTTGAAGCAGAGAAATGAAGACAGCAATGAAAGGGATCAACCTCTTCGAGAAGAGCAACCAAGACCGAGAAGATCCGTTAGATTTTCCGTAACCCAATCCCTCCCCCCTTATTCCCCTCTTAAATCTCGGGACGAGATTTCTTGTAGTGGAGGAGAATTGTGACGCCCGGATAATCAAGCTACAGTAACCTCTGCTAATGATTCCACGTCACCTCGATTACTATTGCTAGTCTCGCGCTAGTTCAAAACCGATTCAAATTCAAATTCAAAATAAAGGCGAACCTCAAAAGTTTTCAAATGTTAAAACCAAAATGTTCGGGTTGTGCCAGCTAATGCATATGTGATTAGGGTGAATAAACCACATTTTATAAAATATGTAAATGCAGTAAAGTAACTAAAACAGTAGAAAAAACAACTATTTAAATGCTCCTTAAATAGTAAACATGTGCAAAGTACTTTATTTAGAGTGCCTACTTAATTTGTGACAAGGGCATAATTAAATAACGTTATTTAGGTGTCACTTTTATAATTTATAAGCATAAATAAAAGAAATTAGAAATAGTAGAGGTTAAAAAAATAAAAGAAAACAAGTATAAAAAAATGGGCAAGGACCTGGCCCACTGGGCCTCGGCCCAACCGGCCGCCCAACAGCACCTTTCCCGGCCTATATGGCCCTTCCCGTGACCTAATCCTCGAACACCCCACAACCCCACCTCTCTCCCTCGTTTTCCTCCTGGCGCCGCCACCCCCACTCACACACGACACACACTACGCAGGAGGAGCTCGCCCCTCGCGCGACTCGCCCGATGCCGGCGCCGACAACCTCTCCTCCCTCCGTTCGCTCATGCTTCGCCCGCGCCCACATCCTCCTCCTTCCTGTGCCTACACTGGGAGACCTTCACCGAGCCCCTTGGAGCCTCCGTCGCGTGCCCCATCTCCTGCGCCTGTTCGCCCCGGTGACCTCGACGACAAGCTGCCGAGGATCCTAGCCGCTGGTCGCCGCTGCTCCCGGCGGCCCTGGCGAGCGTGCTCGTGCCCGAGGACTGCCGTCTCCCCTTCTCCCTCGTCCCTGACCTCCTCCTCAACCGCGGACCCCAAGCTCGATGTCGCGTCGTCGTCACCGTCGCCTGGAGGAACACCTCGTCATCATCCCCGACACCGCTGAATCTCCCCGTCGCCCAAAGCCGCCTCGTCGGACTGCTTCCTCACCGGATCTCCTCCCCATCATCCGGTCGTCCCCGTCCACCTCCTCGACCCCCCGCTGCCCGAACCCCTGCAGCACACCTGTGAGCCGCTGCCTACCCTCCTCACTCCCTCTCTCCCGTTGTTTAGCCCCTGCCACACAAGACATGCCCTTTCCATGGCATGTCACCGCATCCACGGCTGCGCTCCATCCGTGCCCTCAGCACACCTCGGCCTCCTCCCTTGCGGCCTGCGATGCTCGCGTCAAGGCGACGCCTAGGCGCCGGAGTTGGTCCCATGCGCGTGCTCCACCGCGCTGCCCGCTTAGCCCGCGGCCAAGCCGCCGTTTTAGCCACACGGCCACGGCCATTGTCGGCCCCTCGACGTGTGCCCAATCGGCCACGCCAGAACCACCACCTCGCCGCTTGGCCCAAGTGCCAATGACATATGGGGCCCAAATTTGGAACATTTAATAAAAAAGAATTTTAAAAATAAATAAATAAATACAAATACTAATTAATTAATTAACTAAATTAATTAAACTTAATCAATTGTGTTTAATTAACCTAATCAATTAACTAAATTAATTAAACCTGTTTAGTTAGCCTTAGTCTATGACAGGTGGGTCCCACTGGACCCATAGGCTAGGTTTGACTCTGGTTAGCTGGGTTTGACCTGCTGACGTCATGCTGATGTCAGCATGCACTATTCTGGATAATGTTGAATTAAATTATTTAAATAAATTAAAAAATGATTTAAAACTTTAGAAAATCATATAAAATAAACTGTAGCTCAGATGAAAATACTTTCTACATGAAAGTTGCTCAGAACGACGAGACGAATCCGGATACGCAGACCGCTTGTCCGCTACACGTCCCTAGCATAGCAAACCTGCAACTTTCCCCCTCCGGTTCATCTGTCCGAAAACGCGAAACACCGGGAATACTTTCCCGGATGTTTTCCCCCTTCGCCGGTATCACCTGCTACCGCGATTGGGCACACCTAGCATCACGCCTTGTCATGTCATGCATTTGTTTGCATTGTATTTATTGTTTCTTCCCCCCTCTTCTCTCGCTAGACACCGAGACCGAGGCCGCTGCTACCCAGTACGACTACGGTGTTGACGACCCCTCCTTCTCGGCTGAGCTACCAGGCAAGCCCCCCTTGATCACCAGATATCGCCTACTCTCCTCTATACTGCTTGCATTAGAGTAGTATAGCATGTTACTGCTTTCGTTATTCCTATCCTGATGCATAGCCTGTCCTTGCTACTACTGTTGATACCTTTACCTGCAATCCTACTTGCTTAGTATAGGATGCTAGTATTCCATCTGTGGCCCTACATTCTTGTCCGTCTGCTGTGCTATACTATCGGGCCGTGATCACTCGGGAGGTGATCACGGGTATATACTTATACTTATACATGATACATGTGGTGACTAAAGTAGGGTCGGCTTGTGGAGCACCCGTGAGTGATTCACTTGATTGGGGCTGAAAGGACCTTTGTCCCGACGGCCCTCTGGATGGATCTTTGTGGCGAGCGACAGGCAGGTTGAGACCGCCTAGGAGAGAGGTGGGCCTGGCCTGTTCGGCGTTCGCGGATACTTAACACGCTTAACGAGTTCTTGGTATTTGATCTGAGTCCGCCATTTGGTCTATACGCACTAACCAACTCGTGGGAAAGATATGGGCACTGACGTCGTGGTATCACCGGCACTTCGTGACGCTTGTCGACTTAGCGGCGCTACCGGATTGGAACGTAAGCCTGCTCTTGTATTAAGGGGCTAGTTCGCTTCCGCCACCCACGCGTCGCAGTGTGTGCATTGGGCGATGGGCCCGCACCCTGTCGCTTAGGTTTAGACCGCGTGCTGGCCTCTCTGTTGTGCCTAGGTGGGGCTGCGGCGTGTTGATCTCCCACGGCCGGGCATGACCCGTAAAAGTGTGTCCGCCAAATGGGATCAAGCGTTTTGGGTTATGTGGTGCACCCTGCAGGAAGTTAATCTATTCAATAGTCGTGATCTTGGTAACAGGACGACTTGGAGTTGTACCTTGACCTTATGACAACTAGAACCGGATACTTAATAAAACACACCCTTCCAAGTGCCAGATACAACCCAGTGGTCGCTCTCCCTGAGGGTTACGAGGAGGGGATCGTCGGGTAGGATTATGCTATGCGATGCTACTTGGAGGACTTCAGTCTGCTCTCTTCTACATGTTAAAAGACGGAGGCTGCCAGAAGCATAGTCTTCGACAGGATCAGCTATCCCCCTCTTATTCTGGCATTCTGCAGTTCAGTCCACTGATATGGCCCTTTACACATATATCCATGCATATGTAGTGTAGCTCCTTGCTTGCGAGTACTTTGGATGAGTAATCACGGTTGCCTTGTTCCCCCCTGTTCCCCCTATCTCTACTCGATTGCTGCGACCAGACAATGGAGCCCAGGAGCCAGACGCCACCGTCCATGACGACTACTACCCCGGAGGTGCCTACTACTACGTGCAGCCCGCTGACGACGACCAGGAGTAGTTAGGAGGATCCTGGCAGAGGCTGCGCCTCTTCGATAGGTATCCCAGTTTGTGCTAGCCATCTTATGGCAAACTTGTTTAACTTATGTCTGTACTCAGATATTGTTGCTTCCGCTGATTCGTCTATGATCGAGCACTTGTATTCGAGCCCTCGAGGCCCCTGGCTTGTATTATGATGCTTGTATGACTTATTTATGTTTTAGAGTTGTGTTGTGATATCTTCCCGTGAGTTCCTGATCTTGATCGTACACGTTTGCGTGCATGACTAGTGTACAATTGAATCGGGGGCGTCACACCGGGTTGATGCAGGTCTCTGACTTGTGGCGCATGCCCAAACAATTCTAACAATCCCAGTAGCTTGCGGCTAAATCTTCAATCATCTCATCAAAACTTTGCAAATCACTGACAATATCTTTTGGAGAGGGACACTGAATCGTTGGAGAAGACGGGCTCTCCACCTCATCATCTGAGAGATATATGGGCTAAGAACTAGAGCCAAGGCCGTGTCAGAGCCCAATGCAATAGTGGAATGCACTTGGGGCGAATGCAAACTTTCCGTTGCAGGGAACAACAGCCTGCCAGAAAATCCGGACGTGGTGCATGCATAGGATAAACCCTACGGGGGTAACGTTAACGAACCAAATTGGATCGCCGGTGCCGCCACCGGAGAACATACAGCCTCACGTTCAGAAACTTCATATCCTGCCTCCCGGACGGTGGTCACCTCATCGGTCGTTGGTCCATAATTATAACCTTTCCGGGCAGGGTATTGCATAAACGTAGCAAACTGAATGTGATTATGAGGATGAGATCTAGCTGGACGGGAACGTAGAGAAGATTTAGTTGGACCATGTTTCACTGCATCCAACCCTAGACGAGCTCTTCTCTTGGAGGGGCTAACCAACGTCCACTCCTGATTGCATTTAGATTGCCAAAGCCTAAACTCCTTTTCACAATTCGGGCCACCATGGCCCCAAAGATGAAAGAAGCATTTGAATTGAGGACAAACAAAGCTTCGTTGATGCAAAATAAAGAACCCCACCTCTTTGCATGACACATTGAACGAGAAAACTCCAAGGTTGAGGAAAGATACCTTGAGTTGAGAACAATAACCTCCAATGGCAGATTCAAGCGCTAGGCCAACATTTTCCTTGTCCAAACGGAAAGAATGCCTTGCAAATGAAACCACCATGGTGAAATGACCCGTATCCTTCGTGGGATGCACCAAACGAGTAAAGAGACTTGCCGGTAACGAGATTGAACTAGGTATTGAGATACCATGATCGAATCTCGGGCAAGTAACATACCGTTGACAAAGGGAACAACGTACGTTGTTATGCGGTTTAACCGATAAAGATATTCGTAGAATATGTAGGAACCAATATGAGCATACAGGTTCTGCTATTGGTTATTGACCGGCGATGAGTTTCGGTCATGTCTACATAGTTCTCGAACCCGTAGGGTCCGCACGCTTAACGTTCGTTGAGGATCGGTATTATGAGTTTATGTGTTTTGATGTACCGAAGGTAGTTCAGAGTCTCGGATATGATCACAGACATGACGAGGAGTCTCGGAATGGTCGAGACATAAAGATTGATATATTGGACGACTATATTTGGACATTGGAATGGTTCCGGGTGAGATCGGGCATATACCGGAGCATCGGGAGGTTACCGGAACCCCCCGGGAGGTATATGGGCCTTATTGGGCCATAGTGGGAGAGAGGAGAAGGGAGCAAAGGAGGGGGTGCCCCCCCAAGCCCAATCCGAATTGGGAAGCCCCCCCTTTCCTTCCTCTTTCCTTCCCCTTCCTTCTCTACTAATCCAACTAGGGAGGGGGGAATCCTACTCCCAGTGGGAGTAGGACTCCCCTTGGGGCGCGCCTAGGAGGCCGGCCTCCTCCCCCTCCTCCACTCCTTTATATACGGGGGAGGGGGGCACCCCATAGACACACAAGTTGATCATTGATCTTTTAGCCGTATGCGGTGCCCCCCTCTACCATAATCCACCTCGGTCATATCGTCGTAGTGCTTAGGCGAAGCCCTGCGCCGATAGCTTCATCATCACCGTCATCACGCCGTCATCTTGTGAAGCTCTCCTCAAGCTCTCTTTGGATCATGAGTTTGTGGGACGTCACCGAGCCGAACGTGTGCAGATCGCGGAGGTGCCGTACGTTCGGTACTAGGATCGGTCGATCGTGAAGATGTATTACTACATCAACCGCGTTGTCCTAATGCTTGCGCTTTCAGTCTACGAGGGTACATGGACAACACTCTCCCCTCTCGTTGATGTGCATCACCATGATCTAGCGTGTGCGTAGGAATTTTTTTTGAAATTACTACGTTCCCCAACAGTGGCATCCGAGCCAGGTTTATGCGTAGATGTTATATGCACGAGTAGAACACAAGTGAGTTATGGGCGATACTAGTCATACTGCTTACCAGCATGTCATACTTTGATTTGGCAGTATTGTTGGATGAAGCGGCCCAGACCGACATTACGCATACGCTTATGTGAGACTGGTTCTACCGATGTGCTTCGCACACAGGTGGCTGGCTGGTGTCAATTTCTCCAACTTTAGTTGAATCGAGTGTGGCTACGCCCAGTCCTTGTGAAGGTTAAAACAACACATACTTGACGAAATATCATTGTGGTTTTGATGCGTTGGTAAGAACGGTTCTTGCTCCGCCCGTAGCAGCCACGTAAAACTTGCAACAACAAAGTAGAGGACGTCTAACTTGTTTTTGCAAGGCATGCTGTGATGTGATATGGTCAAGAAATGATGCTAAATTTTATTGTATGATATGATCTTGTTTTGTAACGGAGTTATCGGCAACTGGCAGGAGCCATATGGTTGTTGCTTTATTGCATGAAATGCAATCACCATATAATTGCTTTAATTTATCACTAACACTACAAAAAAATACACTTTCGTGATGATTACGTGTTTGTCACAGTAGGTCACGTTTTCTGCCATGCATGTACATCCATGAAAAATTTATGACAGAATCAAGATAGTCATACTTGTGCTGTCGTAGAAATGTTCCATGACATTACCAAAATTATCATCACGGAAGTGTCCACTTCCATGACGATAAATTGCGCGTCACAGAAGTGCTTTCGTCAAGGGTGACCGACACGTGGCATCCACCGTAACGGAACGCCGTTAAGCTATCGGGTCCGATTTTGGATCCAATAACCCATTAACAGCCTGGACCAATGGGGATTTTCCACGTATAAAATCATCATTGGCCGGAGGAAACACGTGTTGCCTCACTGTTGGGACATATGTCATCCACTCATTGGACAGGAGGCGCCTATGATCGGTTGACACGTGGCACGGCCCAATAGTGGCCCATTCCGGTGAAAAAGGCCAGCCCAGTAAAAAATAGCAGTCGGCCCATATAAGGCCTACGTGTGTCAGGTCCATTTAAGCACACGGCCCATACGAGATGTGCCAATTCGGCCCGTTAAAGATTTGACACCATTGCAGCCCATCGTCAGTTCGAGCCCATTAACAGCCCGCTATATATTTGGGCTCAATACCGGCCCGATGAGATTTCGGCTTGTTAACGGCCCATTCAGTGGATGGGCCAATTTTCACGATGTACATCTTTTGGCCTTTTAGCGACCCACTTAAATATTGGGCTAATTTCCGGCCCGGTGTGTCTTTCAGCCTGTTGACGGCCCATAAATCAGTTGGGCCATTTGTAGTCGGACTTGAGTTTTGTCCTTTTAGTGACCCATTTAAGTGTTGGGCTAATTTCCGGCCTGGTGTATCTTACAGCCTGGTGACGGCCCATATATCTGTTGGGCCATTTGTAGTCGGACCTGAGTTTTGGCCTTTTAGCGACCCATTTAAGTGTTGGGCCAATTCCTGGTCCTGTGTGCCTTCAGCCTGCTAACGGACCATAAATGAGTTGGGCCATTTGTACTCGGACCTGAGTTTTGGCCTTTTAATGGCCCATGCCCTTCATGGTCCAATACCAGCCCGGTTTCTCTTTCGGCCTGCTAAAGGCCTACAACACAGTTGGGCCATTTACAATACAACCTGACTTTCGGCCTCTTAGTGGCCCATGCTCTTCATGGTCCAGTAGAAGCCCGCTGTCTCTTTCGGCCTGCTAAAGGCACACAGTATAGTTGGGCGATATGTAGCCCGAACTTAGTAACGGCCTGCTAACGGCCCGTGAAATCAATTGGGCCCACCTGTTGGCCGCTTCAATGTCAGCCTGTTAACGACCCAGGAGTTAAGAGGGCCGACCATTAACTTGCAGCCTGGTAACGACCCATTAACTTAATGGGCCCACTAAAGTTCGTACATGTCTTTAGGCCAAATTAGATAATTTGAGCCCATTACGACGAGCAATTATGCACAGGACCAAAACCGATCAAGTAAAGGTACGGCATACGAGGAAAAATGTTGCACATCCAAAGCATATATTACAGAAATTACATTCATTTGGGCCATCAAAGATTGATGCGGTGCAAATAAATGAACAGAACCTGACGATCTACAACGTCACAATCTACAACCTCAGCACGGATGACACCCATAAGCATGTGGGCAAGTTCTTGCTGCTTTGCTACACTGTCTCTGAAAACATTGATCAGTTGTTGTGTCGCACAACTCTGCACCTCTGATTCCTCCACCATTTCCATCATTCCTTCAGCCATTAATTGGTTCACAAACATACATTTTTTCTGTTGCATTCGAGACAGAGGATACTGAACAGATTCATATGGCAATTTTGGCAAGCTTGTATTATTGATAGTGGAGAGTGTCTCGACCACTGCATTATAACATAAGTTAGGAGGGGAACCAAACAGATTAATCATGAGTTATTGGCATATTACGTTGCCTAGATTTATTGGAAAGAAACAATGGGATTGCCTTGCTGTTTTTAGAGTTTGTCTTCTTATCTTCAGCAGCCTGCACCAAATTAAGACACTAGCATTGCTATCATTGGCCAAGTCAGATAATAGGAACGCAACATTGGCACAACGAACGTTTGGGCAACTAGCCAAAACCAAATTAACACAATATGGCACAGCTATCATCAGCCAGGTAATGTAATACAAAAGCAACATTGACACAATGAATGAATGGGCAACCAGAGCAGCACTACAATTCAGTAATGTGCATGATATGAGATAGTACACTCATGCAGCTCAGTATGCAAAACTACCAGGCAATTTTCTTTACAAAAATCAACATTGGCGCCTTTAACATTTTGCTACAACTAATTTTAGATCAGACAAAGGTTGGATTCACGCCGATTAACAAAATACATGCTGATGTAAAAATATAGTGATATACAACAGGTACTTACATCAGCATTGGAGCACAGAGAATTCCCGCAAGATATTTTCCTCGAATACAATCCCAATGAAGGAAGTCTTCTATCATTTAACCTTATTTTCTAAAAGAGATATGGTAAGAAACATGTCGAAAATATGATCAGAATGCTATAAAATTTCATGATGCGAGGATACGCACACGCTTCTTAGAATCGAGTTGACATTCTTTTGCTGGACTGGAGCGGACTAGTTCTTTGGCCACTGGAATCTGCTTATTATCAGTGGGAATTGGGTTTCTCTGTGCTGCAGCAGTATCTATGAAAAATGGAGTTGGTTTATTGTCTCCTGGCGTTTGGATCTTTTGCAAAGACCTGGTTTGTAACCCTTCAGATTCTAACATAGCCATCTTCCCCTTGCATGCCTTATATTGAAGAATGGTGCTTCAATTATAAAACATGCTACTGCAGAAATGGAATAGGTACTGAAGAATAGAAAGGCATGACATATTGACATGTATTCCCTCCATCCGGAAATTTTTGGAAGTGGAACCCGGTGACGAGTGTACACATTCACAAGTTCCCACTCGCAGTTGTACCCAATATAAACAACCCAATCCCCATTTGCATCTGCCCAAGCCTTGCCCTCAAGCGATGGCATCTTAACATCATACGTATCATTATCAAGCGGCATTAACTTGCACAAGGCGAGGCTTCCCTCGTCCCCGCGCCAGTCAACGGGGTCACGACGAAGAAGATAGGGGAGATCAAACCGATCCTAGACCCTTGGGTTCCTTGTAATGATGTTATTAGTTGATTCGAGAATGTTCTTGAATGAACCTGCCATGCTAGCCGAGGTGATGACGTTGCACTGATCAATGAGTTCCCCCACCACGTCATCTTTCAGATCGGGGCAAGATTAACGGGGTCATTTCCGGCTTGTTCCCTCCATGTAGAAGACGATCGAACAATGGCAGAAGGAAGGGTGAAGTCAAATGGTGGAGGGAGGAAGAGCGTGCGACAGCAGTTCCAAATCGAGAGGGAAAGGCAAAGAGTCGGTGGACGGTAGCCAGTTTGCCACGGTACACGAAGAGGCGCCCCGGCCTACACGTCCTTTCGGAATTGTACAAAAGGACTCACCGTCGTCTCACTGGCATGTTGGAACGGGACCACATGTCAACGAAACATGGTGTGTAATTTCTCGTGCAAAATGCGATCTGGCCGCGTTGGCCCGACGTGCCGCATTAGTTATCGACCTTTATTTTTTTAACATACGATCTGAGTGGATAGCTCCTGTGGTCATCACACGTGAGCGGATATATAGGTGGGCTAGGTGGGCAGGCGGCAACAATCTAAGTGCTAAAAGAGTTGATCTCAAAAAAAGAGTTAATCCAATGCTTGGTTTTGTTTGGATTTTCCAACTATGACCATTGGATAGAGTGAATCAATGGATTACGTTCAAAGTTATTCTCATACTATAGAATGGTATAGGAACGTGGAGAGATTTGGTTGATTTTATATCGATGAATAATATAAAATATTATGAGTGCAGACGCTCCACCCCGAGGTTTGTAGCTCCTTCTCGGTCGTCGGGAATCTATGTTCTTCCACTCTTTTGTTTAGGACATGAGCTTTGTTCATCCTGTTGCCGGCACACGGGACACTATATGCCTCCATTTTTACAAAATCATACTATATACCTCCATGACACGCGGGACATCGAGCATCAAGGTGGCGTGTCATGCAAGAAAATGGAGATATGAAGTGCGTAAGTGAGTCGTGCACTTCGATGGCACCTAGTACTACACAATATTTTTTTTCTCCTCGATGGCACGTGAATAGTGCACGTACTCAATGCCAGAGCACGGGATGGTAGCCATGGACATGGTCGGCCCTTTTTGAAGAGAGTACTAATAAATACATAACTTTGATGTGTCCCGTCAACTCGTAGAACGACGAGAAGCTTGCTTACTATGCCTTCTCCCTCACCAACGCTTGCGCGGTGGCTACAGCATGAGGAGAAACTTTTGCTTACAAGCGGTGGACGTGCAGCAGTTCATTTGGTGTCAGATTGCCAGAAGTAGTACCATCATTATTGTTCGACTTCTGGAAGAGGAGAAGAGCCAAGCGCAAGGTCACCTACTAACCTAGTACAATACTACTATAGCCAAAGCTGGTCCACCTTTTTAGAGCATGGTTAATTAATATAGGCGGCTCTTGCAGCGGCACATCATTTAGAGCAAGTACTCTCTTCGTAGGCTCAAAGGAAGTGAAACAAAAGTTGGAGTGGATGCTAGATTGCCAATTAAAACATGCTTACATAGGAAAAAATCCTATAGCATTCTATCCTATGAATCAAACGAGCAATGTAGGAAAATTATGAGGGGGGTCTCTCCAACAGTGTTCCTCGGCCGCACCTAGCATCACGATGGTCGAACTTGGAGTCATTCATGTGGTACACATGGCATCTCAGATCTGGTACTCCAATATTAGGTTGGCTCTATGTGATGTGGCAACTTCATATACTAACTGGATGCTGGCTATACTACTACGGTACTCACACTCCAAGAAGTGACTCGAAAACAATTCATAAATTGAGTCTATGACACGCATTTGCAAATGTACCATTCTTTACAACAAGTCATCAACACGCAATGACAACGATGATACATGTTGGATTATAGATTATTTCCAACAAAACATTCTAGTAAATACTGATGTTTTCATCACACAACAAATAACAAGCAATGAAATGAACTTCAACTCAACCAATCCTTGGCATTGGAAACGCTTGCTTTGAACCATAGGTGCTCTGGGAAGGGCTAGCTATTGTCAATGTCGAGAGCAACGCAGGACTGATCATCCAGGCTGAAGCGACATATATCAGGAGCAGGGTAGGGAACCACCGCAACGTCCGAGGTATAGATACAGTTGCTTCTCATAAATGGTAGTAACGTTGTGTCAACAGCAGCTGGATCGCCTTTAACCATCATTGGATAGTTTGGTCCAAGGAAGAGCGAGTTTGCTCCAAGACTATCAATACTGTACCAGGGAGAAGGTGTTGGCGCTAGCACACCAGTATCCATCCCAAATACCCTGCAACGGGTGTTGGAATAGGTCCAGAGAGGGTGACCATGGGAGACAAGACGTGCTCCCTCAGTAGTAACAATCTCGATTACAATCATCTGAGACAAGAAGAGGTGATCCATCGGAATTAGTTGCCAGGCGCCACTGAGTATATAAGTCCTCTCGTCCTCATGATCTTGATCATCACCATCGTCATCTCCCCCTTGGTTATAAATTTTTTCAAGTATAGGTGGTGGAATGTTCACAGGACATTGGAAACACAAGAAGATGGTTAATTAGTAAAGGAAAACTTGCTAACCCGCATGCATGTGGATGAAACAATTATAATTATGGTGGAAGACAAACGTACCGACACAACGAGGATCCCATGCAAAAATAATGCCACGAGTGGTGGAAGCAAACACAAGATCCTCGTATTTAATTGCATCATAGTACTCATCATTCGTGTACAAAAACTGATTTTTGAGCAATATCCATGGACGAACCGTGGAATCAGTAACGACGGCAACAAGCTTGTCGAATATAGCAACAACTTCATAGTTCTCGTAATTCCAAGAGCGGTTGGGAACTCGACAAATTGCTATCTTCCGTAGACGACAGCCACCATGATCGTATTTGAACGTACGTAGATCATCTGTGTGCTCAACCTCAGGGCACTCTGAGATTTTTGGAAGTGGAATCCGCTGACGAGTGTACACATTCACAAGTTCCCACTCACAATTGTACCCAATATAAACAACCCAATCTCCATTTGCGCCAGCCCAGGCCTTACCCTTAAGTGATGGCATCTTGACATCACACGTATCATTATCAAGCGGCATCAACTTGCACAAGGCGAGGCCTCCGTCGTCCGCGCCCATGTGAACAGGCTTATAATGAAGAAGATAATGGAGATCAAACCGCTCCTGGACCCTTGGGTTCCTTGTAATGATGTTGTTATTAGTTGAGTCGAGAATGGTCTTGAACGAACCTGCCATGCTAGCCGAGGTGATGATGTCGAACCGGTCAATGAGTTCCCCCACCACGTCATCTTTCAGATCGGGGCAAGAATAACGGGGTCGTTTCCGGCTTGTTCTCTCCATGGAGAAGATGATCGAACAATGGCAGAAGGAAGGGTGAAGGCAAATGGAGGAGGGAGGAAGAGCGTGCGACAGCAGTTCCAAATCATGAGGGAAAGGCGAAGAGTCGGTGGACGATTGCCAGTTTGCCACGGTACATGAAGAGGCGCCTCGCCTACACGTCCTTTTGGAAATTGTACAAAAGGACTCACCGTCGTCTCACTGACATGTTGGAACGGGACCACATGTCAACAAAACATGGTGTGTAATTTCTCGTGCAAAATGCGATCTGGCCGCGTTGGCCCGAAGTGCCGTATTATTTCTTGACTTTGTTTTTTTAATGGTGTGCCGTTTAGTTTTGAAGCACGACTAACTGGTACTATTTGTAGAGAAAATATAAACTACTCTACCACTACTCCACCTGTAGTACTAGTAGGCTGGAGCTTCAGAGCTTTCTTGCAAAGGGCTGGAGCTTTCTTGCTAATGGCTGCCCACTTGCTTCTTACACTATCACCCTCTCTCCAGATCTAAAAAAGACGGCCTCTCTCTCCCTCCTCATCGGTGGTCATAGATCCGCCGGGGAAAAACAGGACATGCAGCTTTGACGCACTCGCCGTCAGCGAGCGAGGTCACGCACTGACGACAAGGCCGTCCTCTCAGACCTAGCGCCCGCGCGGGATGGCCTCCGTCCCCAAGCTCAATGTCATAGTGCGTGCGGAGGATGACAACCATGAGCGAAGCCACTTCCCACTGACCCTCAGGTATGCTACCTCTTTTCGAACCATACCCTTGTTCTATTGCCCCATCTGCCACGTCGCTGCATGTGGATCTTTTTCCACACCACCATCTTCCCAATTTGCTATCCTCTGCTCTGCTGGTCAAGCAGACGAAAACCTTAATTTGCACTATTAAAGCAAACCCTACTTCATGCAGACTAATCCATGTCTGGGTTGAATAAGGAAAGGAAGGGAGACTGTACTGTCCAAGAGAGTAGGCATCAAACACTCATCTAGGTTGAAAAGGGGAAATCAGTAGCTAAGGAATGAGTCTCGTGTCTCTTGGTTGAAGAAGGGTAGAAAGGCATGACAACGCAATAGAGAATGACTAGGTCGATCGGTTTGTTGTCCTCACATAGGAAAAAGGTGGCTAAACATAACAAAAATGGGACGTAATCCACATATGCTGCCTGGATATTTGTTGCTCTGAGCAACCATACCTCCCTCACCACTCTATGCATCCGTGGAGGTACATCGTACTGGGGCGCCCACTATCCGAATGGGCCTCCCATGCTCTAATTGTCACTTTTTTGTGGTTAGTATAATGCCAGCAGTCAAGTCAAGCAATGCTACTGCTAAAGTGATGCCACATTTAACTAATGCCGCACTCAGTCTAATGCCACCGATAAATTTAAGCAATGCCATTTAATTTCACTGTATTATTTCAGGGTTAGCTGTTGATTGTGGATGTATTTAAGATTTTTCAGCTAAGGCATTCTAATTCTGTTGCACAGCTAGATGAAAGTTGTTACTACCTTCAGATTTTTGCATTGTTAATGCTATAGATTACATACCTCACTTTCATGGGATAAGTTAATTTTTTTGTAAAGTGTCACCAAACTGCCAAGGCGCTGATGTCATTTTATTTTGGTTAAACTGCACAAAAAATTATGAAGACAAGAGGAAAGGTCAAGAGTGGGCACCTCCTCCTCTAGCTGTTCTCTTTATTCGTTCGTTCAAGTTTTTATATTTGATCGATTATCAAGATTGGAATAGCAATTTTTAAGGTCCCCCCAAGTTCGAAATAATATTTACCTTGGAGGTACATGGTTTGCAATTTTTTTATACGGTCATTATTTAATAATGCTAGTTACCTTCAGACTTTTGTATTAGGTTTAATGCTCATGCACAACTAGTATACCCATGCTGAAACGTGTTACCTTTACATTTTGTATTGTTAATTCTTAGATAAATCTTCCAGTGCCAAAGTTTATTGAAATCTGTTCAGTAAAACCATTGTATTGTACCCTGTAATAAAATAACTACTCTACTGTTGCACTAGGCACTGGATTAGTGTATATTTGTAGTATTCAAAATTTCGAATGGTGTTGGATTAGTGTATGGACATAAATAAAGTGTGGCAAGCTTTCCCGGATATGTGCTCAAGAAAACTACTACCTGTTTTTCTAAATACTAGACGTTTTGGTACTTTAAACTGAACCGCGAAAACGTCTTATATTAAGGAACAGAGGGTGTAGAGTTCACTCAAATTATCCCGGTAAAGCTAGTCACACCTTTGTTAAAATTAATGTTCATTATGTTATCGAGGAGGTCTGTAAGTTTGTCTCTAATGCCTGTCGACTACATACCTGACATCATGATGTAGTGTTAAGTCATTTCTTTTTGTACAGTGTCACTTGACTTGTCAAAGCGGTGATGGCATTTTATTTTAGTTGAACTGCACAAAATATGCTTAAAAGAAGAGGAAAGGTCGAAGTTTATCATTCTTTCGAAAAGAACTATATATGCCTTTCGACATCACCCGTTGTTGCCTTATTTATTCCTTCAAACAGGTGGTTAGAAACAGTCTTGCTACCTTTTCCCATTAAGAAATTGGAATGCTTATATTTGTGAGTCTATGCTTCAACTAGTGCCACTTTTATAGTAATCACACTTTCAATATCTATGCAAACAGGGATGCTCGATTTTAGTGGAACTGCACAAAAAGTCCAACTGGTTCAACATTGGGAGCATGTTTTCTTCCAAACCTTTATATTCAATTAGTGGCACTATGATCTGTTCATTAAGAAGTTACATGGTTTGCTACTATCTTGCTACTCTTTTAGTACTGTCATTAGATAGTAATACTAGTGGTTTGCATGTGAATTTATTGGCAGGGTGGAACTACATTGGAGGTGCAGGACAGGATTCAATTATTGGATGCTCAATTTCGGTTGTATCGATTTCACCTCTTCCATCACTGCGAACATGGATATCCTTGGTCTAATGAAGAATAGGCGCTATATTTCTGCTCTGAACAAGCAAATCAATTCAGTATGAAATTATCCAGGGCAAAACATGACTCTATCAAATTGTCCAGTGCAAAACATGACAGATGCTAAGCGAAAGCGACATGTTTAAACCGAAAATACAAGGTGGCGTATATGTTTACTAGCTGCTTTATATTTGTGCAGATAGAGATGTATGCCCGTTGCTATTTGGTAAACACACAACGTGACCGCAATTTTGGTTGAACTGCACAAGAGAATAGTATAGTCACTGCATGCAGTGCCATTTGAAAATAGACACAGAAAGATTGGATTGTCACTTCATGGACTGTAGAAAAGTAGTACTGTACTATTTATTGGCCAACACTAGGTGCTTCATTGCTTTGGTCTGATTATACAATGGGCATCATTTTGCCTAAGTTAAAGTTTGTATTTTGAAAATAGTCTTGCCGTGTGATCGAGAGAAGATCAAATCATATTGCACTGGATGTTCCTCCATCATGTGTGGTTCATTCTCATGGTTCTAGCTGTTGGTGAAACCACTTACATTTGCAAGAGGAATTGTAGACTTCACAAACAAATTTGTCTTTCGATGCATCTTGAATGTTGGCCAAGAGAAGCATCCATGTTAGTAGGAAGAACATATGTTTTTTATGGATCTTTGCTTTTGGAGCTACATATTTGTATATGATCTGTGAATCATTGAGATGCATTAACATGTTGATCTTATGTATAGGAATCGTACTAGTTGGTTTTAGTTGTGGCTGATCTTTGCTTTTGGAGCTACATATTGGTATATGATTTGTGAATCATTGAGATGCATTTACAGTTCCTTATATCTGTTTGCTCAGTGTTTACAAGTTACTGATCGATCACTAGCTAGCCTACTAATGCGCTTCTGGCAGTTTTAGTTGCGACGCGAGATCTGAAGTGGAAGTTTTTTGAATAGAAATGCCTACCTCCGAAGAAACTAACAAGCTGCTCTGAAGAAAATGCCATGCGAATCTGAAGAAACTGCCAGTGAAAACAATCGCAAATGCCTTATCTCCCAGCTAAAGTTCAACCACTAATGCCCTCGGTTGCTCCTCGTTGCATGCTGCTCCGCGTACTAGCTGCGAGCGATTTTGAGTGCCTGCATGCAGCTGACCTTAATTAAGGCAGCTAACTGATGCGAAAAAAGATGCGCTTTAATTGTTGCGGGCCTTTTAAATCCGTGGAATCATTATTAACGAGGGAGATGATTCGAGTGCAGTCGTTTGACCGTCATGCCAGCGTGCGAACCAGCACGGACGGGACGGGACGGCACAGTTAGAATTTCAGTTTCTCTAGTTTTCCACGGCAAGCTGGCGCGCTAAGCCATGCATGCTTAATTATGCATTGAATTCCGATGACCGCCGCGCTACCTTCCGCCTATAAGTACTGTTTCCCGACCTTCTATGGTGGCACCGTGACCCAACTCGCCCTGTCCTCATAAGGCCCCACCGGCCAGACGTCGCTCGCCACGTCCGCCATGCCCCCGCCCGTCCTTGATAGGCGAGGCCGGAGGCGGTCACCGCCGGAACTAGTGTTCGGTTTTTCACCGGAAGGCAAACGGAGGGAGGAGGCATTCTATCGGTCTTTAGATGGCAATGCGGAGATCGAGGACTTGTTGGAGTGCGACCGCCTGGCGGAGGAGCAGGAGTTGTTGGAGCGCGACAGCTTGGCGGAGGAGCAGCGTATTGCCGATTTGCGCCGCCAGCGGGACATGGAGCAGCAGCGCACCGACGCACTGAGTCGCGAGCAGAGCGCCCGCAACTGGGCCGACTACATGGAGGCCGGCACCCGACAAATAGCCCTGGAGGCCTTCAGGCATGCATGCGTTCGCGACGCCGATTTTTACTACCAGCTCGTCAAGTGGGTTTCCCGCTTAGAAGCCGAAGCTTCGGTGGACCACGCCGACATGGAAAGAACCAAGCAGCGTGAGCAACGCGCCTCTCGCACTCTCCGCAAGTCCGAGGCGGGCGGAGGACGTCGGTGCCGGCGTTTAGCGTGTACCACGATGGCGGCGGCATCGTCTAGTTAGCTAAGAGTAAGTTAGTACTTGTATGCTACTAGAGTATTAGTGGGAGTAGATAGTTAACTTGGCTATGATGGTTGTCGATGTGGAAGTTCAGTACTCTATATGTGGATCAGACCTGTTACTTTGCTATGAATGTTGAACTTTTCGTTTGAACGTATGGAATGGGCTGTTATTTTTTTAAATGGGTTATATTTGTCCTCCACGGGTTTAGAGGCTGACTTGTGGGCCTACCAAGTTGACACGTACACAATCTGGAGATGATTGTACGTGGAGAGGATGACAGCGGGGACCCGCCAATGTCATGGCCGTACGCAAGCAAGTCCCTCCTTATTTCAAGCCCATAAAAAAATGGCTGCTCCTAATGGATTTCTGACATCTGGTTCCCATGCCATTGTCAACATAGTCAATAAACGAGAGAATTGCACAACGAGCGGCTGACACCAGGGACCCAGCAGCTCCCCCAGTTATTTTTGTTTTGGGTTAATTTGATAAATTCCACTCCGAATCTGGTATTTCTGAGAAATGCCACTGCAATTTCCAATCTTTGAAAAATGCCATTTCATGCCACTTCCAGTGGCATTTTTTTAAGTCTGTAGTGGCGTTTTTCAAGGTTTGCAAATTGCAGTGACATTTTTCAAAGTTTGGAAATTGCAGTGGCATTTTTATGAATCGCCATAATTGGAGTGGCATTTATCTAATTTGTTTTTGAGACGGAAGCAGGGTGTCAACTGGGCTGTGCAGGGCACTCTGGCCTGTCTAGATAGCCTTTTCTTTTATGTTTACCACAGCCAGCCCAATAGTTTTTTATTTCTGAGAATGGCTAGCCTAGTTTTTTTGTGATTTGCCAAGTAAGTCGCTTTGTCAGGCCTGTTGGGCTGCAAATCTTTCAAGACGAGGAGAGCTTCATTCAGCTGGACGAGAAAATGGCCTATCAGTAATGAGAAATGGGCTGTACATTTTTAAAACACATCAAACAGGCAATCAATTTCAAATTTCTTTTTTCATTTCGAGATTTTAAATTGCATTTATTTTTATGCATGGACAATTTGTTGGATTTTATATTGATATACATTTATTTTAAAAATCAATTTGAATGTCACTCGTTATTTCGGGATTAAAAACAGTTCGAACCACACCGAAATATGCAAAATTCGTATAATTTTTTAACCGTGGCCACAATATGGGCTGTAATGCTAACAAAAAGAATATGGGCTCCAAAAAAACCCTTAAGAATTAGCAAATGGGCTGTAAATTATTAAAAATAATGGCAGATGGGTTGTATGCTGTTTTTCACAGATTTGAGGCTTTCCTAAAAAAAGGTTGACGCACAAGCAGTGACTGTTAGATGTCCATCCAACGGCCGTTGTGCTTCTTCAATCTCTGCTCTTCCTGCTCCAACCGCTCAAACAAGCGCCGGCGGGACTGCCTGCTCCCTCCTCCCCGCGGCCGGCGGTGCTGCCGCACAGGCCTCACTGCCCCACCGTACTCCATTCGCTGGCCTAGCCATCCCTCTACTCACCCACACCTGTTGTTATTCTCCGGCGACGGCAGACAAACCAGTAAACCCTCGTGACATCGTACTCCCCCGTGGGAAACAACTGCCGAGTCTTCCCTACCTCCGTGTCGTTCCCTTCCTAGGCCTCGCCGTCGTCCATAGCCCTGGTGCTCTCGGCGCGGCCTGGTCAACGTGGTCAATGACCGACATGCATCTGAAGTGAACTGTACGTGGAGAGGCTGACAGCTGGGTCCACGGACGCACGCAAGGAAATGCCTCCTTATTACGCGCAAAATAATGATTCATCCACCTGACATCTGGGACCCACCAAAAGGGCCTCTGTATTTCGCGAATAAAACGTTACCGCCGCTGATAGCTTGGACCCACCAGCTATATCTTCGCACGCAAGGAAGTGCGTCCTTATTACGCACAAAAAATGAATACTCCTCCTACTAGCTGGGACCCAGTATAGTGGCAGGTTGACTTGTGGGCCTACTAAGTTGACGGGGATGGAGGGCTTTGTCAACTTAGTCAATATGCATGATTCTAGCTCAAGTGACCGTATGATGTCCATCCAACGGCCATAGTGCTTCTTCAACCTCTGGTCTTCTTGCTCCAGCCGCCCAAACCAGCACCGGTCGTGCCTCGTGCTCCTGCCTCCTGTGGCCGGCTGCGATGCGGCGGAGGCCTCACCGCCCCCTACTACTCCCACCGCTGGCCAGGCCATCCCTCTACTCACCCACACCCCCTGTTATTCTGCGGCGACGACAGCCTCACACCACAGTGAACCAGTGAACCCTCATGCTCCTCTACGCGTGGGCATCCACTGCCGCGTCTTCCCCGGCTCCACATTGTCCCCTTCCTAGGCCTCGTCGTCGTCCACCGCCCTGGTGCTCTCGGTGCGGCATGGTCAACGTGGTCAACGAACGACTTCCATCGGAAGAATACTGTAAGTGGAGAGGTTGATAGCTGTGTCCACGGCAGCCGCAAGGAAGTGCCTCCTTATTACGCGGAAAATAATTATTCCTCCACCTGACATAAGGGACCCATCGGACGGGCCACCGTATTTAGCGAAAAAAATGTTTCCCCCCTGACTGCTCGGACCCACTGGACGGGCCACCGTATTTCATGAAAAAAACATTTCCCCCGCTGTCAGCTCGGACCCACCGGAAGTGTCGCCTTATTACGCACAAAAAAAATGAATACTCCCCCTGCTAGTTGGGACCCACCTTGGTGGGTGGCTGACTTGTGGTTCTACTAAGTTGACGGGGACGGAGTGCTTTGTCAACTTAGTCAATATGCACGACTCCAGTGACCGTACGATGTCCATCCAACGGCCGAAGTTCTTCTTCAACCTCTGTTCTTCTTGCTCCAGCCGCCCAAAGCAGCGCCGGTCGTGCCGCATGCTCCTCCCTCCCGTGACCGGCTGTGCTGCCGCGGAGGCCTCACCGCCCCAACTACTCCCACCGCTGGCCAGGCCATCCCTCTACTCACCCGCACCCCCTGTTAATCTGCGGCGACAGCAGCCTCACACCGCAGCCGAACCAGTGAACCCTCGTACTCCTCTCCGCACGGGCTTCCACTGCCGCATCTTCCCCGTCTCCGCGTTGTCCCCTTCCTAGGCCTCGTCGTTGTCCACCGCCCTGGTGCTCTCGACGTGGCGTGGTCAACATGGTCAAGGAACGACTTCCATCGGAAGAGTACTATACGTGGAGAGGCTGACAGCTGGGTCCACGGCCGCAGTAAGGAAATGCCTCCTTATTACGCGCAAAATAATTATTCCTCACCCTGATAGCGGGGACCCACCGAACGGGCCACTGTATTTCACAAAAAACGTTTCCCACTAGCTGCTGGGACCCACCAGCTACATCTTCGCACGCAAGGAAGTGCGTCCGGGCAAAAAAAAAACGATTCGCCCCCCTGACTGCTAGGACCCACCAGCTACATCTTCGCACACAAGGAAGTGCGTTCGGGCAAAAAAAACGATTTGCCCCCCTGACTGCTGGGACCCACCAGCTATATCTTCGCACGCAAGGAATAAGTGCCTGACAGGCGGGACCCACCTGGTCGAAGCGTACTAGTGTTGTCATTCTGGTCGTGAACGTGTACGTACATACTGGTCGATGTAGAGGCGCGCACGTGTCGTAGTAGAGGGGCGCACATAGCATGTACACGTACGTACAGCGGCCAGGGTGCAAGAAAGTAAATATGGCCACATATGTACATACGGGCGGGGTCTCGAACACCTACTCGCGCGTACGTACGGCCAGGGCTCACGTACATGGCTGGGTCGGAACGGAGAAACTACGTCGTCATCGTGTTCATGGTGAAGAAACGGAACGCGTCGTGTTCATCGGGAGGCAACGGAACGCGTGGGAGCCAACCGGCTTGGACGGAACAGCCGATGGAAACGAGGCCTGGCGTACCGTAGAACGGAGGAAACAGCATTGTGTTCGACCAGCCACGTTCAAAACAGGATCATGTTCATTGGGAGGGGTCAAGCGTACCGCAAAACGGAGGAAACGGACCTCCTACGATCGAAACGGGGGTCCTGTTGATCGGGAGGGGTGTGGCGTACCGCAAAACAGAGGAAATGGACTTGTGTTGGAGCGCTACGGTCAAAACGAGGGTCATGATCATCAGGACGGGTGTGGCGTACCGCAAAACAGGACTCCACAGGATACTGTTCATCTCCACCGTCGACCCCCTCCAGCCTCCACGGGCTACTGTTCATCCACCATCGACCTCCTCCAGCCTCCCCCTGCGATTGTTCATCCACGGGCTCCTGTTCATCCAGCCTCCACCGCGCACTACTCCACCGGCTACTGTTCAACCACCCCTCCACGGGCTACTGTTCATCTATCCCTCCACCGTCTACTGTTCCTCCAGCCCTCCATGGGGTGGTCCTGTTCATCCTGCCCTCCACGGGGTCATGTTCATCCAGCACCAACCGGCTCGATCGATCGGGGTCCTGTTCATCCAGAGGCAACACCACGGGGTCCTGTTCATCCACACCCACTGGGAACTGTTCATCCACCCCCCCCCCCCCCCGCAACGCTCACTGTTCATCCAGAGGCATCATCGATCGGCTTCAGTTAGCAGCAGTAGCAAAGGAATCGCTCGATCGGGTTCAGTTAAAAGCCATGGATTGATCTCTCGGGTCCAGTAACGCGTAGCCTGCAGTGCAATAACTTGGGTTTAGTTAGAGCCCAACGCCTCGCTCGGGTTAAGTTGGAGCCCAATGCCTCGCACCCACGCGCGTGCTTGTACGAGAGAAACGCGCATCGCTCGGCCCCGACCACCCACCGTAACCGGGAACACCCCGATATTTTCCTCGCCCATGCTTCTACCAAGGTTTTTTCCGTCATGGAGGGCCCAAAGAATGTCATGCAGTTGCATCTCCGGCCCGCCCAGGACGAAAAGCCCATTTTTGGTCATGATTTTTTGTTATAGAAGTAGGACCCCACCACATCTATGATGATACCGGGTTTTGTCACAATTATCGTCATAGAAGTGTCATAAGTATGACATGAAAAAATTTCGTTCGGCCCAAAATGTCACGGATGTTTCTTTTTTTTCTAGTGTAGGCGGTAGTGATAGTCGTAGAAGCAATAGTTGGCGAGACGACAATGATGCTACGATGGAGATCAAGGTGTCACGCTGGTGACGATGTTGATCATGACGGTGCTTTGGAGATGGAGATCAAAGGCACAAGATGATGATGGCCATATCATATTACTTATATTGATTGTAGGTGATGTTTATCTTTTATGCATCTTATTTTTCTTAGTACGGCAGTAGCATTATAAGATGATCTTTCACTAAATTTCAAGGTACAAGTGTTCTCCCTGAGTATGCACCGTTGCGAAAGTTTGTCGTGCCGAGACACCACGTGATGATCGGGTGTGATAACCTCTACGTTCACATACAACGGGTGCAAGCCAGTTTTGCACATGCAGAATACTCGGGTTAAACTTGACGATACTAGCATATGAAGATATGGCCTCGGAACACTGAGACTGAAATGTCGAGCGTGAATCATATAGTAGATATGATCAACATAGTGATGTTCACCATTGAAAACCACTCCATCTCACGTGATGATCGGAGATGGTTTAGTTGATATCGATCACGTGATCACTTAGATGATTAGAGGGATGTCTATCTAAGTGGGGTATCTTTAGTAATATGATTAATTGAACTTTAATTTATCATGAACTTAGTACCTGATAGTATTTTGCATGTCTATGTTGTTTTAGATAGATGGCCCATGCTATTGTTTCGTTGAATTTTAGTGCGTTCCTAGAGAAAGCTAAGTTGAAAGATGATGGTAGCAACTACACGGACTGGGTCCGTAACTTGAGGATTATCCTCATTGCTGCACAGAAGAATTACGTCCTGAAGCACCTCTAGGTGCCAAACCGCTGCAAACAACACCAGATGTTATGAGCGTCTGGCGAGCAAAGCGATGACTACTCGATAGTTCGAGTGTGCCATGCTTTACGACTTAGAATGGGACTTCAACGATGTTTTGAGCGTCATGGAGCATATGAGATGTTCCAGAGTTGAAGTTAATATTTCAAGCAAATGCCAGTTGAGAGATATGAAGTCTCCAATAAGTTCTCTGGTACTGTAAGATGGAGGATAATAGTTTTGTCAGTGAGCATATACTAAAAATGTCTGGGTATAACAATCACTTGATTCAACTGGGAGTTAATCTTCCGGATGATAGTGTCATTGATAGAATTCTTCAATCACTGCCACCAAGCTACAAGAACTTTGTGATGAACTATAACATGCAAGGGATGCATAAGACAATTCCCAAGCTCTTCGCGATGCTAAAGGCTGTGGAGGTAGAAATCAAGAAGGAGCATCAAGTGTTGATGGTCAACAAGACCACCAGTTTCAAGAATAAGGGAAAAGGGAAGAAGGGGAACTTCAAGAAAAACGGCAAGCAAGTTGCTGCTCAAGTGAAGAAGCCCAAGTCTGGACCTAAGCCTGAGACTGAGTGCTTCTACTGCAAAGGGACTGGTCACTAGAAGCGGAACTGGCCCAAGTATTTGGCGGATAAGAAGGATGGCAAGGTGAACAAAGGTATATGTGATATACATGTTATTGATGTGTACCTTACTAATGCTCGCAGTAGCACCTGGATATTTGATATCTTTGGTTACATTGCTAATATTTGCAACTCAAACAGGGACTACGAACTAAGCGAATATTAGCTAAGGACGAGGTGACGATGCGCGTGGGAAATGGTTCCAAAGTCGAAGTAATCGCGGTCGGCACGCTACCTCTACATCTACCTTCGGGATTAGTTTTAGACTTGAATAATTATTATTTGGTGCCGGAGTTGAGCATGAACATTATATCTGGATCTTGTTTGATGTGAGACAGTTATTCATTTAAATCAGAGAATAATGGGGAACGGGGGTGTCGGTGTCAAAACCGGCGGATCTCGGGTAGGGGGTCCCGAACTGTGCGTCTAGGCGGATGGTAACAGGAGACAAGGGACACGATGTTTTTACCCAGGTTCGGGCCCTCTCGATGGAGGTAAAACCCTACTCCTACTTGATTAATATTGATGATATGGGTAGTACAAGAGTAGATCTACCACGAGATCAGAGAGGCTAAACCCTAGAAGCTAGCCTATGGTATGATTGTTGTTCGTCTCTATCGACTAGCCTGGCCTCGGTTTATATAATGCACGAGAGGCCTAGGATAACAAGTCCTAACCGAATCGCCCGGTGGGGAGGAGTCCTTGTCTTGATCGCCAAGTCTTGGGAATCTTCCTTGTATCGGCAAGCTGTCCGGACTCCGCCCGTGAGTATCTGACCATGGGGTCCTCGGCCCAATTTAACGAGATCGGGAGATGGCGTGGTGAGTACCCCCTAGTCCAGGACACCGTCAGTAGCCCCCTGAACCGGTCTTCAAGTTAGGGAGGCTCCTCGATTCTTCCGAACCGTTCTTCATCTTCAGTCATCGGTCTTGAAAACTGGTTCAACAAATCTTCTCATCTTCGGTCATGAGGATCGCCGAAATGCATTCGACGAGTTTACACGTCGGGTATCCGAGGAGCCCATTTAAGTTTCCGGCCTTTATCAATGACTTGTTATTTTTATGCCACACCTCGAGTTTGAAGTCGTTCCTGGGCGGCAGCATCCTCTTGCGTCCGAGCTCCAACGCCGGACTGCATTCGAGGTATCTTTCGCAGCCGAGCACCAATGCCGGACTGCTTCCCAGCTCTAACGCCGGATATGTATCCGAGCTCCAATGCCGGACTATGTATCCGAGCTCCAACGCCGGACTGTATCCGTGGTGTCGTAAATCACCTTGGTTCAAAGAAGTTTGAAGGAGTTTAGCCGAGCTTAATGCGGAAATACCCTCTATGGAGCCAGCCACTAGCGCTTGAGCTTTATGCGGACTGCTTCCGGTGGTGCACCACCCGAATGTGGGCGATTTTTGTCAATATTTTGATTGGTGCAATTTATTCTCTGCCGAGATACATAGCGATAGCCCTCAAGGTGGGTATCGGTCTAAAACCGAGATGCACATGAAGGATGACATAAGACCGCTGATCCCGTGGCAGCTGAGACTCGGGTTGATTTGCAAAATCGGTCCGAGGATCAAGTACTAACTTCGGCAGAATATTTGGGACACAAAAGCGGCGTGCTCAGTCCTCAAGACTCAGGTTGGGTGCGGCCGACCAACCTGAGGATCAAAATCTCCTCGGAGACTGTATTACACTTAAAATTTTCTACATTGGACAGGCAATGCAGTAGCCCCCGAGACACTGGTCGGGTGGCAACACTAGATCAGGGGATCGATGTGCCCCTTTAATATTTGTAAATAATAAGTGCGAAGCCCAGTAGCCCCCCGAGCCTTAATGCGGGCACGGGTGGCCGAATTCAGGATTGATATCCATAGTAAAATCACAAATTATGTGTAATGACTCTATGTATCCAAGTACTTTACGTCATTAATGCTCGGATCCGCATTGCACAAAACTTTGTTGACCGACCATCGGCTTCAACCTCCTCGGCCAATAGCCGAGGAGTGTTTGTCCTACTTTATAAAGCCTTTATGAGGGCAAAGATTTACAACAAACAAGGCAATCTGGCCATACGGTTTTATAAACAAAGGTACGCAGAGAGATATGTTATATTATTGTTTAATGTAAGAAATGTCTTCCAAAGAAAATAGTCCCGCTTATCGGTTCCTTTCTTTGGGTTGTCATGCTAAGCATGATCATGAAACCTCAGCTCAATGTAAGAGCAAAATATCGAAGATTTAGTTTGGGAGGCGATTAATAGCCCCGGTAATGTTGGCGACGATCGATGTCAAGCCGTAAACACTTGACCATTGTTATGAATGGCCCGTCCTTTAACACCGTCATCGGATCGCTGACCAGTTTACGCTTATTGTGACAGTCAGTTTTGGCTTTCTCCATCGAGGTGCTTAACCATGTGAGCTGGAAGAACAATCGCGATGGTTCTCCTTTGCACACCTAGCGAACAAAGCGGAACGTAGGAGGCAAGCGCAGGAGCCAGGCAACCCAACTATTGACCGAAGACACAATTCAAAACCGATGCATATATAGCAATATCCGAGAATGTTTTTGCCGAATCTCTAAAGGTGTCCGGCGTTGCACTGCGAGACTTGTGCTGAAAACACATAAATAGTTTAAAAGTGCCATAACCTTGAAAACCAAAAAAGCGTCGGAAAAACTTGGCGTCGAACGAGATCAAGTGTTGGTGCCAATCCGAAAATTGGCCTTAGCAAAAGAAGTGCTTCATGCGTGCTTTAACATGATACATCCTATCTCAAGACTTCAAGCAGGTCAGCCTACGGCTTCAACCTCCTATCCCGAGGGCGGAGTACTTCTAATTAGGCCAGTTTAGCAAACTAAACCCTAGCGGATTTGACAGAGAAATTAGGCTCCCCGGCTAGTGACCACACGCTCGTGTCGAAAAAAGGAGTGATAGATAATAATAATAATAAAACTTTTGCAACAACTAAGAAGAAGAACACTTATCATAAAATGGCTCATATAAATTTAAGATCCCCCAAGTGACTTGGGTAAAAGAATGATTGCATGTACCGAAGTACTTATATCATATCTATGTTCAACCGAACTTTAAGCGCGTCTTAACCGACCGTTGGCTTCTCCCTCTTGATCAAGGACGAAAAGTGTTATGTACTCCATCCGTCGAGAATATCGACGGTGTTTCCAATAACCGAGCAATCAGGCCATAAGGCTGTAATGAGACAAAGCGCTCGGGAACTTATGCTATATTACGGCGAAGTGTAAGAAGCATCTTGAAGAAAATAGTACCCCACGATACCTTTCTTCGGTGTACATTGTTATTATGAGACTTGTGCAATAGATTTTTTGTACTCATGAGTTCCGTTGTGTGCCGACCATCATTGAAAACTATAAGAGCGCTAGCTTTCGGCTTCACCCAGTCTGAGGTCCGGCTCGGATGACCTGATCGTGACAATCGCAGAGGTGCTCCCGTTACTCCCTAGCCGAACAATCGGGAACGTAGGGGTAAACACAGGAGCGAGGCAACCCAGCTTGCAAATCGCTTAAGTCAATATGGTGCATATTGTGGCGTAATACATGAACAAGGAGCGCCGTACAAGTATAATCATATGCAAGAGGAAAAGCTTCATGAAGGAAGCCCCAAATGAATTGGGTATTTGAATTTATCGTCACAAACAAAGTTTGGACAAGAAGATTTTTTACAAGCAACATTTTTCCAAAAAAGTATAATGCTTGGTCGAACCGAACACAAGTTAGAAATTAAAGCTTTGAGCATGAAAGCGACTTAGCTGGTTAATGTGTTCGGTATTGATGACGCGGTCCGAGCTTGATACGGGACAAGGTTCCATCCCCCAAGCCGGTCCCGAGGTGGCGGAGCGGAGAGCTCGACACGCTGAAGTGGTGACATAGCACGGTCAATGCAGACCAGCAGAGTGACGCCGAAGTCCCCGGATCATTTTCCTGTGCACAAAAAATGGTGCAAACCAGAGATAATAGTAATAATATTAATTAAGAAAAAAAATCATTGCATAATAAATAATTTATGCAAAGTGAGTAATAAAAGAAATATGGCCTGGCGCCGAAGTCAATGTCGATGCAGGGCGTCGGCGTGATGCGGTAAAGGTGTGGCAAAGCCTGAATTCACAGGTCGGTCCGAGCTCGGATCTGGCGTTCGCGGACTATGTCTGAAACCGACCGAACCACCATCATTTGATCGTTAATCGCGCCACCATTTGATGGACCTGTGTACATATGATGGACAAACCATAGTAATAATTCCTTGGGAAAAATGAACCCAAACAAGCAAAAAATACCGGGATTAATAGCACCTGGTTTATTTGTTGTAGCAATCCGAAGGAAGGTGATACCCAAAATTGGGACTCTATCCGCGCACCCATTGCCTGATGGGTGATAAAACGACGGCATGGCAATGCTGGCAAAGGTTGGCTCGCCGAGGCAAAGCCCTCGGTCCAGCTAACGTGACGGAGCTGGTCGGCTAGTGACGCCTAAGTGTCCGTAGTAAGTTGATGAAGAGATGGCGAAGCCCCCGGTCCAGCCGAGATGTCGAAGTAGGTCGGCGTGATGGACACCAGCTTGAAGAAGCAATAGTGCGGCCCTGCCGATGCAGGTCGTGACGTGGTCGATGCCGGCTTGATGAAGCGACCGTGCGGCGATGCTGGTATGCCCGCTCCGTGTAATCCGTGGGGTGGCGATGTTGGTGATGATTTATCCTTCGCGATGCCGGACTCTTGTTCGGCTTGCCGAGATGATGATCCGAAGAAGTTGAGCTCGGCTCAACAAAGTGACGACGTGTCTAAGCGCAGTCGGCGGCCGTGGAGCAATATTGCGGACTGGTTTGACACCAGCATAATGTTGAAGATCATGTTCAAAAGATTTTAAAGTTAGTGGGATGTGTTCGGGAACAAAACACAATACCCCATACAAAACTTCCTTTAAAAAGGATGTCCGAAATCCCATTCATAAAAAGGACGAACTCGGGTCAGATTTATTTTCGCGCAGAAAACAGATCCGAAAAGTGATGCACTAATCGGAAGGTTCCCGGAGTTTGGACGGTCGGATCAAGCTGAAAGTTTGAGGGGTGGTAGATATAGGAATTCTGCAGTCGACCAACGGTTGGATCTTCCAAAGGAGGTCCGAGCTACAAGCTGGACACCACGCCCTAAACTCATCCAGATTCTCGTCCAGATTTGACTGGGCTTCGGTATATCGTAGATTGTCGGAGATTCCTCCATCGGAACTCGACGAAATTTAGCATGACTGTTGTAGACATAATTCCGCACTATTCCACCGAAGCAATCGTCAAACCGATGCTCGAGGAGGCGGTGACGGCGGATACAAGTTCGCTGTCCGGAAAAACAGTATGGTCACCCGAGGGCAATGTTGACGTTGAGCCCCCGGGCTCCCTGGATGATTCCTCCATGATATTGATAGAGATCGGAGCTGATGTTGATGAAGGCTCTTATCTGAACATGACGATCGGAGGTTGGGCGCAGTCTTTGGTCGAACCAAGGTGACCAGTCGAACTGGTGACGAAGATGCCGAAGTCGCAGTTGATCTGCAGGCGAGCCATCGACCTTTTGCCGAAGACACAGCGGAACTCTCAATGAAAGCACCAATGTCGGTGTCCAAACCGGCGGATCTTGGGTAGGGGCTCCCGAACTGTGCCTCTAGGCGGATGGTAACAGGAGACAAGGGACACGATGTTTTTACCCAGGTTCGGGCCCTCTCAATGGAGGTAAAACCCTACCCCTGCTTGATTAATATTGATGATATGGGTAGTACAAGAGTAGATCTACCACGAGATCAGAGAGGCTAAACTCTAGAAGCTAGCCTATGGTATGATTGTTGTTCGTCTCTATCGAATAGCCTGGCCTCAGTTTACATAATGCACCAGAGGCCTAGGATAACAAAAGTCTTAGCCGAATACGCTGGTGGGGGAGGAGTCCTTGTCTTGATCGCCAAGTCTTGCGGAATCTTCCTTGTATGCGGCAGCTGTCCGGACTGGCCCATGAGTATCTGACCATGGGGTCCTCGGCCCAATTTAACAGATCGGGAGATGACGTGGTGAGTACCCCTAGTCCAGACACCGTCGAGGGTCCCAGACTTGCTGCCATGCGGCCACGGCGTGGCTAAGCCAAAGCAGGCCGTCATTTACCCATCTTCATCAACAAGGCATCCAAGACCTCGCGAGGTCCAAGCCTCATGAGGCGGACGATGCAAGACCTCCTATGGATTGGCCTAGCTAGGCAGGCTCACGAGGAGCGGAGATATCAAGGCGGGAAAACTCACGAGGCTCTCGTGGCGTGAGCCATGACGAACGACACTGGCGGGCGCCCGGTAGCAAGCAGCGTCCTTATTTCCTCTTTGGTGCTAAGGAGGCCAGCGCAGGCGAAGAGTACCGAGGCATCAGGCAAAGGTTGCTATATTGGTGCAATGAGACCAAGACCAGGAGGACGGCAAGATGGAGGTCATCATGGAGCCCAAGACGGCGTCACCACCAGAGCTTTTCGCAGGCAAAGACCGCTTTTGTCAGGATAGCTTGTACTAGTTGTCCCCCTTCAAATTTGCCAGCCGTTGTTGGCTCCCTTACCGCTTGATATTTGGGAAGAGGACTAGGGCCTATATAAGTAGAGCTAGCCACCTTAGTAGGGGCATCTCATCTTAGCTTGATCCAACCCGATCGAGAGCCTACCCTAGCCACAAGAACACCTCAACCTCAGGAGGCTGTTCTTCCCTTGTACTGTTCACCACCACCACACTGGAGTAGGGTATTACACCACAACGGTGGCCCGAACCAGTATAAACCTCGTGTCTTTCTGTGTTGCGAGTTCATCGAGTTCGTCCACGATATCTTAGCGAGCTAGGGCGTAGATCGGTAGGAGGGAAAGACTTCGTGCGCACCCCAGTGTTCGAACCTTAAGGGTTTGCCGGAACCCCACATCTGACATGTGGTGCGCCAGGTAGGGGTGCGCCGGATCTTCTTATCCACCAACCAGCTCGCCGACGCTCCACAGCCATGATGTCCGGCGACTCAAGGGACGGCTCCGATCGCTGGGCAGCCTGGCCAGCCCGGGCAGCGCCGCCTGCCCATGAAGACCTCAACCCCGCGCACCAGGTGGCGCGAGCGCTGCCAAACTCCGCCGGGCGCGGGCAGCGCGCTGTTGCCGTCCACCGTCACCCCGCGGCAAGTACGAGCCGCTGCAAGAGCGGCGAAGTCATGCCGCGGCAACGGCACCACACTCACGGCGGGAGCAAGCAAACATGCGGGCGGCACTCACGGTGCCAAGGGAGCTGCTGCGATGCAGGATGATGGAGAGTGGTCGGGATGCACTGCTGGAGCGGGTTGCCGAGCTGCTAGATGCGGCAGCGTCCGGGGCGCCACCTTTCTGCTATCGACTTTCTCCTCAGGCCACCGCAGGGCCGCACGGCAGGCCTCACCACAACCGCACGCCGTCAAATAGGCCTGCGGGCTTCATCGATACCAGCACGGCCAACGGCATAGGGTGCTCCGCTGCCGCCATGCCGCCCGCGACAGGCATGGGCACAAACGTCGCCTCCCATGGTCCTGGCCGAATGCCACGCTACCATCCTCAGGACGCTACCCTGGGCCGAGCAACATGGAGCGTGGGGCACTACGGCGAGGTGTTCGGGGTGACGGCCCCGGAAGCCTATGTGCCCCGCATGATGGACCAGGAGTACGCACCGGAGGACGACCCTGGCTCATTCGTTGGAGAAGATTGGGTAGAAGGGGCACTAGGAGCCGAAGCCTTCCAAGAATCAATGGAGAACCACGACGCTTGCACCGGCAACGACAGCTACATGGTACCGCTAATCTCTTAGGAACAGGCTTACGCTAACCACGGGCTGTAGATGACTCAGGTTGCAGCGTCGATCGACGACCCTGGCATGACGGCACCCCTTCCAACAAGGGAAACACGTTGGGGGCGCCAGGAGGGAGCCAGGAGCAAGGCCCCTCCCCGCGTCGCGTGATGCCTGGCGACACCCGGAGGTAGGCCCTCTACCGGGGAGGCCTCGACAACCCTTCCCCCGGCAGAGGACCTGTGGTCGCCGAGGGCACCGCTAGCGTCGTCTTTCCCTCTTTTGTGTCGTCCTGGTGACCGGTCGGCTCAAAGGAGGTCAAGGGTGGCGCAAGGAGGGGCCCTCGACTGGCGATATGAAGCAAGGCCGGTACCTGTGAAGAAGGCCCAGTGCCTGTGAAGCTCGCCGCCCGTGAAACTCTCACGTAATAATGAGTTGGGGTTGTACATGCCGCGGAGTCTTAGGGGTGCCGGCCTCAGGCCCTGGGGCTCCCTCCCACGCCTAGTGGCAGCACTTAGCTCCGCGCTAGTGAGAAGACTTGAAGACTGGAAGACTAGACTAGGTGTCGAACGCGGCCTTTCGCTTTGGATCTCCCTTTCTGTAGCTTTGCTTTCTGGATCTGGATTTCATTTGAAACCGAGTTTTTATCGTCGCGCGTGGGGGGTGCTTTTTCTTGCTCGAGCAATTTCTTGCCTTGTGGATCTCGTTTTGTCTGGGACTCATGTCCATCACCTTCCCCTCACGAGCTCCTCGCGAGCGGGACAGCACGAAGCACGCACGCCAAGTGCGCGCTAGCACTACAACTGGAGCTCACCTCTTGTGGGGCCCCTTCTGACGGGGTGACGAGCCCCGCAGGGTTCTCAGAAACTCGACGCATCGCGACCCAGCTCAAAGCTGGCGCTGACTAAGGTAAACCATGACAGAGAACTCGCATCCGGATTCACGAGTTCATGAGGACACAAACTCACATCGCATAGGAAAGTAAAAACTGCAATTTGCTTACATGAGGGGATCCCCCTCCCAAAATGCTCTTACAAGTTTTCCAAGGGCCATGCCCAAGCTTCGTGTGCAGGATGAAACGACAGGAGAGCATGGGATCAGCCAGAAATGTCGCTTGCTACATCACCCGCGGATGCGCCACTCGCGTCATCATCGTCTTCATCGGCAACGTCGCCACCACCGGCAACGCCCCCGACACCGTCGTCCACAATGTCACCTTTGTCTACGGCGAACACCACCCCGTCATCTTCCAAAGGGAAGGCCCAGACCAACGTGTCTACGTTGTCTTCAACCCAACGCGCCAGGTCATCCCGGGTGACCGTGGGAACGGGGGAGATGGCGGCGGCGAAATCAAAGTTGGGGTCGGCATTCAGAAGGTGGCTGAAGACACGGGAGAAAGCGCGCTCAAGCAGGCCACACGGCCTTTCCTCCACAAGCTGGCGAGCTCTGGAAGATCGAGCCTCCAGGCGCGTCACCACCTCAATGAAGAAGATTAGATGGCTGGCATAGTCATTCGAGTGAGGAGCCAGCACCTCCACGTCGCAAATATGGCCCAGGGCAGTGTTGGCCCTGTTCCGAAGATCCTGAAGCATAGGAGCATGCTCGCGCTCCAGCGTTCGTCGTTGGAGCACTACCTCCATGTTCTGCCGTGCAACGGCCTCAGCGTCATCAACCCTCCTACGAAGGGAGCGCAGCTCGGCGCAGGCGGAGGCCAAGTCCGCCTGCGCCGTAACCAGGGCGGCGGCCATGGCCTCCACGCGCTGCTCAGCCTCATCCAACCTGGGCCTGAGGGCAGCGGCCCTGCCCGCATCCTCTGTACCCGCGAGCTTCAGCTTCGGGTCGTACCTACCCTCCAGGTCCGCACGAACCTCGGCCACCCGGCGATTCACCTCCTCCTCAACGCCGGCCTCGCAAGCCCCCACGGCATCTTATGCTTGAGCAACTTGACGTTCCCTCGTCTCCAGTCGCTCGAGTTCGAGGCTGCGCTCCACGGCTTCCAGGGCCAGCGTCTCACCGCGCTTCCGGACCTCCTCATCCTCCGCGGGTGTCCCCCTCAGCGATAGAAGAGCAGCCCTGTGCGCCTCCACCTTCTGCTCGAGGATTGCGCTCCAAGCCTGGAGCTCCCACGCGCGTTCCTCCGTAGCCTCGCGACGGCGGTCAGCCTCGCGAGCCTCTTCCAAGGCTCGCGAGTGGGCTTCATGGGCGATCTTGAGGGACGCCTCAGCCTTCGCATTCTCAAGGTCGTGCTGATAGCGACCGAGGTTGATGGCCACCCTCAGCTTGCGCCGCTCCTCCACCAACCAGAGACCTTCGGCCTCAAGGCGCGAGTCAACACCCGCGAGCTCTTCACCAAGTCGGCTCATCGCGCCCATCGCCTCCTGGAAGAGCTCATGACGAACCATGCTCCACGTGCGCTTGAGCTCGAACGCTCGACCCTCCTTGTCCTCCACCTTGGGGGCTGCGGGCAGGGCGCCAAGCCGCGCACCACCTCCCGGCAGGGGGCTGGGGGCTGACGCCGCACCTGACGCCAGCCCGTCCTCGCGAGGAGCCCAAGCCGGCTGGGGCTCGCTGCTTGAAGAGGAACCAAAGATCGAAGCCAACCATCTGCTTCCCATGAGCGAAGGTGGAGCCCTGGGAACGCCTGCCAAGCTCCACGCCAGACCATGGGGGAGGGATGGCCAAGCCCCGGGCTTAGTGCGCCGCGAAGGCAGAGATACTCCCCCGACCGACCCAGCTCCAAGGGCGGTAGGAAGACCAGGAATGCTCAAGGTGGATGGGGGAGTTGATGAAGGAGGAGGCCGCTTCACAGGAGAGGCAACAGCTTCAACGGAAGGAGCCCTGGAGAACTGACGTCGGGATAAGGAGGCTACACGCAGGAAGCCGTGACAACAAAGTACTTACCTGTCAATGGCGATGTACTTTCGCCGCTTCAACGGCCCGAAGATGTTGCTGCCACTAGGGGATCCTTTCCTCTTGCGGAGCTCCTCGAAGTCCACACAAAGACGACTGAAACGCTGGACGTGATGGCCGGTGCGTAGCAAGGCCGAAGAAGAGCCTGGAAGGATATCTTCAGGGGTGCCCGGTTGCGGCAAACAGCAGGGCACCGTCTCACCACAACCTCCCGAGGCTCCTAGAGCCTTGGCATCGGGAGCCGCATGCTGCACCTCCTCAGTAATAGGTGCCTCGGGAGGGGGGTCGCAGGCCCTCGAAGACGACGCCCCAGGATCACCACTCGGCACATGTTCCTCAGGACTCGAGCCACCGGCCCCCGTCGGAGCTCGCTCTCCTGCACCTTCACCTGGGGTGAACTCGGCACCGGCGGCAAATAAGGGAACCATGACGATGGGGTTCTCACGGGGCCCCACCAGTCCGATCGGCCGTAGCCCCCATTGGTCGAAGGAAGGCATGCTCGCTGCAAACTCATCCTTGTTCTTGCAGCGATACAGCACGAAATTCTTCCCAGGCATTTTGGCCGGCAAAGGGACACCCGTCAAGACCTTGAGCACTGTTTCCGCGTCCCAAGAGGGAGCCCAGACTCCTGGAGCCTCATGTAGTCCTGACTGTTGAGCATGGTCCACATTGGACGAGAGTGCCGATGAAGCGGAGCAACCCGGCGTTTGACGAACTCCTTCACCACCATCGGCGCGGTCACGCCGCGGTCCTTCAGCAACCTCAACCTGGCCCAGACGAGAACAAGGCGGGGGCTCGAGAACTTCTGGTGGCTCCAGCCGGAGTTTGGAATAGCGGGCCCTGTCGGGAGACGGAGCAGGCGGCTGAGCACGCCGGCATCGACAAACACCCATTGCGTACGAAACTCGCTCATGGATGAAGGGAGCTCGAAGTCAATCCCCGCGCCCGCGGTCACAGCCACGGCCTGGAAGCTCACGCACCCCGAGCATTGCTGAGGGTCGGCCAAGTGCAATGAGAAGAAGTGACGGAGGAGGGCCACCGAGGGAGCGATGCCCACCATGGCTTCGCACACGAAGGCGAAGACAGCAAGAAGAGTCATCGATTGGGGGTCAAGATGCAGCATGTGGATCTGGTAATGCTCTAGCACCGCGTTAAGGAAGGCAGAGAAGGGAAGAATCAGGCCAGCCCAGAGGGCATCTATGAAGATTGGGACCTCGGTGGCTGCCCGAGCCATGCGAGTGCGAGACGCTGGCCAAGCCACCGTCTCTCCCCACTCGTTGAAGTTGGAAGCAAGCATCGGGCGCACCTTGTCCATGGCCTCGTCGTTGAGCACCCGGGATCGGTCTAGCACCGGCTCGACAGCTGGAGGTGCGCCTAATGGAGACATTGGCTTCTTCCCCTTGTCCGCTTGTTTTGGCGCCATGGCAACGAAGCAGGGGGGGGGGCAGGTAAGATCGGAGAAGAGAAGCAAAGTCTCAAGGAAGCAGGGGGATTGGGGAAGCGAGGCACAAGCGACGGAGGAATAACTATGTAGGCCGTGGGGGCCGCATAGCTAGGCGGATTCAAAGGCAGCGTAAGGAAGCGGAGACGCCCACGTCCAATCAACCGCCAAGCGTCAACCGAGGCCGCAGGCTTTTGGGTCCCGCGGTGCTCCGAACTTGACCCTTAGCCGCCATGGTTAAGCCAAGAGCGCGCCTCGGGCCCGGGCTACTGTCGGCGCCTCGGGAATGGGGTCCCAGACTTGCTCGCTGCAGCCCACGACGTGGCTAAGCCAGCAGGCCGTACGTCCCATCTTCATCAACAAGGCATCCAAGACCCTCGTGAGGCGGACGACGCAAGACCTCCTTTGGAGTGGCCTAGCCAGGTAGGCTCACGAGGAGTGGAGATATCAAGGCAGGGCAAACCTCACGAGGCTCTCGTGACATGAGCCATGACGAACGACACCAAAGGGCGGCCAGCGCACAACAGATCCTTATTTCTTTGGTGCTAAGGAGGCCAACAGCCTAGCGAAGAGTACAGAGGCATCAGGCAAAGGTTGCTATATTGGTGCAACGAGACCAAGACCAGGAGGACAGCAAGATGGAGGTCATCATGGAGCCCAAGACGGCGTCACCACCAGAGCTTTTCGCAGGCGAAGACCGCTTTTGTCAGGATAGCGTGTACTAGTTGTCCCCCTTCAAATTTGCCCGCCGTTGTTGGCTCCCTTACCGCTTGATATTTGGGAAGAGGACCAGGGCCTATATAAGTAGATCTAGCCACCATAGTAGGGGCATCTCATCTTAGCTTGATCCAACCCGATCGAGAGCCTACCCTAGCCACAAGAACACCTCAACCTGAGGAGGATGTTCTTCCCTTGTACTGTTCATCATCAGCCCAAGTGGCAATCCACCACCACCACACTGGAGTAGGGTATTACACCACAACGATGGCCCGAACCAATATAAACCTCGTGTCTTTTTGTGCTACGATTTCATCGAGTTCGCCCGCGAGATCTTAGCGAGCTAGGGCGTAGATCGGTAGGAGGGAAAGACTTCGCGCGCACCCCAGTGTTCGAACCTTAAGGGTTTGCCGGAACCCCACATCCGACACTATTTATATGAGTAATATCTTTTATGGTCATGCACCCTTGAAGAGTGGTCTATTTATGTTGAATCTCAACAGTAGTGATACACATATTCATAATATTGAAGCCAAAAGATGCAGAGTTGATATTGATAGTGCAACTTATTTATGGGAATGCCGTTTGGGTCATATTGGTGTAAAGCGCATGAAGAAACTCCATTCTGATGGACTTTTGGAATCACTTGATTATGGATCACTTGGTACTTGCGAACCATGCCTCATGGGCAAGATGACTAAAACTCCGTTCTCCGGAACAATGGAGCAAGCAACACATTTGTTGGAAATAATACATACTAATATATGTGGTTCGATGAATGCTGAGGCTCGCGGCGGGTATCGTTATTTTCTCACCTTCACAGATGATTTGAGCAGATATGGGTATATCTACTTGATGAAACATAAGTCTGAAACATTTGAAAAGTTCAAAGAATTTCAGAGTGAAGTGGAAAATCATCGTAACAAGAAAATAAAGTTTCTACGATCTGATCGTGGAGGAGAATATTTTAGTTACGAGTTTGGTCTTCATTTGAAACAATGCGGAATAGTTTTGCAACTCACGTCACCCGGAACACTACAACGTAATGGTGTGTCCGAACATCGTAATTGTACTTCACTATATATGGTGCGATCTATGATGTCTCTTACTGATTTACCGCTATCGTTTTGGGGTTATGCTTTAGAGACAGTTGCATTCACGTTAAATAGGGCACCATCTAAATCCGTTGAGACGACACCTTATGAACTGTGGTATGGCAAGAAACCAAAGTTGTCGTTTCTTAAAGTTTGGGGCTGCGATGCTTATGTGAAAAAGTTTCAACCTGATAAGCTCAAACCCAAATTGGAGAAATGTGTCTTCATAGGATACCCAAAGGAAACTGTTGGGTACACCTTCTATCACAGATCCGAAGGCAAGACATTCGTTGCTAAGAAGGGATCCTTTCTAGAGAAGGAGTTTCTCTCAAAAGAAGTGAGTGGGAGGAAAGTAGAACTTGATGAGGTAACTGTACCTGCTCCCTTATTGGAAAGTAGTTCATCACAGAAATCTGTTCCTGTGACTCCTACACCAATTAGTGAGGAAGCTAACAATGATGATCATGTAACTTCAGATCAAGTTACTACTGAACCTCGTAGGTCAACCAGAGTAAGATCCGCACCAGAGTGGTACGGTAATCCTATTCTGGAGGTCATGTTACTTGACCATGACGAACCTATGAACTATGAGGAAATGATAATGAGCCTAGATTCCGCAAAATGGCTTGAGGCCATGAAATCTGAGATGGGATCCATGTATGAGAACAAATTGTGGACTTTGGTTGACTTGCCCGATGATCAGCAAGCCATCGAGAATAAATTGATCTTCAAGAAGAAGACTGACGCTGACAGTAATGTTACTATCTACAAAGCTCGACTTGTTGTGAAAGGTTTTCGACAAGTTCAAGGAGTTGACTATGATGAGACCTTCTCACCCGTAGCGATGCTTAAGTCCGTCCGAATCATGTTAGCAATTGCTGCATTTTCTGATTATGAAATTTGGCAAATGGATGTAAAGACTGCATTCCTGAATGGATTTCTGGAAGAAGAGTTGTATATGATGCAACCTGAAGGTTTTATCGATCCAAAGGATGCTAACAAAGTGTTCAAGCTCCAACGATCCATTTATGGACTGGTGCAAGCATCTCGGAGTTGGAATAAACGTTTTGATAGTGTGATCAAAGCATATGGTTTTATACAGACTTTTGGAGAAGCCTGTATTTAAAAGAAAGTGAGTGGGAGCTCTGTAGCATTTCTAATATTATATGTGGATGACATATTGTTGATTGGAAATGATATAGAATTTCTCGATAGCATAAAAGGATACTTGAATAAGAGTTTTTCAATGAAAGACCTCGGTGAAGCTGCTTATATATTGGGCATCAAGATCTATAGAGATAGATCAAGACGCTTAATTGGACATTCACAAAGCACATGCCTTGATAAAGTTTTGAAGAAGTTCAAAATCGATCAAGCAAAGAAAGGGTTCTTGCCTGCGTTACAAGGTGTGAAGTTGAGTCAGACTCAATGCCCGACCACTGCAGAAGATAGAGAGAAAATGAAAGGTGTTCCCTATGCTTTAGCCATAGGCTCTATCATGTATGCAATGTTGTGTACCAGACCTGATGTGTGCCTTGCTATAAGTTTAGCAGGGAGGTACCAAAGTAATCTAGGAGTGGATCACTGGACATCGGTCAAGAACATCCTAAAATACCTGAAAAGGACTAAGGATATGTTTCTCGTTTATGGAGGTGACAAAGAGCTCGTCGTAAATGGTTATGTCAATGCAAGCTTTGACACTGATCCGGATGACTCTAAGTCACAAATCGGATACGTGTTTATATTGAACGGTGGAGCTGTCGGTTGGTGCAGTTCTAAGTAAAGTGTCGTGGCGGTATCTACGTGTGAAGCAGAGTACATAGCTGCTTCGGAAGCAGCAAATTAAGGAGTCTGGATGAAGGAGTTCATATCCGATCTAGGTGTCATACCTAGTGCATCGGGTCCAATGAAAATCTTTTGTGACAATACTGGTGCAATTGCCTTGGCAAAGGAATCCATATTTCACAAGAGAACCAAGCACATCAAGAGACACTTCAATTCCATCCGCGATCAAGTCAAGGAGGGAGACATAGAGATTTGCAAGATACATGCGGATCTGAATGTTGCAGACCCGTTGACTAAGCCTCTCTCACGAGCAAAACATGATCAGCACCAAGACTCCATGGGTCTTAGAATCATTACTGTGTAATCTAGATTACTGACTCTAGTGCAAGTGGGAGACTGAAGGAGATATGCCCTAGAGGAAATAATAAAGTTGTTATTTATATTTCCTTATATCATGATAAATGTTTATTATTCATGCTAGAATTTTATTAACCGGAAACTTAGTGCATGTGTGAATACATAGACAAACAGAGTGTCGCTAGTATGCCTCTACTTGACTAGCTCGTTGAATGAAAGATGGTTATGTTTCCTAGCCATAGACATGAGTTGTCATTTGATTAACGGGATCACATCATTAGAGAATGATGTGATTGACTTGACCCATTCCGTTAGCTTTGCAATATAAGCCTTGCAAGCAATGTGACTAATGAGTTAGTTGCGGGATGATGCATTACGGAACGAGTAAAGAGACTTGCCGGTAACGAGATTGAACTAGGTATTGAGATACCGACGATCAAATCTCAGGCAAGTAACATACCGTTGACAAAGGGAACAACGTATGTTGTTATGCGGTTTGACCGATAAATATCTTCGTAGAATACGTAGGAACCAATATGAGCATCCAGGTTCCGCTATTGGTTATTAACCAGAGATGAGTCTCGGTCATGTCTACATAGTTCTCGAACCTGTAGGGTCCGCACGCTTAACGTTCGGTGACGATCGGTATTATGAGTTTATCTGTTATGATGTACCGAAGGTAGTTCGGAGTCCCAGATATGATCACGGACATGAAGAGGAGTCTCGAAATGGTCGAGACATAAAGATCGATATATTGGACGACTATATTTGGACATCGGAATGGTTCCGGGTGAGATCGGGCATATACCGGAGCATCGGGAGGTTACCGGAACCCCCCGGGAGGTATATGGGTCTTATTGGGCCATAGTGGGAGAGAGGAGAAGGGAGAAAAGGAGCCCCCCCCCCAAGCCCAATCCGAATTGGGAAGGGCCCCCCCTTTCCTTCCTCCTTCCTTCCCCTTCCTTCTCTCCTAATCCAACTAGGGAAGGGGGGAATCCTACTCCCGATGGGAGTAGGACTCCCCTTGGGGCGCGCCTAGGAGGTCGGCATCCTCTCCCTCCTCCACTCCTTTATATACAGGGGAGGGGGCACCCCATAGACACACAAGTTGATCATTGATCTTTTAGCCGTGTGCGATGCCCCCTCCACAATAATCCACCTCGGTCATATCGTCGTAGTGCTTAGGCGAAGCCCTGCGCCGGTAGCTTCATCATCACTGTCATCATGCCGTCGTGCTGACGAAGCTCTCCCTTGAAGCTCTACTAGATCGTGAGTTCGTGGGACATCACCGAGCCGAACGTGTGCAGATCGCGGAGGTGTCGTACGTTCGGTACTAGGATCGGTCGATCATGAAGACGTACGACTACATCAACCGCGTTGTCATAACGCTTCCGCTTTCGGTCGACGAGGGTACGTGGACAACACTCTCCCCTCTCGTTGGTGTGCATCACCATGATCTTGCGTGTGCATAGAAATTTTTTTGAAATTACTACGTTCCCCGACAATCATATGTATGGGAATTGTACTAGTTGGTTGTGAATTTGGACTATTAATGTGAATATATTACAATGCTAGGCCTATGAGTCTCGTGTGAACATTTCTAACGGATTGGCTCTTACTATTGTGCACAACATGATCCTTGTTTCTGTGTGCTCAGTGTTTACAAGTTACTAGCGGTTCCTTATTTCACTTTGCTCAGTGTTTGCAAGTTACTGATCGATCACCGGCTAGCCTACTAATATGCTCTCGACAGTTTTAGTTGCGATGCAAGATTCAAAGGTGGTAGCTTTTTGAATAAAAATGCCTACCTTTGAACAAACTGACATGTTGTTCTAAAGAAAATGCCATGCGAATCTGAAGAAATTGTCAGTCAAAACATTCGCAAAGGCCTTATCTCCCAGTGAACGTTCATCAGCCATTGCGACCCTACACGAATAACCAGTGCATCACGCACGTACCTCATCTGGATGAATCAAGTGCACTAGTTTGACCGACATGCCGATGTGCGACCTGACACGGATGGGACGCACCACTAACGGGATGACATAGTAATAATTCAGGCTTTCTAGTTTTCCACGGCAAGCTGGCACGCTAAGCCATGCCTGCTTATGCATTCAATTCTGGTGACCGCCGTGTTACCCGTGACACGCTGGTTCACCTACCTTCCGCCTATAATTACCGGTTCCAGGCGTTCTCCGCTGGCACCATCACCCAACTCGCCCTATCGTCACAAGCCCCCACCAGCCCGATGTCGCTCTCCACTTGCCCTCGCTCTTGCCACGTCCGTCGTGCCCCCGCCCATCCGCAATAGGCAATGCCGGAGGCGCTCACTGCCGAAGCCAGTGTTCGGTTTTTCACCGGAAGGAAGACAGTGGGAGGAGGCATTCTATCGGTCTTTAGATGGCAATGCGGAGTATGAGGACTTGTTGGAGCGCGACCGCCTGGCAGAGTACTGGTGTATGTCTGATTTGCGCCGCCAGCAGGGCATGGAGCAGCAGCACACCGCCGCTCTGAGTCGCGAGCAGAGCGCCCGCAACTAGGTCGACTACGTGGAGGCCGGCGCCCGGTAAATAGCCACAGATGCTGTCGGGCACGCACGCATTTGCGACCCCAAATTTTACTACCAGCTCGTCAAGTTGGTTTCCCGCTTAGAAGTCGAAGCTTCGGTGGACCACGCCGGCATGGAAAGGGCTAACGCGCGTGAACAACGCGCCCTATCGCACCTCTGGCAAGTCCGAGGTGACGAGGAGGACGCCGGTGCCGGCGTTTAGCGTGTACCGCAGATGGCAGCCGACATCACATAGTTAGCGGAGAGTAAGTTAGTACTTGTACACTTGAGTATTAGTGGGAGTTGATAGTTAAGTTGGCAATGATGGTTGTCAACGTGGAAGTTCAGCACTCTATCTCGGGATCAGACCTATTACTTTGCTCTGAATGTTGAACTTTCCGTGTGAACATATGGAATGGGCTGGGTTTTTTATGTGGGTTGTATTTGTCCGCCACGGATTTAGAGGCTGACTTGTGGGCCTACTAGGTTGACGAGTACAATATCAAGAGATGATTGTACATGGAGAAGATCACATCAGGGACACACCAGGGTCATGGTAGTACGCAAACAAGTGCCTCCTTATTTCAAGCCAAAAATGGTTCCTTCTAATGGGTTCCCGACATCTGGGTCCATGCCATTGTCAACGTAGTTAATAAACGAGAGAATTGCACAACGTGACACTAGGGACCCAGCAGCTCGCCCAGTTCTCTTTGTTTTTGAGATGGAGCAGGGTATCAACTGGGCTATCCGGGACACTCTTGCTAGTTTTTTTTCATTCTGAAAATGACTAACCCAGTTTTTTTGCAGAATACCCAACCGAGGCCTACTTGCTTTTTCGAGACCTACTGGGCTGCAAGGGATGCATTCGGTTTGCCCAGAAAATGGGCTATCAATAATGAGAAATGGGCCCGTAAAAAGTAATGAGAAATGGGTTGTACATTTTTAAGACACAGCAAACCGGCAATTAGTTTCAAATTTCCTTTTTTGCATTTTGAGATTTTACATTTCATTGATTTTATGTGGGGAAAACTATTTGTATTTTAAATTGATATAAATTTATTTTTCAAATTAGTTTGAAAGTGACTCGAAATTTAGGGATTAAAAACAGTTCGGACCACATCGAAATATGAAAAATTCGTTGAGTTTTTAACCGTGGCCACAATATGGGATGTAATGCTAACAAAAAGAAAATGGGCTCCAAAAAAATCCTCAAGAATTAGCAAATGGGATGTAAATTATTAGAAATAATGGCAGATGAGATGTATGATGTTTTCACATATTTGAGGCTGGCCTATGGGCCTACTAGGTTGACGTGTACGCTTTAAAAAAGGTTGATGTGTGCGCAAGCCTGTGTCAACTTAGTCAACACACGAGAGCAGTGACTGTTCGATGTCCATCCAACGGTCATCATGCTTCTTCAATGTCTGGTCTTCCTGCTCCAGCCGGCCAAACCAGCGCCAGTGGGACAACCTGCTCCTTCCTCCCGTGGCGAGGTGTCTTCTTTACTTGAGCCTCACCGCCCACCCTACTCCTGCTTGCTGGCCAGGCCATCCCTCTACCCACCCACACCTCTTGTTATTTTCTGTCAACGCCAGGCTCACCTGCAGCCGAACCAGTAACAGCCCTCCTACTCCCCTCAGAGTGGGTATCCAATGTTGTGGCTTCACCGGCTCCTAGTCGTTCCCTTCCTGGGCCTAGCTGTCCTCCACCGCGTCGATGCTCTCGGTGCGGCGTGGTCAACAGATGACAGCCATCAAAAGAGGGATGTAAGTGGAGAGCCTAACAGTAGGGATCCGCATGGTCCATGGCCGCAAGCAAGCAAGGGACTCCTTATTATGCTAACAAAAATGATTCCTCCTCCTGACAGTTGGGACCTACCAGCTACATCTTCGCATGCGAGGAAGTGCCTCCTTATTACACGGGGAAAAAGTTTCCTCCACCTGACAGCTGAGACCCACCAGCTACATCTTCGCACGCAAGGAAGTGCCTCCTTATTCCGCGCAAGAAAAATGATTCCTCCTGCTGCTAGGTGGGACCCACCAGATTTGGTGGCTGACTTGTGGGCCTACTAAATTGACGAGTACGCAGGGTTTTGTCAACCTAGTCAACAAACGATTCTAGCAGCAATGACCGTTGGATGTTAATCCAACGGCCATGCTGCTTCTTCAACCTCTGCTCTTCGTGCTCCAGTCGTCCAAACCAGCGCCGGCAGGACCGCCTGCTCCTGCCTCCCGTCGTCAGCCGTGCTGCCACCGCTGGCCATGCCATTCCTCTACTCGTCCACACCTCGTGTTATTCTCTGAAGCAGTCAACCCTCGTACTCCCATCCGCGTGGGCATCCACTACCGCGTCTTTACCGGCTCCGCGTTGTTCCCTTCCTAGGCCACGCCATCGTCCATGCCTTGGTGCTCTCGGTGCGGAATGGTCAACGGGGTCTGAGACAGTCCTAAATTAGGGGTTGTCCGGATGGCCGGACTATGACCTTTGGCCAGACTCCTGGACTATGAAGATACAAGATTGAAGACTTCGTCCCGTGTCCGGATGGGACTTTCCTTGGCATGGAAGGCAAGCTTGGCGATACGGATATGTAGATATCCTCCCATTTGTAACCGACTCTATGTAACCCTAACCCTCTCTGGTGTCTATATAAACCGGAGGGTTTTAGTCCGTGGATCGAACAACAATCATACCATAGGCTAGCTTCTAGAGTTTAGCCTCTCGATCTCGTGGTAGATCTACTCTTGTACTACCCATATCATCAATATTAATCAAGCGGAGTAGGGTTTTACCTCCATCGAGAGGGCCCGAACCTGGGTAAAAGCATCGTGTCCCTTGTCTCCTGTTACCATCCGCCTAGGCATACGAGTTCGGGACCCCCTACCCGAGATCCGCGGTTTGACACCGACATTGGTGCTTTCGTTGAGAGTTCCTCGTATGTCGTCACCTTTAGGCGCGATGGCTCCTCCGATCATCAACAATGATGGGGTCGGGGTGAGACTTTTCTCCCGGACAGATCTTAAATTCGCGGCTTTGCCTCATGGGCAATTAAGCAGCCATCTGGAGCGGATCGAAATCTCGCCCTTGGCCATCAGGTCAGATTTGGGAGTTTGAACTACACGGCCGGCGTCTGCGGAGACTTGATCTTCGATGGGTTCGAGCCACAGCCAAGCATGCCGCACTGTCACGATGGGCATGATCTAGCTCTGCCGCCGAACAGTGCCCTGGAGGTCGCACCAGTGTCCGCTCCGACCCTTAGCTCGGAGCCGACTGCGCCAATCGAGGATGCGTGGCTGGACACCGCCTCGGGGGCTGCAATCTCTACGGCGATCGAGCCGAACACCATACTTGTCCTTTGCGAAGCTCATGACTCTGAGGTGCCGGACTCCTCTCTGGACTCCGAACCACCCGCGCCCCCACCAATCGAGTCCGATTGGGCGCCGATCATGGAGTTCACCGCCGCGGACATCTTTCAGCACTCGCCTTTCGACGACATTCTGAATTCACTAAAGTTTCTCTCTTTATCAGGAGAACCTTGGCCGGACTATGGTCAGCAAGTTGGGATGTGGACGACGAAGGAATTCAAAGCCCACCCACCACCCACTTCGTAGCCACTGTCGATGATTTAACCGACATGCTCGACTTCGACTCCGAAGACATCAACGGTATTGACGCCGATCAGAGAGCGACCAGAACCAGCGCCTACAGGGGCCTTTGGACAACCACCTCATTCCACGATGTATACATGGTGGACACACCTAAAAAAAACGACGACGAGGAACAAAGGGCATAACGAGGATCGTTCCCTTGAAAAGCAGATCAGCGGCGGCGCAAGCGCCGCTCCAAACCCCACCTCGACAGAGACATCAGCCACATAGACCCAGCCATAGAGCAGGGCGAACCGGTGGACGACGAACATGCCATCGAGCAGCCGTCTGAACAGGACAACTTGGATAAACAACCCGTCCCCGGCGAAGACAACAGTCCGGACGACCTCACACTGGACAGATTGCTGGAGCAGAAGAACCTCAAAAAAAGGCTCATCGCCACCACGCGTAGTCTGAAAAAGCAGAAACCGAAGCTCAAAACAGCGGAAGATGCACTCAGAATTAGATGGAGCAAAGTACTCAACACCGCAGACAAATATGGTGACAGTCGCCGCACAAAGAGCTATTCGAAGCGAAAATTACTGCCGGAATTTGATGAAGAGGCCTTAGAGCCTCCGCAATCAAAAAATAAGGAGGCCACCAGGTCGGATAAACGACCCCATGGCCGATATAGTGCGGCAAATGGCGCCGCACACAAGCCGGCACGCGATCCGCACAAGGATTCGCATCAAAAACATGGCCCAGCTAGATCTATCTACGGGCCAAGAAAGTAAGCTCTATTAAATAATGCAACACATCAAATATCCGAACATCACGGCACACCCAGATATAGGGGTGCCGCACACCCCCTATGTTTCACCGATGAGGTGCTGGATCATGAATTTCCAGTGGGATTCTAGCCCGTAAACATAGAGGCATCTGACGGAACAACGGACCACAGAGTGCGGATTGAGGATTACATCCTCCACATACACATGGCTAGAGGAGATGATCTCCAGGCCATAAAATACTTACCCCTCAAACTCAAAGGGCTAGCCCGGCATTGGCTTAATAGCCTTCCCGAAAACACCATTAGAAGTTGGGAAGAGCTCGAGGATGCTTTTCGGGCAAATTTTCAAGGGACCTATATCCGACCTCCGGATGCAGATGATTTAAGTCATATAACTCAACAACCCGGAGAGTCAGCCTGGAAACTCTGGAACAGATTTCTTACTAAAAAGTAACAGATAGTCGACTGTCCGGACGCCGAAGCCTTAGCAGCTTTCAAACACAGCGTTCGAGACGAATGGCTCGCCAGACACCTCAACCAAGAAAAGCCGAGAACAATGGCCGCACTAACAAGCCTCATGGCTCGCTTTTGTGCAGGAGAGGATAGCTGGTTGGCAAGATGCAGTACCAACGACCCAAGTACATCCGAAGTTAGGGATGGAAACGGGAAACCGCGTCGCAACAAGGACCAGCACCGGACCAAGGGAAATAGCCCGAAGAGCACGGCAGTCAACGCCGGATTCAAAAGCTCTCGGAAGAATCAGAAAAATTTGCCCCTCAAGGATAACAGGGACGAGCTATCTAACCTAAACAAAATCTTGGACAAGATATGTCAAATCCACAGTACTCCCGGAAAGCCTGCAAACCATACCCACGGAGATTGTTGGGTCTTCAAGCAATCCGGCAATCTCAACGATGAACACAAGGGGCTCGACACACCAAGCGAGGACGATGACGAACCCCTGGCGAGCACCGAAAACAAAAGAATTTCCCACAAGAAGTCAAAACAGTAAACTCACTTCAAGTGACAAAGGGAAAAACATAGTGGCACCTATAGAGATCACGCCATACGGCCTATCCCGAGGAGTCCATACACGGTTGTTACAACCAATCACCTTGACAAACAGGATTACTCTAGAAGTATCCGGAACGCAAGCTGGACTGCCTTGATATTAGATATGATAATTGACGGACTCCACTTTACACAAGTCCTAATGGACGGCGGCAGTGACTTAAACCTACTATATCAGGACACAATCCGCAAAATGGGGATAGAACCAACAACAATTCGCCATAGCAACACTTCCTTTCAAGGGGTAACGCCAGGCCCAGATGCCCATTGTACGGGCTCTCTCCTGCTAGAAGTTATGTTCGGCTCACCCGACAACTTCCGCCGCGAAAAGCTAACTGTCGATGTCAAAACCGGCGGATCTCGGGTAGGGGGTCCCGAACTGTGCGTCTAGGCGGATGGTAACAGGAGACAAGGGACACGATGTTTTTACCCAGGTTCGGGCCCTCTCGATGGAGGTAAAACCCTACTCCTTCTTGATTAATATTGATGATATGGGTAGTACAAGAGTAGATCTACCACGACATCAGAGAGGCTAAACCCTAGAAGCTAGCCTATGGTATGATTGTTGTTAGTCCTCTGGGACTAAAACCCTCCGGTTTATATAGACACCTTTGGAGAGGGTTAGGGTTACATAGAGTCGGTTAAAAATGGGAGGAGATCTACATATCCGTATCGCCAAGCTTGCCTTCCACGCCAAGGAAAGTCCCATCCGGACACTAGACGAAGTCTTCAATCTTGTATCTTTATAGTCCAGAGTCCGGCCAAAGGTCATAGTCCGGCCATCCGGACACCCCCTAATCCAGGACTCCCTCAGTAGCCATGAACCAGGCTTCAATGACGACGAGTCCGGCGCGCAGATTGTCTTCGGCGTTGCAAGGCGGGTTCCTCCTCCGAATACTTCATAGAAGATTTTGAACACAAGGATAGTATCCGGCTCTGCAAAATAATTTCCACATACCACCGTAGAGAGAATAATATTTACACAAATCCAATCTGCTGAGGTATTTCGTAGCGTGATATCAGACCACGGCCAAGCCTTTATTCGAGTCGTTTTTACTGTCCCACCTCAGCGCACTTAGCGAGGCGGTTTCCTTGGCACTTCTTGTCGAAGCAGAGATCGTGTCCCCTTATTCCGGGATTCTCATCAATACGGGCATGGGTAACCCAACCGTGCTATTAATTTACGGCGCTTGGGAGATAAGCGAGTTTTACCAGGCTGGTGGGGGCACACAGCTTCATCCGCCCATATAAGGGGATAAGGATCCACCTTTTCCATCTACGCCTTCTTCCTCCTTTGCTTATCCATTTTCGCACACTCGAGCTCCAGCGTCCAAGTCCGCACTTCCCACCACAACCTTCTCCAGCCATGTCCGGAGCGGGAGGCAAGTGGATGGTCTCCTCCGTCACGGAGGGGCACATTAAAAAGCTGAGGAAGGCCGGATACTTGTCCAATGACACCGCGCACCGGCTTCCCGACAAGGGGCAGCTCATCCCCACCCCCAGGCCCCATGAGAGGGTGGTGTTCCTCACCCACTTCCTCCGCGGACTAGGTTTCCCACTTCACCCGTTTGTCCGGGGACTCATGTTCTACTACGGCCTAGATTTCCACGATTTGGCCCCGAACTTCATCCTCAATATCTCGACGTTCATCGTCGTGTGCGAGGCCTTCCTCTGCATCCAGCCCGACTTCGGTTTATGGCTGAAGACTTTCAATGTCAAACCGAAGGTTGTGGGCGGCCGCCAAGCGGAGTGCGGTGGCTCCATGGTGGGCAAGATGCCCAATGTTACATGGCTCGAGGGCTCCTTCGTGGAGACCATGAAGGGGTGACAATCGGGGTGGTTCTACATCACCGAGCCGCGTGACCCTGAATGGGCAGCGGCCCCCGAATTCCGATCTGGCTTCCCTACACGGCTCACCTCCTGGAAAGAGACGGCCTTGTCGTGGGGTGATTCGGAGGAGCTGTCCGGACTCCAAACCTGCGTCCAAAACCTGGTGAGCAAGAAGCTCAAACTCGTCAATGTAGTCCAGGTCATGCTCATCCGCCGGATCCTCCCGTGCCAACAATGAGCTTTCAACTTGTGGGAGTTTGATCCGGCACAGCACCAAACCTTGAGCAGGCTCTTCGACACTACGTACGCAGATGCCTGGAAGGTGCTGTTCAAGGGCGCCGAGGCTCCCGTATCCGCTATCGAGGATCGCGGATTCAGCACGCAGCATCAAGCCAACGCGGTAAGCTATTTTGCCCTTTACGGGACACTTGTTTTTCATAGTTTGAATCTATGCTAGATCTAAACTCCCTTACCTTTGACAGGATTGGCAGAAAACGTCCGGGAAGATTGACTGTCCGGCTCCTTGCCAGAAGACCCAGCGGACGCCCGCTTGATGGGGCTGCTGGTTCTGGCACCTTACGTGGTGCCGGAGAAGAAGGCCAAGAAGAAGGCCACGGGGACTCGAAGGAGTGCCCGGCGCCACGACGACTTCGGGGCGGACTCCTCCGTGAAACGCGAGGAGGAGAAGCAAGCCTCTCCCGGTGAAGAGAGAAGAAAAGAAAGGCCGCCCCAGCTGGGTGTCGGACTCATCGTCCGACGACTCCGAGGCGGACTCCTCCCATGAAGATGAGGAGGAGGAAGAAGAAGCCTCTCCCCCTCCAGCGGGGGGAGGAATGAAAAGGAAGGCCGCCCCAACTGGGGGGGCAGATGGTCCAAGAAGGGAAGGACTCTTCCTCCGGACTACTCCACCAACGCCGACGACGGCGAAGAGGAGTGGCCATCCAGGGCCAAGCCCCTGGCAAGATCGCAAGTATCCGGATACCAGAATAACTCATGGAGTTCCTTTATTGCACAGTACCTTCTGACGCCGAATATAATCATGCAGTCCGCCCAAGGCAGGGCTCGACGCTTCGTCAAGCGGTTCCCTGGGTTCGTCGGATGTGAACAGCACTTCACTTGCGACCGCCTCCTCTCCTATCGCTGCAGATGACGCTGAGGTGGCGTCCCAAAAGGGTCCAATCCAGGAGGAGGTGGTCCTGGAGGCGCCGCAAGGCGACCTCCCGGACTCTAGGCGCAACGGGGATAAAACCCCGAAGGCCTCTAAGTCCGGCCCTGGGCCGGACACCGCACCGGAACCATCAACGGTTCCGGCATCCGCAAGCGACCCCTACTAAGAAGGGCAAGGCTACGATGCGGTGACCTCCGGTCAACCGAGGCACCGGATAATCTCGAGGAGGTGCTTAACGGCGCCTCCATCGCGAGAGCACCGCACTATTATGAGTGTGGTGATCCGGAAGGAGGTTCAATCCGCCAAGAGCGGGCTGACGAAAGCATGTGCCAACCTTCTAACAGGCTTTGAGGTATGTATTTAAGATATGTAAAAATATTACCGCATAGATGTTGGAAATATGCCCTAGAGGCAATAATAAATTAGTTATTATTATATGTCCTTGTTCACGATAATCGTTTATTATCCATGCTATAATTGTATTGATAGGAAACTCAGATACATGTGTGGGTACATAAACAACACCATGTCCCTAGTAAGCCTCTAGATTGACTAGCTCGTTGATCAATAGATGGTTACGGTTTCCTGACCATGGACATTGGATGTCATTGATAACGGGATCACATCATTAGGAGAATGATGTGATGGACAAGACCCAATCCTAAGCCTAGCACAAAGATCGTAGTTCGTATGCTAAAGCTTTTCTAATGTCAAGTATCATTTCCTTAGACCATGAGATTGTGCAACTCCCGGATACCGTAGGAATGCTTTGGGTGTACCAAACGTCACAACGTAACTGGGTGGCTATAAAGGTGCACTACAGGTATCTCCGAAAGTGTCTTTTGGGTTGGCACGAATCGAGACTGGGATTTGTCACTCCGTAAACGGAGAGGTATCTCTGGGCCCACTCGGTAGGACATCATCATAATGTGCACAATGTGACCAAGGGGTTGATCACGGGATGATGTGTTACGGAATGAGTAAAGAGACTTGCGATAACGAGATTGAACAAGGTATCGGGATACCGACGATCGAATCTCGGCAAGTATAATACCGCTAGACAAAGGGAATTGTATACGGGATCGATTGAGTCCTTGACATCGTGGTTCATCCGATGAGATCATCGTGGAACATGTAGGAGCCAACATGGGTATCCAGATCCGCTGTTGGTTATTGACCGGAGAACGTCTCGGTCATGTCTACATGTCTCCCGAACCCGTAGGGTCTACACATAAGGTTCGATGACGCTAGGGTTATAAAGGAAGTTTGTATGTGGTTACCGAATGTTGTTGAGTCCCGATGAGATCCCGGCGTCACGAGGAGTTCGGAATGGTCCGGAGGTAAAGATTTATATATGGAAAGTTGTTGTTGGGTTCGGAAAAGTTCGGGTTTTTCGGTATTGTACCGGAAGCTTCGGGAAGGTTCCGGAGGATTCGGAGGGTCCGGAGGTCCGGAAATTGTTCCACCACGTCCAATACAATAGCATGGGCTGTAGGGGGCGCCCTAGCCATAATGGGCCAAGGGCACCAGCCCCCCCCCCCAAGGCCCATGCGCATGGGAGGGGGAAACCCTAAGGGGGAGGGCCTCCACTTGACTTGGGAGGCACTCCTCCCCCCCTTGGCCGCAACCCTTCCTTGGAGGAAGGGGCAAGGCTGCGCCTCCCAGCTCTCCCTTGCCCCAATATATAGTGGAGGGGAGGGAGGGCAGCAGCACCTGAAGCCCTGGCGCCTCCTCCTCCCTGACTCCTCCTCCTCTCCCTTGGTGTGCTTGGCGAAGCCTGCAGGATTGCCACGCCTCCACCACCACCACGCCGTTGTGCTGCTGCTGGATGGAGTCTTCCTCAACCTCTCCTCTCTCCTTGCTGGATCAAGGCATGGGAGACGTCACCGGCTGTACGTGTGTTGAGCGCGGAGGTGCCGTCCGTTCGGCACTAGGATCTCCGGTGATTTGGATCACGGCGAGTCGACTCCTTCAACCCCGTTCTCTTGAACGCTTCCGCTTAGCGATCTACAAGGGTATGTAGATGCACTCTCCTTCCCTCATTGTTGGTTTCTCCATAGATAGATCTTGGTGACACGTAGGAAAATTTTGAATTTCTGCTCGCTCCCCAACAAAGGCATCATGAGCTAGGTCTATTGCGTAGATTCTTTGCACGAGTAGAACACAAAGTAGTTGTGGGCGTTGATGATGTTCAATATGCTTACCGTTACTAGTCCAATCTTGTTTCTACGGTATTGTGGGATGAAGCGGCCGGACCGACCTTACACGCTCTTACGTGAGACAGGTTCCACTGACCGACATGCACTTGGTGCATAAGGTGGCTAGCGGTGCCGCCTCCCACTTTAGTCGGAACAGATTCGATGAAAAGGGTCCTTATGAAGGGTAAATAGCAATTGGCATATCACGTTGTGGTTTTGCGTAGGTAAGAAACGTTCTTGCTAGAAACCCATAGCAGCTACGTAAAACATGCAAACAACAATTAAGGACGCCTAACTTGTTTTTGCAGGGTATGCTATGTGATGTGATATGGCCAAGAAGAATGTGATGAATGATATGTGATGTATGAGATTGATCATGTTCTTGTAATAGGAATCACGACTTGCATGTCGATGAGTATGACAACGGCAGAGCCATAGGAGTTGTCTTTATTTATTGTATGACCTGTGTGTCATTGAACAACGCCATGTAATTACTTTACTTTATTGCTAACCGTAGCCATAGTAGTAGAAGTAATAGTTGGCGAGACAACTTCATGGAGACACGATGATGGAGATCATGATGATGGAGATCATGGTGTCATGCCGGTGACGATGATGATCATGGAGCCCCGAAGATGGAGATCAATGGAGCTATATGATATTGGCCATATCATGTCACTACTATATAATTGCATGTGATGTTTATTATGTTTATGCATCTTGTTTACTTAGAACGACGGTAGTAAATAAGATGATCCCTTACAACAATTTCAAGAAGTGTTCTCCCCTAACTGTGCACCGTTGCTAAAGTTCGTAAACTTCTAAGCACCACGTGATGATCGGGTGTGATGGATTCTTACGTTCACATACAACGGGTGTAAGACAGATTTACACACGCCAAACACTTAGGGTTAACTTGACGAGCCTAGCATGTACAGACATGGCCTCGGAACACAGAGACCGAAAGGTCGAGCATGAGTCGTATGGAGGATACGATCAACATGAAGATGTTCACCGATGATGACTAGTCCGTCTCACGTGATGATCGGACACGGCCTAGTTGACTCGGATCATGTAATCACTTAGATGACTAGAGGGATGTCTATCTGAGTGGGAGTTCATAAGATGAACTTAATTATCCTGAACATAGTCAAAAGATCTTTGCAAATTATGTCGTGAGCTCGCGCTTTAGTTCCACTGTTTAGATATGTTCCTAGAGAAAATATAGTTGAAAGTTGAAAGTAGCGATTATGCGGACAGTAGAAAGCTTATGTCCTTAATGCACCGCTCAGTGTGCTGAACCCCAAACGTCGTTTGTGGATGTTGCGAACATCGGACATACACGTTTTGATAACTACGTGATAGTTCAGTTAAACGGTTTAGAGTTGAGGCACCAAAGACGTTTTTCGAAACGTCGCGGAACATATGAGATGTTTCGAGGGCTGAAATTGGGATTTCAGGCTCGTGCCCACGTCAAGAGGTATAAGACCTCCGACGATTTTCTTAGCCTGCAAACTAAGGGAGAAAAGCTCAATCGTTGAGCTTGTGCTCAGATTGTCTGAGTGCAACAATCACTTGAATCGAGTGGGAGTTGATCTTCCAGATGAGATAGTGATGTTTCTCCAAAGTCATTGCCACCAAGCTGCTAGAGCTTCGTGATGAACTATAACATATCAGGGATAGATATGATGATCCTTGAGGTATTCACGATGTTTGACACCGCGAAAGTAGAAATCAAGAAGGAGCATCAATTGTTGATGGTTGATGAAACCACTAGTTTCAAGAAGGGCAAGGGCAAGAAAGGATACTTCATGAAATGGCAAATTAGCTGCTGCTCTAGTGAAGAAACCAAAGGTTGAACCCAAACCGAGACTAAGTGCTTCGTAATAAGGGAACAGCCATCGAGCAGAATTACCCTAGATACTTGGTAGATGAGAAGGCTGGCAAGGTCGATAGAAGTATATTGATATACATTATGTTAATGTGTACTTTACTAGTACTCCTAGTAGCACCAGGGTATTAAGATACCGGTTCGGTTGCTAAGTGTTAGTAACTCGAAATAAAAGAGCTACGGAATAAACGGAGACTAGCTAAAGGTGAGCTGACGATATGTGTTGGAAGTGTTTCCAAGTTTGATGTGATCAAACATCGCACGCTCCCTCTACCATCAAGATTAGTATTAAACCTGAATAATTGTCATTTGGTGTTTGCGTTGAGCATAGACATGATTGGATTATGTCTATCGCAATACGGTTATTCATTTAAGGAGAATAATGGTTACTCTATTTATTTGAATAATACCTTCAATGGTCTTGCACCTAAAGGAATGGTTTATTGAATCTCGATCGTAGTGATACACATTTTCATGCCAAAAGATATAAGATAGTAATGATAGTACCACTTACTTGTGGCACTGCCATGTAAGTCATATTGGTGTAAAACGCATGAAGAAGCTCCATGTTGATGGATCTTTGGACTCACTCGTTTTTGAAAAGTTTGAGACATGCGAACCATGTCTATTGGTGTATACGCATGAAGAAACTCCATGCAGATGGATCATTTGGACTCACTTGATTTTGAATCACTTGAGATATGCAAATCATACCACATAGGCAAGATGACTGAAAAGCCTCGTTTTCAGTAAGATGGAACAAGATAGCAACTTGTTGGAAGTAACACATTTTGATGTGTGAAGTCCAATGAGTGCTGAGGCATGCAGTGAATATCGTTATGTTCTTACTTCACAGATGATTCGAGTAGATGTTGAGTATATATACTTGATGAAACACAAGTCTGAATTATTGAATGGTTCAAGTAATTTCAGAGTGAAGTTTAAGATCTTCGTGACAAGAGGATAGAATGTCTATGATATGATCATAGAGATGAATATCTGAGTTACGAGTTTTGGCACACAATTAAGACATTGTTGAAATTGTTTCACAATTAATACCCGAACACCATAGTGTGATGGTGTGTCCGAACATCATAGTTGCACCCTATTAGATATGGTGCGTACTATGATGTCTCTTATCAAATTACCACTATCGTTCATGGGTTAGGCATTAGAGACAACCACATTCACTTTAATAGGGCACCACGTAATTCCGTTGAGATGACACCGTATGAACTATGGATTAAAGAAACCTAAGCTGTCATTTCTTAAAAGTTTGGGGCTACGACGCTTATGTGAAAAAGTTTCAGGTTGATAAGATGGAACCCAAACCGGATAAAATGCATCTTCATAGGACACCCAAAACAGTTGGGTATACCTCCTAATTCAGATCCGAAAGCAATGGGGATTGTTTCTTGAATCGGGTCCTTTCTCGAGGAAAATTTTGTCTCGAAAAGTTCAGTGGGAGGATGGTGGAGACTTGATGAGGTTATTGAATCGTCACTTCAACTAGTGTGTAGCAAGGCACAGGAAGTTGTTTCTGTGGCACCTACACCAATTGAAGTAGAAGCTTATGATAGTGATCATGAAGTTTCGGATCAAGTCACTAATGTACCTCGTAGGGTGACAAGGATGCGTACTACTTCAGAGTGGTACGCAATCCTGTCTTGAAGGTCATGTTGCTAGACAACAATGAACCTGCGAGCTATGGAGAAGCGATGGTGGGCCCAAATTCCAACAAATGGTTAGAAGCCATGAAATCCGAGATAGGATCCATGTATCAGAACAAAGCATGGACTTTGGTGGACTTGCCCGATGATAGGCAAGCCATTGAGATGAATGGATCTTTAAGAAGAAGACGGACGTGGATGGTAATATCACCGTCTATGAAGCTCGACTTGTGGCGAAGAGTTTTTCACAAGTTCAAGGAGTTGACTACGATGAGATTTTCTCATCCGTAGTGATGCTTAAGTCCGTCGGAATCATGTTAGCATAAGCTGCATTTATGAAATCTGCGGATGGATGTCAAAATGAGTTTCCTTACCGGTTTTCAGAAGGAAAGGTTGTATGTGATACAATCAGAAAGTTTTGTCGATCCTAAGGATGCTAAAAGGTATGCTGGCTCCAAATGATCCTTTCTAAGGACCGGAGTAAGCATCTCGGAGTTGGAATGTGCGCTTTGATGAGATGATCAAAGATTTTGGGTTTATACAAAGTTTATGAGAAACTTGTATTTCCAAAGAAGTGAGTGGGAGCACTATAGAATTTCTGATGAGTATATGTTGTTGACATATTGATGATCAGAAATGATGTAGAATTTCTGGAAAGCATATAGGGTTGTTTGAAAAGTGTTTTCAATGGAAAACCTGGATTAGGCTACTTGAATATTGAGCATCAAGATCTATAAGATAGATCAAAATGTTTAATAGTACTTTCAAATGAGCACATACCTTGACATGATCTTGAAGGTGTTCAAGATGGATCAGTCAAAGAAGGAGTTCTTGCCTGAGTTGTAAGGTATGAAGTTAAGAGTTAAAGCTCGACCACGGCAGAAGAGAGAGAAAGGACGAAGGTCGCCCCTATGCTTCGATATAGGCTTTATAGTATGCTATGCTGTGTACCGCATCGAAGTGTGCCTTGCCATGAGTCACAATAGGTACAAGAATGATCCAGAATGGATCATTGGACAGCGGTCAAAATTGTCCTTGGAGTAAATAAGGACATGTTTCTCGATTATGGAGGTGATAAAGAGTTCGTGTAAAGGGTTACGCCGATGCAAGCTTTAACACCTATCCGAATGACTCGAGTAGCAAACCGGATATGTATAGTGGAGCAACCATTTGGAATAGCTTCAAATGGAGCGTGGAAGCAGCATTTACAATATGACATAGAGAATTATGATACATACGGATCTGAATACTCGCAGACCGCTGACTAAAACTTCTCTTACAAGCAAAACATGATCAAACCCTAGAACTCATTGAGACTTAATCACATGGTGATGTGAACTAGTTTAAGACACTAGTAAACTCTTTGGATGTTGGTCACATGGCGATGTGACCTATCGATGTTGATCACATGGCGATGTGAACTAGATTATTGACTCTAGTGCAAGTGGGAGACTGTTGGAAATATGCCCTAGAGGCAATAATAAATTAGTTATTATTATATTTCCTTGTTCATGATAATCGCTTATTATCCATGCTATAATTGTATTGATAGGAAACTCAGATACATGTGTGGGTACATAGACAACACCATGTCCCTAGTAAGCCTCTAGATTGACTAGCTCGTTGATCAATAGATGGTTACGGTTTCCTACAATGGACATTGGATGTCATTGATAACGGATCACATCATTAGGAGAATGATGTGATGGACAAGACCCAATCCTAAGCCTAGCACAAAGATCGTAGTTCGTATGCTAAAGCTTTTCTAATGTCAAGTATCATTTCCTTAGACCATGAGATTGTGCAACTCCGGATACCGTAGGAATGCTTTGGGTGTACCAAACGTCACAACGAATCGGGTGGCTATAAAGGTGCACTACAGTATCTCCGAAAGTGTCTTTTGGGTTGGCACGAATCGAGATCGGATTTGTCACCCGTAAACGGAGAGGTATCTCTGGCCCACTCGGTAGGACATCATCATAATGTGCACAATGTGACCAAGGGGTTGATCACGGATGATGTGTTACGGAACGAGTAAAGAGACTTGCCGTAACGAGATTGAACAAGGTATCGGATACCGACGATCGAATCTCGGCAAGTATAATACCGCTAGACAAAGGGAATTGTATACGGATCGATTGAGTCCTTGACATCGTGGTTCATCCGATGAGATCATCGTGGAACATGTGGGAGCCAACATGGGTATCCAGATCCGCTGTTGGTTATTGACCGGAGAACATCTCGGTCATGTCTACATGTCTCCCGAACCCGTAGGGTCTACACACTTAAGGTTCGATGACGCTAGGGTTATAAAGGAAGTTTTGTATGTGGTTACCGAATGTTGTTCGGAGTCCCGGATGAGATCCCGGACGTCACGAGGAGTTCCGGAATGGTCCGGAGGTAAAGATTTATATATGGAAAGTTGTTGTTGGGTTCCGAAAAAGTTCGGGTTTTTCGGTATTGTACCGGAAGCTTCGAAGGTTCCGGAGGATTCCGGAGGGGTCCGGAGGTCCGAAATTGTTCCACCACGTCCAATACAGTAGCATGGGCTCTAGGGGGCGCCTAGCCATAATGGGCCAGGGCACCAGCCCCCAAGGCCCATGCGCATGGGAGGGGGAAACCCTAAGGGGAGGGCCTCCACTTGACTTGGGAGGCACCTCCCCTTGGCCGCACTCCCTTCCTTGGAGGAAGGGGCAAGGCTGCGCCCCCTCTCCTTGCCCCTATATATAGTGGAGGGAGGAGGGCAGCCGCACTGAAGCCCTCGGCGCCTCCCTCCCTCCCGTGACACCTCCTCCTCCCAGGTGCTTGGCGGCCTGCAGGATTACCACGCCTCCACCACCACCACGCCACAGTGCTACTGCTGGATGGAGTCTTCCTCAACCTCTCCTCTCTCCTTGCTGGATCAAGGCATGGGAGACGCCACCGGCTGTACCTGTGTTGAACGCGGAGGTGCCGTCTGCTCGCACTAGGATCTCCGTGATTTGGATCACGACGAGTACGACTCCTTCAACCCCGTTCTCTTGAACGCTTCCGCTTAGCGATCTACAAGGGTATGTAGATGCACTCTCCTTCCCCTCGTTGCTGGTTTCTCCATAGATAGATCTTGGTGACACGTAGGAAAATTTTGAATTTCTGCTACGTTACCCAACAATAGACAGTAGCCCCTGATGCTCAGTTTGGTGTTCGGAAAGAAAAGTAGAACTGAGGATCAAAAAGATATACGCAGAAGTCTAACCTAAATATGTCAATATGGGAATGCAGGCTGTGCTGCTGACCTCTGCCGTACTGACTGCGGAGGTCAATGCATTGAAGCAGAGCCTCGAGCGGTCCGAGAACGAGCTCGGCCTTGCCAAGAAGCAGCTCGAGGACAAGGAAGGTAAGTAATACCTAATGTAAGTATATAAAAAAGATGTGGTTGCAAAAAATGACAGGACCAACGTGAGTATTGCAGGGGCCACAACCGAGGTGGCGACCCTGAAGGAAGCGTTGTCCAAGGCCGAAAATAATGCGGCCCTGGAGCGCACTGAGCGAGAGAAGCAGGAGGCGCGGGTGGCGGTGGTGCAGTAAGAGTCCAGGCTCTCGTGGAAAAACACGAGAGTTTGGAGCTTGACTCAAAGACTCGAGAGTCCGAGCTCGCCTCGGCGCTTGAGGGCGCCAATCTGCCAAGGCCGAAGCCCAAAAAGCCCTCCAGGAAATTGAGGCGATGAAGAAGATAGTGGCGGGTAAGGCATTCTTTATGCAAAGCAGGCACATGAAAGTGAATTACTTGTTACTTACCTGAATCCGGAGCTCTGTAGGGGCGTTCGCAGATCTTCCCCGGAGTGTGTCCGATGTCGCCGCTATCTTCGAGCTCCATAAGGTGGCCGAACAGGCCATGAAGGGTCTCATAGTCCGGCTATGGCCTGGGGAAGCCATGCCTGGAAGCTACTTCGGGCTGGTGAGACAGCTGGTGGATGCCTGTCCAAGGCTTGAAGTCATCAAGCGCTCAGTATGCATCGAAGGTGCCCGTAGGGCCCTTGCCCATGCTAAAGTGCACTGGGGCAAGATGGACGCTGAGAAGCTTGTGACGGACGGACCACCGCCGGGCAAGGAGCATCGCAAGCCCGAGATGTATTATGAGGGCGTCCTGAAGGGTGCCCGCCATATAGCGGATGAGTGCTCCAAAGATGTAATTTTTTGAGTAAACTCGCATTTGTGATCATGTACGCTGAAAACTTGTTCATAAGCGCTAAGCAACGCTTTTGAATTTAAAATATTGCCTTCTGTGCGGCCGTTTATTAAATTTGAGAGATGGCGAGTCGTCGGCTTCTGCCCCCATGCCACGAGTGCTGGGGTGTTCGGGATAAACTTGAGCACTCTTTTTCCCATTATTGGGTCCTTCGAGGGAGGCGCTCAACACAACGAACAAGGCAATCGGACTATAATGCTTGAACACTCTCACTTAGCCATAGAATTCTATAATTTTAAATTTCGGCGAAGCCCCTAGTATTCGGAAGACCGAGTTCGGGGCGCTATCCACGCCTAGGCCGGACAAAGCTGACTCCTCGCTCTAAGCGGCATAAGTCTTTAGGGACTCGAAAACCTCTCGAACAGCGACCGCTCTCGCCTCTATCATGACGGGTCAGTTTTAGCTTTCTCCATCGAGGTGCTTAGCCCAGCTCAACCGGGCACAATCGCAGAAGCTTCTCCCAGTGCTACCTTAGCCGATATAATGGAACGTAAGGTATCAAAACATGGGTGCCGAGCAAACCCAACTATTGACCCAAGACATGATTCGGAGCCGATTCATATAATGCTATAAGTTCGGGGTGCCGCACTTGTGAAAGTGTTCGGACTTATCACACCGTATTTTGGGGTACTTAAGCCCCTGGTGTATTTGGCCGTACCAAAGTGTATGGGTGCAACATGTCATTAATGAACATATACAGATAAAAAAAAAGGAATGCAATAATAGACAAAAGCTATGCATTGTTTATTTGAAAAGGCTGCGGTAAAAGCAGAACGATACAAATAGTGCGATAAGCAAGAGATGGGACTATTTGACATGTCCCCTCCGGGCGAAGCTGCGGATGATATGTGAAACAAGTATATTGCTCGTTATAGAGACCACCTGGACACTCGACGTAGCTTTCTGCCTCCCTGGCTGTTGCATCGTGTGTTCGGCGATGATACTGCCGGACAGGCCTTCCGGAAAGTGGAGTCCTGAAAGTAAGAAAAAAAGAATAACAAAATCAGGAGCCCCTTGTGCGGTTGAGCCGCATTTTGGGCGTGCCATGGTCGTGCCCCTCCCCCTATGCCCATGGTATTTCCAGAGCGTAGTTATGTACGCGTAGTACTGGTTTCGCAATTTCGCGAGGGCTGGGGTTGGGGCCGCATTGCTACGCGTGCTCGGAACGTGCCAGGCGGTCTTGTTGTAGGTTACTCCGGGCGCGCTTGACGGTGTCCGGTCGTTTAATGGCCGGACTGGAGAATTGCCTTGAGAGGCTGCTTTGTACTTCCGCCGCGAGGGCCGCCATGCTCCTCCGCTCGGAGAGAGCGCTCGTGTTTCCATTGACCATAATGACTCGAGGGCCTGGCATCTTGAGCTTGAGGTATGCGTGGTCGCGGCACCCCATTGAACTTTGCAAATGCAGTTCGTCCGAAAGCAAGGCGTGATAGCCATCATGAACGGGACTATGTCAAGATTAACTCGCTTGAAATTATCCGGGATCCAAGACCACCTCAAGTGTAATCGAGCCTGCATAGCTGGCCTCTACACCTGGTATGACGCCTTTAAAGGTCGTTTTTGTGGGTTTAATCCATGAGGGATCTATGCCCATTTTTTGCACTGTATCCTGATAAAGCAGGTCCAGGCTGCTGCCGTCCATAAGGACTCTAGTAAGGTGAAATCCGTCAATGATTGGGTCTAGAACCAATGCGGCGAATCCGCCATGGCGGAGGCTAGTGGGGTGGTCCCTTCGATCAAAAGTGATCGGGCAGGAGGACCATGGGTTGAACTTTGGGGCGACTGGCTCCAACGCATATATGTCCCTGAGTGCACGCTTCCGCTCCCTTTTGGGGATGTGGGTTGAGTATATCATGTTCACCGTCCGTACTTGTGGAGGGAAACCCTTCTATCCTCTACGGTTCGGTGGCCGGGGCTCCTCCTCGTCATCACTATGCAGCCCCTTGTCATTGTTTTCGACGTTTAACTTGCTCGCTCGCTGAACACCCAACAATCCTCGCTGGTGTGGTTGGCTGGTTTTTGGGGTGTCGTGTATCCGCACGAGCGATCGAGTATTTGGTCCAAATTGGACGGGCCCGAGTATTTCTTTTGAATGGCCTTTTTCCGCTGACGGGTTTAGAGCCTCTGAATCCGCATTAACTGTCGATCCTCAAGATTGTCGCCGCACGCGGCGCTTTTGCTTGTTGCGACGCGACCTACCCATGCTGTCCTTGGTATCTGAATTACCAGGGCTCTTGGTCATGTTATTACTACGAGCTAGACAGCTGTCTTCTCCCGCGGAAAAGCAGGTCATGAGTGTCGTGAGGGCTGCCATGCATTTCGGCTTTTCCTGTCCTAGGTGCCGGGCAAGCCACTCGTCACGGATGTTATGCTTGAAGGCTGCAAGGGCCTCTGCGTCCGGACAGTCGACTATTTGATTTTTCTTCATTAGGAACCGTGTCCAGAATTGCCTGGTCGATTCCTCTGGCTGCTGAATTGTGTGGCTTAGGTCATCGGCGTCTGGTGGTCGCACATAGGTTCCCTGGAAGTTGTCGAGGAATGCGGCTTCCTGGTCCTCCCAACAACCAATTGATTCTGCTGGCAGGCTGTTAAGCCAATGCCGAGCTGGTCCTTTAAGCTTGAGTGGGAGGTATTTGATGGCGTGTAGATCATCGCTGCGGGCCATGTGGATATGAAGGAGATAATCCTCGATCCATACCGCCGATCTGTTGTGCCATCGTATGATCCGATGTTTATGGGTTTGAAACCCTCGGGATTTGATGATCCATTACTTCATCCGTGAAGCATAGTGGGTGTCTGGCGCCTCAGATTGGGCTATATCACGGCGTAGCTCAGATGAGCTTTGTCTCATCAGGTTCGCCCGCCGGATTTACCATATCCGCATGACGGTTATCGTCACGTGTCGTGGGGCGCCCACGCGATCTATAGATCGATCTTGTTTGACTTGCCCTGTCTTCCAATATATCTCGCAGGTCTGGCGCATTTCCCCGTGCCTTGGTATTCTTTGAGCGATGCCGAGGTGCGGCTTGAGTGGAGGGCCGAGAGGCCTCACCGTCGCGGCCACGAGGTGGTCGTTCGGCCGCATCATGCGCTGGTGATGTAGGTCTAGGTGCTTCCTCCTTTAAGCTGTTGCTGTTTTTTCTTGAGGCTGCTCGCCGTGGCCATAAGCCTGCGTTTGAAACGCTCTTGTTCGACGGGATCCTCAGGCACGACAAATTCGTCATTGTCGAGGCTTGCCTTGTCTTCGGAGGTAGGCATGTAATTATCGTCCTCTACCTCTTTGTCTGCCGCTCTCTCATGAGGGCTGGCTTCTCCATCCTCCTGCGATGAATCCTGCAGTAGGGGATTGTCTTCGGCACTGTCCGGGGTGTTATTATCTCCCGTGCTGGAATCGCCGTTTTTGCTGTGGCGGGATTTAGAGCGGCGTCGCTGACGCCGGCGCTTAGGTTGTTTCTTCGAGGGGTCGTCCTCCGTTGTTCCATCGCCGTTCCCTTCTTTTGGGGTGTCCACCATGTATATGTCATATGACGAGGTGGCCTTCCAGTGCCCCGTAGGCGCTGGCTCTTGGTCGTCTCCTGCATCGGTGTCCATACCGTCGATGTCTTCAGAGTTGAAGTCGAGCATGTCGGTTAAATCATCGATAGTGGCTACGAAGTGGGTCATGGGTGGGCTTTGAATTTCTTCGCCGTCCGCATCCCAACCTTGATGACCATAGTCCGGCCAGGGCTCTCCTGACAAAGAGAGAGACTTTAGTGAATTCAGGATGTCACCGAAAGGCGAGTGCTGAAAGATGTCCGCGGTGGTGAACTCCATGATCGGTGCCTAATCGGATTTGATTGGTAGGGGCGCGGAAGGTTAGGAGTCCGGAGAGGAGTCCGGCACCTTGGAGTCACGAGCTTCGCAAAGGACGGGTATGGTGTTCGGCTCGATCGCCGTAGAGATTGCAGCCCCCGAGGCGGTGTCCAGCCACCCGCCCTGATTGGCGCAGATCGGCCCCGAGCTAAGGGTCGGAGCGGACACTGGTGCGGCCTCCAGGGCACTATTCGGCGGCAGAGCTAGGTCATGCCCATCGTGACAGTGCGGCACGCTTTGGCTGTGTCTCGAACCCGTCAAGATCAAGTCTCCGCAGACATCGGCCTTGTAGTTCAAACTTCCAAATCTGACCGGATGGCCAGGGCGAAGCTTCGATCTGCTCCAGATGGCTGCTTAATTGCCCGCAGGCAAAGCCGCCAATACGAAGATCTGTTCGGGAGAAAAGTCTCACCTGGACCGCATCATTGTTGATGATCGGAGGAGCCATCGGCCTAAAGGTAACGGCACGCAGGAACTCTCAATGAAAGCACCAATGTCGGTGTCAAACCGCGGATCTCGGTAGGGGGTCCCAACTGTGCGTCTAGGTGGATGGTAACAGGAGACAAGGGACATGATGTTTTTACCCAGGTTCGGGCCCTCTCGATGGAGGTAAAACCCTACTCCTGCTTGATTAATATTGATGATATGGGTAGTACAAGAGTAGATCTACCACGAGATCAGAGAGGCTAAACCCTAGAAGCTAGCCTATGGTATGATTGTTGTTCGTCCAAGGGACTAAAACCCTCCGGTTTATATAGACACTGGAGAGGGTTAGGGTTACATAGAGTCGGTTACAAATGGGAGGAGATCTACATATCCGTATCGCCAAGCTTGCCTTCCACGCCAAGGAAAGTCCCATCCGGAGATGGGACGAAGTCTTCAATCTTGTATCTTCATAGTCCAGGAGTCCGGCCAAAGGTCATAGTCCGGCCATCCAGACACCCCCTAATCCAGGACTCCCTCACTAACCTTCCACATTGCCCCATTTACAAGTAGCTATCAAGCACTACTGGGACGCGAAGCCTTCGCCCGCTTTAACGCAGTACCGCATTATGCATCACCTATACTTAAGATGCCCGGTCCACGAGGCATCATCTCATTAAAGGGAAATATCAAGTGTCCCTCGCGTGCGGAAGATCGTGCGGCTTCCTTGACAGCCACACACTAAGCCGGCTTCACTAATCAAAATCACCTAAACAGGTTGTTCAGACCCCGGACATGGCTAGACGAGTCCGGCGTAAACATACAAGGGCTTACTGGCCGCATACCCTCGTACAAGGGGCTCCACGCATACAACAAGAGACAATAAAGCTCAATCTTATTCATTTTTTAAATTGTACTTTGTTTATTTAATATAGCATACATTTTTGCATGATCTTTTTCAATTAAGTTCCTCTCTTTTACAGATGAACACTGTGCTACACCCGTCCAGGATACGGCACAACGGAGACATAGGCGCTGACGTGCAGTAGGGACCCGTTCCAAGGATTCTTTTCAGATTAAGACCCTGCGTAAACCTTTTTTACTGTCTCTTGTTGATACACATCCCCCGGTTTCTTGCTATAACTGAGATGGAGGCTGGCGTTTTGGCATTGGCCACGTCAGGATTTTGCGCGTACCTGGACACCAGGGGCTTATTACTAAGGGCGTTGTTCAGCCTGTTTTCATAAAGACCGAATACCTTAGGGAGTGTTCGGCGTCATGAAGTTTGGCCTTATATGCATCAGTTCAATCATGTCTGTGGTCAAATGTTGGGTTTGCCTGGCTCCTGTGTTTTGCTGCCTTACGCCCGCTCTATCGGCTAAGGCGGCACCAGAAGAACTACTGCGATTGTGCCCCGGTTCGGCCAGGCAAGCACCTCAGTAGAGAAAGCCGAAAACTAACTGTCATGATATAGTGTGAGACTGGTCAACCACTCGATGACCCACCGGAATCTTTAGGATTCCTCCAGATTAATGAAGGGCCGCCGGTCAGGCACACACGCCCGAAATCGGGCGAAGGGTGCCCTAGGGGCTATATAGTAGCCCCGCTGTCAAACTCCTATGGCTAAGTGAAAGTGATAAAGCATTATAGTCCGGTTGCCTAGTTCGCTGCGCTATCACCTCCTTTATAGGACCAAGATGTTGGATCAAGTGTGAAAATGCGCCTTCTGCGAACACCCCCGCATTATATGCGTGGGGGCTGAAGCGGAAGACTGCCATCTTTCAGGTTATATACGCATATACATCAACGACCGCACAAGAGGTACTTTAATTCTTGCAGGCACAAGTATAAAAAGCTTTTATATTCCATCGAAACATTTTTTACAATAATACATGTTATTCGAACATAATATCCTTCAAGCACTACGTCACTATTAAACGAGCGCCCTGCAGAACTTCCTGAAAATAGTGCTTGGCAGGTACTCGGCTCCTGTCCGAATCTTGGGATGCAACGTCGGTGGCCTTCATCTCCACCCAGTATGTCTTGACACGGGCAAGAGCCATCCGAGCACCCTCTATGCATGCTGACCTCTTCATCGCATTGATATGCGGCACCGCACCAAGGAACTACTGCACCAAACTAAGATAACTCTTCGGCTCGGGCCTTTCCGGCCAGAGATGACTCACGACAGCCTTCATGGCGAGTCCGGATAACCTATTGCTCCGCCCATACGGCCAAACGCTCGGATAATGGAAGTGGGTGCTCTGGATTGTGGAACTGCGACCAAAAAAGCTTTTCCACTTCGTGATCCTGTTGATCTCGGAAGTGTTCGGCCGTGTCCACGGCACTTGCCGCCAAGTCCAGATAAGTATCTGCCGCACTCCATAACCGGTCCAACTAAGCATATTTAGGATCCCCGAACTTCATCCGCAGCATAAAGGGCTTTCCAGCCGCAATCTCTCCGGCCTGACGTAGCTCCTGCTTCATGGCTCTCATTGCAGATCGAGCATCCTTGGCCTCGGTAGTGGCCTTCTCCAGGTCCTTCTGTTCCGACCGACCTTCTTTTTCAAGAAGCTTGCAGCGGTCGGCAGCATCCTTCAACTTCACAGCCATCTCAGCCATTTCCTTCCTGCTTCGGCAGTGAGCAGCCTGTTCGGCTTCCAGCTTTTCGGCCGCCTTTAAGGCAGCCGCATCACTTTTTCTGGCCTGCCCCTTGGCTCAGGCGAGTTCTGCCCGAAGGTTCTCCATGGCAGCGGCACCATCTGCATCAACCATACATGATGTAAGGCACGGGCATCAAGCGCCCTTACCAGGTGTCCGCAGAGAAATTGCATACCTTGTGACTCGTCAAGCCGCTTGTTGACAAGCACGATGTCGGCATCCGCCACGTCGAGTTGCCGCTTTAGCTAGGCCAATTCATCAATCTAGCTAGCCACCGGACACCTCGCCACCTACATAGGAAGAGCGACATATTATACCTGGGATTATGATCCTCAGCGTGCTCTCATTTTTGACAATGCACCGAGTCTCAGGGGCTACTATCTATACAGGGCGCATCTTTTATATGCGGAACTGTCAAAAGGTACATCATTTCGCGTACCTCAAAACCTGTCAGTAAACTCCTGACGGCCTCATGCAACCCGCTCTCCGCGGACGAAATCCTTTCAATCACCGTGCCCATCAATGCACGATGTTCTTCTGAGATAGACGCTTGCCCGAGCAGATCCTTCAGCTCCTCCGACCATGCACCGGACTGTGCCGGACTCGTCCGATGGCCTTTTTCGAAGGCCGGATACGGAGGGCTTTGGGGAGCCATATGGCTGCTTTCCGGCCCTACCGTATTCGGAGAAACCCTCCGTGACGACACCTCAGGGTCACCCGCCTCGCAAGGCGGTACAGCAGGGGGAGGCGTTCCACTCTCCATCATCTCCGGACGAAGATCCCCTGAAGATGAGCTCAGCTGAGAAGGGCTGAGATCCGAACTACAAGGTAAAAATTCAGTTATCTTTCTCAGAATAGAATAGGATGTCTCTTATTTTAAAACTCCTCTCTACTTACGGCTCACTGGAGGGCTGATTCCTTGAGGGCATAGTGCGGCCGAGGCACCTCCCACGAGGGCCCTCTCGACAAAGATTTCTTCCCCGCTTTGAGACCATGGTCTCCGGGTCTTTAGAGGCGGTCCTTCTTCCCTCGGATGGAGGGATTTCTATTCCTCCTTTCCTGACAGCCTCCTTCGGGAGGCGGTAGCTTCTTGTTCCCCCTTCGCTTTCTTCCAAAGGCGCAACCTCCAAAGATCCTGGTTACCACGGATCCGCATGGTCTCGTGGAGGGGGCCGACACCTGATTAGCTTTGCTTTCTTATCCACTCCTGTTTAAGGGCATCTTTTTAAAGGGCAATCTTATGATAAATATATGGATAGCGTGTCCGGGTACAGGGCTACTTACTTGAGTATCCGGGCGATTGCAGCTTAGACCTGCGTCCTTGGTTGAGTCCGGACACATTGCTTGTGATCCGAAGAACAATTTGTACATCTCCATGGGCATTGTGCCCATAAGGTGTTGGAGAGCTCGTGGTCCCTCCGTATTAACCTCCCATAGACGGAGGGGGCGGCGTTTGCAGGGCAAAGTGCGGCGAATCAACATGACCTGCGTCACTACGGCCAGGTTGATGTCTCTTTCCAGGAGATCTTGAATGCGGCCCTGCAACAAGGGCACGTCCTTGTACGGCCCCTAGTCAAGACCTTTATTGACCCATGACGCCAGCTGTGGGGGAGGACCCGAGCGAAAGGCAGGAGGCGCCACCCACTTGGTGCCCCTGGGAGCTGTGATATAAAACCACTCTCGTTGCCATAAGCTGAACTCCTCTTGAAAAGAGCCCTCGGGCCATGCAGCGTCAGCATTCTTGCTTATAACAGCCCCTCCACACTCGCTTGCTGCCCTTGATCATCTTCGCTCCACTTTGAAGGTCTTAAGCCACAATCCAAGTGAGGGGTAATGCGGAGGAAGGCTTCGCACACGACAATGAACGATGAGATGTGGAGGATGGACTCCGGATCCAGGTCGTGAAATTCCAACCCATAATAAAACATGAGCCCCCTCACGAAGGGGTCCGTCGGGAAGCCTAACCCCCGAAGGAAGTGAGACCTGAACACCATGCTCTCACTAGGCTTGGGAGTGGGAATAACCTGCCCTTGAGTAGGCAGCCTATGCGAAATTTCGCCGGGTAAATACATGGCATCTCTTAGCTTTAACACGTCCTCTTCCGTAACGGAGGAAGGCATCCACCGGCCTTAAAGGTCGGAGCCGGACATCATTGAAGGTCCGAAGCACCTGAATCTGGAGTTTTGGGTGTTGGAACTCGAGGCGAGGGGCGGATTCGATTGAGATTGAAAGAAAGGAGTAGAGCCTTGGTCTCTTTATAAAGAGGTTGAATACCAAGAGCCTTCCCCACGACCGTTTGGGACTCGCCTTCGATAGAGGAGACGTGCCCACGGGCACGATTGGGTTACCCACGCCCGCATTGATGTGAATCCCGGAATAAGGGGACACGATCTCTGCTTTGACAAGACGAGCCAAGGAAACAGCCTCGCTAAACGCGCTGAGGTGGGACAGTAAAAACGATTCGAATAAAGGCTTGGCCGTGGTGTGATGTCACGCTACGAAATACGTCAGCAGATTGGATTTGTGTAAATATTATTCTCTCTACGGTGGTATGTGGAAATTATTTTGCAGAGCCGGACACTATTCTTGTGATCAAAATCTTCTATGAAGTATTCGGAGGAGGAACCCGCCTTGCAATGCCGAAGACAATCTGCGCACCGGACTCGTCGTCATTGAAGCCTGGTTCAGGGGCTACTGAGGGAGTCCTGGATTAGGAGGTGTCCGGATGGCCGGACTATGACCTTTGGCCGGACTCCTGGACTATGAAGATACAAGATTGAAGACTTCGTCTCGTGTCCGGATGGGACTTTCCTTGGCGTGGAAGGCAAGCTTGGCGATACGGATATGTAGATCTCCTCCCATTTGTAACCGACTCTATGTAACCCTAACCCTCTCTGGTGTCTATATAAACCGGAGGGTTTTAGTCCAGAGGGACTAACAACAATCATACCATAGGCTAGCTTCTAGGGTTTAGCCACTCTGATCTCGTGGTAGATCTACTCTTGTACTACCCATATCATCAATATTAATCAAGCAGGAGTAGGGTTTTACCTCCATCGAGAGGGCCCGAACCTGGGTAAAAACATCGTGTCCCTTGTCTCCTGTTACCATCCGCCTAGACGCACAGTTCGGGACCCCCTACCCGAGATCCGCCGGTTTTGACACCGACAGGGTCAATGATCAACAGCCATCGGAAGACGACGGTACACCGTGATGCTGACAGCTGGACCCACCAGCTACATCTTCGGAAGCAAGGAAGTGCCTCCATATTAGGCGTGAAAGAAATGATCCCTCCCATGACAGCTGGGACCCACCAGCTATATCTTCGCACGGAAGGAAGTGCGTCGTTATCCTCCCTGACAGCTGGGACCCACCCGGAAGAAGCGTACATAGCGTTGTCTGTCTGGTCGCCAACGTGTACGTACATACTGGTCGATCGGTCTCTCTGCAATGATGAACCATGGCCGAGCAAGCAGTGGTACGTGTAGTGGTAGAGCCCCCGACATAGCAGTTCAGGCAGACCCTTCTAAACTGTGTACACATACGTACATCCACATGTCAAAAAATACGGCCATGTACATACATACGGGCGGGGTCTCGAACGCCTACTCGCGCATACGTACGGCCAGGGCTCATGTACATGGAGAGGCAGCGGACGGCAGCAATGGCGCTGTCGGTGTCAAAACCGGCGGATCTCGGGTAGGGGGTCCTGAATCAAGGCCTAGACGGATGGTAACAGGAGACAAGGGACACGATGTTTTACCCAGGTTCGGCCCTCTTGATGGAGGTAAAACCCACGCCCCGCTAGATTAATATTGATGATGTGTGTTACAAGAGTGGATCTACCACTAGATCAAAGAGGCTAAACCCTAGAAGCTAGCCTATGGTATGATTGTTGTTTGTCCCACGGACTAAAACCCTCCGGTTTATATAGACACCGGATAGGGTTAGGGTTACACGTAGTCGGTTACAAAGGTAGGAGATCTACATATCCATATCGCCAAGCTTGCCTTCCACGCCAAGGAAAGTCCTCCGGACACGGGACGAAGTCTTCAATCTTGTATCTTCATAGTCTTGGAGTCCGCCGATGATGATAGTTCGCTATCCGGACACCCCTAGTCCGAACTCCTCAAGAGTCTCTCAACCAGGCTTCAATGACGATGAGTCCGCGCGCATGTTGTCTTCGCATTGCAAGGCGGGTTCTTCTTCCAATAATTCATAGAAGATTGTGAACACCAGATAGTGTCCGCTCGCAAAAATAAATTCCACATACCACCGTAGAGAGAATAATATTACATAAGATCAATCACGACGATTTTGTGGCGTGACGCCGCACCACTACCAAGCCTTTATTCAAATTGTTTTACTGCTCCACCTCATGCTTAGCTAAGCGGTTTCTTGGCACGCCTTGTCGAGGCAGAGATCGTGTTCCCTTATTCCGGATTCCCATCAATACGGACGTAGAACCCAACCGCGCCATTGATTGTGGCGCTTGGGAGATAAGCGAGTTTCACCAGGCCGGTGGGGACACATGTTTTGTCCGCCCATATAAGGGGATAAGGATCCAACCCTTTACCCGCCGCCTTCTTCCTCCTTGGCTTATCCATCTCCGCTAAGTCAAGCTCCAGCCCCAAGTCCGACTTCACCTCAACCTTCTCCAACTATGTCCGAGCAGGAGGAAAGTGGATGGCCTCCTCCGCCACGGAGGGGCAGATCCGTAAGCTGTGCGACACCGATATCTGTCCAGAACATCACAGATCGGCTCCCCGACGAGGGAGAGCTCGCCCCAACCCCAGCCCCATGAGAGGGTAGTATTTCTTCCCATTTCCTCCGCGGACTGGGCTTCCTCTTCATCCCTTTGTCCGGAGCTCATGTTCTACTACGCCTAGATTTCCATGATCTCGCCCCAATTTCATCCTCAACATCTCGGCGCTTATCGTCGTGTGCGAGGCATTCCTCTCGATCCAGCCCCACTTCGCTTGTGCTCAAGACCTTCAAAGTCGTCAAGGTTGTGAAGGGCAGCCAAGCCGGAGTGCGGAGGCGCCATGGTGGGCGGATGTCCCACGCTACGTGGCGGAGGGTACTTTCGTGGAAACCATCAAGGGTGGCAATCGGGTGGTTCTACATCACCGAGCCGGTGACCCTGATTGGGCAGCGCCCCGAATTCAGATCTGGTATTTCCGCATCGCTCTCCTCCCGGAAAGAGAGTGGCCGAATTTGGGGATTCAGAGGAGCTGACCGACTCCAAGTCTCAGATCCAAGCTGGTGGACAAGAAGCTCAAGCTTGTCAACGTAGTCCAGTCATGCTCATCCGCCGGATTCTCCCGTGCGCCGACGGGCTTTAATATGTGGAGTTTGATCCGCGAGCATCGCACCTAAGCGGGCTCTTCGACACTCACGTAAGAAGATGTCCGGAAGGTGCTGTTCAAGAGCGCCGAAGCTCCCGCATCCGCCATCAAGATCGCGGATTCTCGCTCGCAGTTGTCCAGTCGACGAGGTAAGTGATTTCACCACTTGTTTTCCATAGTTTGGCTCTATGCGGATCTAAACTCCCTTGCCTTTGACAGAATGGCTGGCGAAGGCCGAACGGATTACCTGTCCGCCCCATTGCCGAGGACCCAACGGACGCCCGCCTAACGGGTTAAGGGGCTCCGCACCCCACGTGGTGCCGAGAAGAAGGCCAAGAAGACGCCACGGGACTCGGAAGAGTTCCCATTTTCAGGTGCTTTCGGATGATGAATCTGAGGTCGACTCCTCCCACCAAGGTGAGGGGAGAAGAAGAAGCCTCCCCCAGCCGGGGAGGAAAGAAAGGAAGGCCTCCCCAACAAGGGAGGCCAAGGGTCCAAGAAGGAAGAACTTTCCTCCGGACTGCTCCGCCAAAGCGGATTTACGACGAAGACTAGCATCCAAGGGCCAAGCCTCGGCGAGATCGTAAGTATCCGGACTTTAATAACTTCAAGGTTTTTATTTTCCACATAACGCCTTTCTAATGCCACATACAACCCTCGCAGTCCGCCCAAGGATGATCTTCCTGCTTGCCGAAGGGTCCTTGGGTGCGCCGGATATGGATTCTTCCGACTGCCTCCACCTCTGTGCCGCCGGATTTGACGCCGAGGTGGGATCCCAAAAAGGACCCACCAGAGGAGGAGGCCCCGAGGTGTCGCAGACACCTCCCGGACTGTGCACCGGACTCAGCCCCGAGGCCGCAGCGGGTCTGCATCCGCAAAGCACCCTTCGTAAGAAGGGCAAGATCGAGACGCCGCTGCCTCCGGCCCAACCGGAGGTGCCGGATATTTGCTGGAGGCGCCAATGGCGCCCATCGAAGAGGAACACCGCACCGTTATGAGTGCGGTGATTCGTAGGTTCACCGCCAAGAGCGGGCTGACCAAGCTCGCAGAGCCTTCTAATGTGCTTTGAGGTAAGAATTTCAATATATGTAAAATGGTACCGCATAGACAGAGCCCCCGATGCTCGGTTCGTTGTTCGGAAAGAAAAGCCGGACCGAGGATCTTTAGAAAGATAAACGCAGGAGCCATAAAAATATGTCAATATGGGATTGCAGGTTGCTCACGACCTCCGCCAGCATCGATCAAGGAGGTCAATACTTTGAAGAACAACCTCGAGCGGTCCGAGAACGAGCTCGCCATGCCGAGAAGCAGCTCGAGGAAAAGAAGGTGAGTAATACCTTATGAAAATTGTACCTTATGTAAAAGGATTTGGTTGCAAGAAAATGACAAGGATAACGTGGTATTGTAGGGGCCGCTAACGAGGTGGCGACCCTGAAGGAGGTGGTGGCCGCGGCCGAGCGTAATGCGGCCGCGGAACGCACCGAGCGAGAGAAGCAGGAGGCGCGGGTGGCGGAGGTACAGCAAGAGCTCCAGGATCTCGTGAAAAAACATGAGAACTTGGAGCGTGACTCGAAGACTCGAGAGTCTGAGCTTGCAACGGCTCTTGAGAGTGCCAAACCGCTAAGGCCAAGCTTACAAGGCCCTCCAGAGATTGAGGCGGTGAAGAAAATAGCAGCAGTAAGGCATTTTTCATGCAGAGTAAGCATGTGAGTGTTAATTACCTGTGGCTTACCCGACCGAGCTCTGTATGCGCTCGCAGATCTTCCTCGCAGCGTGTCCGATGCTGCCAGATTCTACCGGGCCGAGGAGGGAACTCGACGAGAAGGTCTTCTCGTCTCAAGATGTCCGAGGCCGGACATCCGGTGCCCTTTAGAGACCAGCTCAAGCAGCTGGTCAAGCTCCACAAGGCGGCCGAACAGGCCATGAAGGGCCTCATAGTTCGGCTGTGGCCTAAGGAGGCCATGCCTGGGAGCTACTTCGCCCGGTGCGGTGGCTGGTGGATGCGTCTGGTTGAAGTTATCAAGCATTCCGCTTGTATCGAGGGTGCTCGCCGGGCCCTTGCCCGCCAAAAGGTGCACTGGGCAAGATGGATGCCTGTAAGCTCGTGGACGGACCCGCCACCAGAGGGCAAGGAGCATCGCACGCCCGAGATGTATTATAAGAGTGTGTCAAGGGCGCCTCGACTATTGCGGTGAGTGCTCCAAAGATGTAATATCTGAGTAGACTATTTTGTTATCCTGTGCGCTGAAAACTGAGTTCATATGTGCTAAGCAACGCTTGTTAATTTAAAATATTACCTTCAGGCGGCTGTTTATCAAATCAGAGATGGCAAGTAGTCGGCTTCAGCCCCCATGCCACGAAAAGCTAGGGTGTTCGGATAAACTTGAGCGCCTTGTTCCCATTTTTGGGTCCATCTAGGAGGCGCCAACACAGCGTAACAAGGCAACCGGACTTATAATGCTTGAACACTCTCACTTAGCCATAGAATTCTATAATTTTAAATTTCGCGAAGCCCCTAGTCTTCGAAGGTCAATTTGGGGCGCTGTCCACGCCTTTGGCCGGACAAGATCCGCCTCGCCTAAGCGCATAAGTCTTTAAGGACTCGCAGAAACCTCTTGAATAGCGATCGTCTCTCGCCTCATCATGACGGTCATTTTTAGCTTTCCATCGAGGCGTTAACTCACCGAATCATGCGGAATCACAAGGTTCTCCGGTGCTACTTTAGCCGATATAACGGAACGTAAGGTACCAAAACACGGAGCCGGGCAAACCCAACTATTGACCCAAGACATGATTCGGAGCCGATGCATATAGTGCTATAAGTTCGGGTGCCGACTTGTGAAAGTGTTCGGACTCATCACACCATAACGCGGGAAACATAAGCCCTCGGTGTATATTAGCCGCACTAAAGTGTACGGATGCAACATGTCGTGAATGAACATATGTATGAAAAAGAAATGCAATTATAAGCAAAAAGGTGCTGCATTGTTTTATTCAATAAGTGTTGCTACGTAATGCGTAACGATACAAATAGTGCGATAAGCAAGGTATGAGACTGTTAAACATGTCCTCTCCGTGGGTAGGCTGCAGATTGGTGTATGAAAGTGCTCCTAATGGAGACCACCTGTATATTTGTTGTAGCCTTTATCCTTTCCTGGCTGTTGCATCATGAGTTCGGCAGGTCTGCTGCCGGACAGGGCTTCTGACAAACGGAGTCCTGTGGGTAAAAAGTAAAAGGTAAAAAGAAAAGAAAAGGAACGACACACGGAGAGCCCCGTGTGGTTGAGCCGCAGCCTGGTTTTATCGTGGTCGTGCCCTCTCCCCATGCCCATGGTATCTTCAGAGCGTAATGGTGTACGCCAAGGACCTGCTTGACGCTTCAAGGGCTGGGTTAGCCGCATCGCTACGCGCGTTCGAACGTGCTAGGTGGTCTTGTTGTGTTACTCCGGCGCTGCTATTGTGTCCGCCGCTTAACGGCCGGACTCGAGAATTGCCTTAAGAGGCTACATTGCACTTCGCCGCGAGAGCCGCTATATGTTCCTCCGCGGAGAGAACGCTCAGTTTCCATTGACCGTAATGACTCGAGGGCCCGCGCCTTGAGCTTGAGGTATGCGTGGGCGGCACCGCTGCTGAACTTTGCAAACGCTGCACGTCCGAGCAAGGCATGATAGCCGCTGCAGAACGGGACTATGTCAAGATTAACTCTCTTCGAAGTTATCCGGATCCAAGACCACTTCCAGGTAATTGAACCTGTACAATTGGCTTTACACTGTATGACGCCTTTAAAGGTCGCTTTTGGTAGGTTTAACTTGAGGGTCTATGCCCATTTTGCGACCGTATCCCGGTAAAGCAGGTTCAGGCTGCCACCGCCCATCGTGACTCGTTAGGTGAAATCCATCGACGATTGGGTCTAAGACCAGGCGGCGAATCCGCCGTGGCGGATGCTGGTGGGTGGTCCTTCGGTCAAAAGTGATCGGGCAGGAGGACCATGGATTGAACTGGGCAACTGCTCCACCGCCAGAGACATCCTCGAGTGCACGCTCCGCCCCTTTTGGGTATGTGCGCTATGATATCATGTTCACCGTCCGCACTGTGGGGGAAACCTTCGTCCTCTATTGTTCGGCAGTTGGGTCTCGCCTCGCCATCGCTATGCAGCCCCTTGTCATTGTTTTCGCAATTAACTTGCCTGCTGCTTGAATACCCAACAGTCCATGTTGGTGTGGTTAGCTGGCTTTTCGGGGTGCCGTATCCGCACAAGCGGTTGAGTATTCGGTCCAAATTGGACGGACCCGAGTAGTTCGCTTGAATGGCTTTTTCCGCTACCAGTTTTAGAGCCTTTGAATCCGCATTGACCGTCAGATCTCATTATTGTCGCCGCACGCGGCGCTTTGTTTTGTTACGACGGGCCTCGCCGCTTTGGTCCTTGAAGTCCGGACTGCCGTAGTTTTTGCTGAGGTTGTTGCTGCATGCTAGCCACTGTCCTCACCCGCCGAAGTGGGTCATTGGTGATGTGAGGGCTGCCATGGATTTCGCTTTTCCTGTCCTAGGTGCCGGGCAAGCCACTCGTCATGATGTTATGCTTGAAGGTCGCGAGGGCCTCCAGATCCGGACAATCGACGATTTGGTTTTTCTTGGTTAAGAAACCGTGGCCGTAATTGTCCGCCGATTCGTCTGCTGCTGAATTATGTGGCTTAGGTCATCGCGCTCGTGGTCGCATAAGTGCCCCGGAAGTTATCGAGGAATGCGGCTTCCAGTGTCCTCCCAGCTCCCAATTGACTCGCCGGCAAGCTGTTGAGCCAATGCCGGGCTGGTCCTTTAAGCTTGAGGGGAGGTATTTGATGGTGTGATGATCGCCACCGCGGGCCATGTGGATGTGAAGGAGATAGTCTTCGATCCAAACCGCTGGGTCTCATAGCCATCATAGGATTCAATATTGACAGTTTAAACCCTTCGGGATTTGATGATCCATTACTTCGTCTGTGAAGCATAGTGGTGTGCGGCGCCTGATCGGGTGATATCATGACGGAGCTCAAAAGAGCTTGGTCTGTTTTGTTCGCCCGCCGACTTATCAGGTCCGCGCGACGGTTGTCGCCACGCATCGTACGCCTAAGCGATCCATAGATCGATCTTGATTGTCTTGCCTTGTCCTCCAATATATCTCGTGGGTCCGGAGCGCCCCTTTGGCCGCAGTGCTTTTTGAGCGATGCCGGGTACGGTTCTAGTGAAGGGCCTAGAGGCTCTTCCGCCTCGACCACGGGTGGTCGGTCAGCCGTATTGTCTCCCCGGTGATGCGGTTCGTAAGCCTCCTCCTCTAATCGGGGAGCAGCTTGCTTAGGGTAGCTTTTGAGGGGCGCTCGAGCTCATGCTCTTCGCCGCGAGGACTTCGGTCCATCTGCGTGCCAGCGATCCCGATCAGCCTTAAGTTGTTGCTGCTTTTTCTTTAGGCTGTTCGCCGTGGCTATAAGCCCGCGCCTAAAACGCTCTTGTTCGATGGGATTCTCGTGCACGACGAATTCATTGTCGCCGAGGCTTGCTTCGCCTTCGGAGGGAGGCATATAATCCTTTCACCTCTTCTTCGCCGCCTCTCTTGAGGGCTGGCGCCTTCATCCTCCCCGCTACCGGATCTTGCCGGAGTGGATTGTCTTTGGTGTTGTCCGTGTATTGTTATCTCCGTGCCGGAATCTTCATTCTTGCTGTGGTGGATTTAGAGCGGCGCAATGACGCCGGGCGCTTGGGCTGCTTCTTGAGGGGTCATCCTCCGCTGTTCCATCGCTGCTCCATCTTTTGGGATGTCCACCATGTATATGTCGATGACGAGGTGGCCTTCCAAAGGTCCCGTAGGCGCTGGTCTTGTCGCCTCCGCATCGCCGCCCATACCGCCGATGTCTTCGGAGTCGTAGTTCAGCATGTCGGTTAGGTCGCCGACAGCCGCTACCAAGTGGGTGGTGGTGGGCGCTGAATTTCTTCGTCGATCGCATCCCAACCTTCCCCGACCGTAGTCCGCCAGGCTCTCCGGATAAAGAGAGAGACTTTAGTGAATTCAGGATGTCGCCAAAAGGCGAAGGCCGAAGATGTCCGCGCCGTGAACTCCATAACGGGCGCCCAATCGGATTCGACGGCAAAGGCGCTGGAGGGTTCGGAGTCCGGATAGGAGTCCGCGCCCGAGTCGGAGTCTTCGCAGCGACAGGATGGAGTTCGCCCGATCGCCAGAGAGATTGTATCCCCGAGGCGCGTCCAACCACTCGCCCTCGGTCAGGAATCCGCCCGGATTAAGGGTCGGAGCGATATCGTGCGCCTGTGGTACTGCTCGCCGCAGAGCTAGATCATGCCCATCGAGACAAAGGCGGCACGCTGGTTGCGGCTCAATCCGTCAAGATCAAGTCTCCGCGATATCGGCCGATAGTTTAAACTTCCAAATCTGACCTGATGGCCAGGGGCGAGCTGATCCGCTCCAGATGGCTGCTTAATTGGCCCAGCAGTAAAGCCGCCAACACAAAGATCTGTCCGGGAGAAAAGTCTCACCGGACCGCCGTTGTTGATGATCGGAGGAGCCATCGGGCCTATCGGTGATGACACAGAGGAACTCCCGATGAAAGCACCAATGTCGGTGTCAAACCGGCGGATCTCGGTAGGGGGTCCCGAATGCAAGGCCTAGGGCGGATGGTAACAGGGACAAGGGACACGATGTTTTACCCAGTGTTCGGCCCTCTTGATGGAGGTAAAACCCACGCCCCGCTAGATTAATATTGATGATGTGTGTTACAAGAGTGGATCTACCACGAGATCAAAGAGGCTAAACCCTAGAAGCTAGCCTATGGAATGATTGTTGTTTGTCCTACGGACTAAAACCCTCCGGTTTATATAGACACCGGATAGGGTTAGGGTTACACAGAGTCGGTTACAAAGGTAGGAAATCTACATATCCGTATCACCAAGCTTGCCTTCCACGCCAAGGAAAGTCCCCTCCGGACACGGGACGAAGTCTTCAATCTTGTATCTTCATAGTCTTGGAGTCCAGCCGATGATGATAGTTCGGCTATCCGGACACCCCCTAGTCCGGAACTCCCTCAGGCGCCCTGTTCATCGGCAACCAACTGACTGGGTCGGAATGGAGGAAACAGCATCGTGTTCATCGGGAGGCTTGGGAATGCGTCGTGTTCATCAGGAGCCTACCGGCTTGGACGGAACAGCCGAAACGAGGTCTGGCGTACCGCAGAACGGAGGAAACGAGCTTTTGTTCGACCGCGTATGGTCGAAATGGGGTCCTATTCATTAGGAAGGGTCTGGCGTACTGCAAAACGGAGGAAACGGACTTTTGTTCGAGTGCCTATGGTCGAAATGGGTTCCTTTTGATCATGAGGGGTCTGGCGTATCGCAAAACAGAGGAAACAGACTTCTATTGGAGCACCTACGATCGAAATGGGGTCCTGTTCATCGGGAGGGGTGTGGCGTACCGCAAAACGGTACTCCATAGGCTACTGTTCATCCACCATCAACTTCCACCATCCTCCACCTGCTACTGTTCATCCACCGTCGACCTCCTCATGCCTCCACCGGCTACTATTCATAGAGCCTCCACGGGATCCTGTTCATCCACCCCCGACTGGCTGGGGTGCGGCGGCCTCCTCGTGGTCCTGTTCATCCAGGGGCACCGGCCTACTACCATGGGGTCCTGTTCATCCAACCCCCATGCGAATTGTTCATCCACAGCCAACCAACCGGCTCAACTCGTTCCATGTATCGCGCGCACGGTGTAGCAACGGTCACTGTTCATCGATAGGCAACCCAACACCGGCTGGCTACGTCTCGGAAGGGGCTCGATCGGCTTCAGTAAGCAGCAACAGTGATCGATCGCTCGGGTTCAGTTAGTAGCAGCTGCGAAGGAATCGCTTGGGTTCAGTAACGTAGCTAGTGCGACCGCTCAGGTTCAGTTAGAGCCCAACGCCTTGCACACACGCGTGTACGAGAGAGAAACGCGCAAACCAATGCATCACGCTCGGCCCCGACCACCAACCGTAACTGGGAACTCCCCGATATTTTCCTCGCCCTCGTTCTACCATTATTTTTTTCGTCATGGATGGCCAAAATAATGTCATGCAGGTGCATCTCCGGCCCGCGCAGGTTGAAAATCCCACTATCATGATTTTTTTGTCACAGAAGTAGGAGCCCACCACATCTATGATGATACGTGGTTTTTTCACAATTATCATCATAGAAGTGTCATAAGCATGACAGAACAAAAAATAGTTCGGCCCATAATGTCACAGATGTGTCTTTTTTTGTAGTGCTAAGAGCGACCATGAGAGCCCCCTCACTGAAGCCAATGTTGTCTATGGCAGCGTTGTAGAGGTCAACGTACACGTCGAAAGGATGGCACCTCCTTGACGCCCTCGATCCTCCTTGTAGGTGCATCTAGTACCCCTTGATAGTTATGGAGATTGTTGGACAAAACAGTTAAGGAACTAACGTGTTTGCGAGTATACACAAGAAGATTGTCCCTAAGAGGTTGAGAGAAGATTACCTGGCTTATAGAGGAGAATGATATACGTGGGGGAGATGAACCCCAAAAATTTCTTCGAAGAGCAATTATTTTGATGAGTCATTCAAGGAACAGTTGATTGTTGTGAGAATAATGAAGTCGGCATGAACACAGAGTTGTTTTCTAGTTTCATTTTTCTCTATTCACATAGGGAAACTCGTACCATTAAGGGGGGGTGTCCAAGTGTAGTTGAGGTTTAGATCGTTGATGCATGCTCAATCGAAAACATATTTCTTTGAATGAAGATGAGAGAAATCTCTTCGTGCAAAGCGATTATTCTCTGAGTTAGAGATGAAATTCTTCTAGACTTAGAGAAAGAATCATTGACAGTTGGGTTGATTTGACTAGTTCCTCAACTAAAGTCATGGGCTAAATTGAAATCCAACTATTATGCCACATGTTGGTTGGCCTTTATCTGGCCAGTGCCCCTATTGGTCATTCCATACCTCGGGATTTCAACACGACTATAAATAGCAGCACACTCTCAACCTGCAATTGTTGGCTGCTTCATTTGATCTGACAAGAGTTTGTCTGAGCACCCCCGAGTGAAACGGTAGTACTATCCTAGAGAGAAAAACCCAGAGCCCAAAAATCTTTGAAGTGATTGAGTAGCTTCTGCCTATTACTCCTTTGGACTGCACTTCCAATAGATGGTTAGGCGTTGGTCCAAGCAACCAAGAGTCGTCGTGGTTGGCCAAGGACAAGTCTATAAAGATTTGGAGATTGCGTGAAGAATCTACCGAGAGTATCCATTGAAGTTTGAGGAATTTTAGGCCGAGGAGAATAGGACGGAGAGAGGTTTACTCCTGTGTTTAACAAGGCCATCCAACCAAATGTAGCACTTTGGCAGAAGTGTGAACTGCTTGAACCAATCCTTTGTCGCGATCGAGCATCACCATTGGTTTTATCTCTACTTGCATTACTTTCAGTATTTTTCTCTATCTCGGTTGTTCCTCTCTCCTGAGTTTTTTGTCAATGTTTGGTTCCTTGCAATGTCCCGCATTGAAAAGAAGCAAAAACGTAGGAACACGCGCACTCTGGCCTGAGAGCAGAATCGAACGGTCCATGCCATGGCCAGACTACCACCCAATGAGAAGGAGGACAACGACGGTTTGGACAGCTCCAGCGACGAGCAGATCCGGCTCGCGATCTCTACTGCGTCTTCGATTAATACTTCCGCAAGAAGGACGCTAATGGCGCCGGGAAGGGCAAGGGCAGTCGTGGATGATCTTTTCCACCATGGCTGATACATCTATTGGTTGCCAACGTGAGCCCACATATGCTAAACCAAACCATCTTGCAGTTGAATGTGAGTTTCCCAATCACACATTTGATAATGAAATTCATTGAACTGTGCAAACGTTGCTGCTCCTCCATGCTTAGGCACAACATTTTTCACCCTGGAACTGAAATGCTTGGCCATAGATACGTTCCGGGCGCTCATCCACTACGACCATATTGTGAATGATCACGTGAGCGGTCATCACCTCCCACAACTTCTTCGTCCTCCAAGTTCTAGCAGGATACCGAACAATGCTCCACCGAGATTGAAGAGCACCAAAGTCGTGCTCCACATCCTTCCTAGCACTCTCTTGCTCTTGGTCAAATCTCGTCCTCTTCTCTCCTACAGGGTTGGGGATTGTCTTCACATGAGTAGTTCACTGAGGATAGTTATCGTCTGCTAGGTAGTATCCTGTGTTGTAGTGGTGGCCATTGATCTCAACATTGACCTCCGGGAAATTGTCTTGTGCAAGCCTTCCAAACACTAGAGAGCGTTGAAGCACGTTGATATCGTTGTGAGATCCGACCATGCCAAAGAAAGAGTGCCAAATCCAGAGATCTTGTGAAGCCGTAGCTTCGAGTAAGACAGTGCAAGCTTTGACATGGCCCGAATACTGCCGCTGCCAAGCCGAAGGGCAGTCCTTCCACTCCCAATGCATAAAATATATGCTATCAAGCATCCCGGGAAAGCCCCTGTTGGCATTCATCACCAACAGTCGGGTTGTATATGCAGTATTTGGCTCTCTCAAGTACTCCGGGCCAAACACTGTTATCCCAGCCTTTTAGAACCTATACATAGAGTCTAGGCATGTGGACTCGCTCATTCGAACATACTCATCAATGAGATCACCGGGAACTCTGTATGCAAGCATCCGAATAGCTGCAGTGCATTTCTGGTAAGAGAAGAAGCCAATTTTGTCCATGGCATCCTCCTTGCATGCTAAATACTTATCGTATGCCACCACCCCCTCCTGGATACGGAAACGGCGCCGGAATAGTTGGTGTTTGAAGAGCAGGTTTGGGGTCTCGAAGTAATCCTTTCAGAGTAGGAAATGGCGCTCTCTCGATTGTGATTCAACGTCGGAGTGTGCCCCGGGATCGAGCCCCTGAACATCGACCGCTGCCTACAAACCTGGTCAAGGACGACAAACACAGCAGCCACAAGCCCCTCATCGCCGGATGAAGAATCATCCGAGTCGCAAATGAAACTGTGGAAAAAGAACTCGTCGACGGAGTCCGTTTGTACCTTGCAGGCAAACCGTCAAACAACTTGCGGGCGTCGTTGAAGAAGCTGACCGGTGAAGAGCCTCTCACCTCGCCTGGACCTGGTACCAAGCCTGTCGGGGTCCGGCAAGAGTGGCCGTGTCCAGCGAGCGAGATCGCCGCGCTTGGGTGCTGGACAATTGGCCCAGGCACCGAAACTGGGCGGCGGCAGCGACGGGTGGGACTACCGGGTGTGCTGCCTGTCGATGGAAGGAAGATGAAATGGCCAATGTGAGGGAGTCCTGGACTAAGGGGTCCTTGGGCGTCCAGCCTATTATCCGTGGGCCGGACTGATGGGCTATGAAGACATGAAGACCGAATACTGTACCCGTGTCCGGATTGGACTCTACTTGGCGTGGAAGGCAAGCTTGGCAACCGACTATGTAGATTCCCTCTGATGTAACCGAGTGCATGTAACCCTAGATCTCTCCGGTGTCTATATAAACCGGAGAGCGTAGTCCGGATAGGCGGATACACATTACCATATTCACATAGGCTAGACTTCTAGGGTTTAGCCATTACGATCTCGTGGTAGATCAACTCTTGTAGCACTCATATTCATCAAGATCAATCAAGCAGGAAGTAGGGTATTACCTCCATAGAGAGGGCCCGAATCTGGGTAAACATCGTGTCCCGTGTCTCCTGTTACCATCGATCCTAGACGCACAGTTTGGGACCCCCTACCCGAGATCCGTCGGTTTTGACACCAACATTGGTGCATTCATTGAGAGTTCCACTGTGTCATTGACAAAAGGTTTGATGGCCCCTTCGATCGTCAATAATGACGTTGTCCAGGGAGAAACCTTCCTCCCCGGGCAGATCTTCGTATTCGGCGGCTTCGTATTGTGGGACAACTCGCTCGGCCATATGGAGCGGATCGATAGCTATGCCCCTGGCCATCAGGTCAGATTCGGAAGCTTGAACTACACCGCGGACATCCGTGGAGACTTGATCTTCAACGGAATTGAGACCGCGGCCACCGCTCCCCTTCGCCCCGATGAGCATGGCTTAAACCTGTCATCGGGCCCCATCCACAACTCCGGCCTTAGATCTGGAGCGGATCTAGTCATCTGAAGACGGGAAGCTCAACCCCGTCACGGAGGCTACTGATCCCGCGGCGTTGGAGCCGCACACAAATTTTACTTCATATGATATCTGCATCAACGGAGCCCCGGACTCGTCTGCGGTGACAAGTTCCTAACCCTGCGAGTCCGCGGATACCAAACTCAATCGGTTATCGATCTTCAAGTTCAGCGCCAGAGACGTCTTCCAACACTCGCCCATGGGTGATGTACTAAAATCACTAAAAATCCTATCCCTGGCAGGTGACTCGCCGCCGAACTATGTTCGGTTCGAACTTGCGGCAGATGACGGAGAATTTTGCTTCCCACCCGCCACCCACTTCATAGCCACTGTTGAAGACCCAACCAACACGCTTGACCCCTGCTCCGAAGACATTGACGGTATGGACGACGATGAGGGGCAAGGCCAGAACTTACTACCCGCTAGATGCGGGCTGGCCACTTCATGGTACGACGTGTGTATGGTAGAGACACCCAACAACGCTCTCGACGATGACAAGGCAGACCCAGTTGAGGATAAACCTCCTGGTACACAGTCCGAACACTGGCGCGTCATGCGCTGCCTTAATTCACATCGCTCAAGAGAAAACAATACTAGCACCAGAGAAGATAACACTCTGGACAATGAAGACCCTGTTGAGGTAGGATCCGATCAGGAAGAACAGGAAGGCGGGCAAGACAGCCATGATGAACAGGCCACATATGGAGATTCAGAGGATGGCAATTATCTCCCACTCTCCAAGGAAGAGGAGATCCTCGGCAACGAGGATTTTATTCTGCCTAAGGAACCTCGCGAGAAGGAGCGCTTTAAACGCCGGCTCATAGCCACTGCAAGGAGCCTAAGGACGAAGCAGCTGCAGCTTCAAGCGAACCAAGATTTGCTAAATGATAGATGGACCGAGGTCTTGGCCGCCGAAGAATACGGCCTTAGTGGCCCAGACAAAAGCCACCCCAAGGGTAGGTGGATCCCTCAATACGATGGCAGGGCATTGGAGCCCACACCACCATCGAATAATGCGGTAGACCGACCACAGTTCGGTCCGGATAAAGCAGCAGCCCAAGCAGAGCACCATACCAACCCATCCGGCCGTAAACACAAGAACAAAACAGCTCGGGGGAATACTCGCGACATCCAAAAAGACCTGGAGGGTAGAACAGTACACACAAATCAATATACAGATTGCGGGGACATGCCCCGACCAGTGATAATGGTTACCTATTCGGACACAACAGAGCCGACCACGCTCGGTCCGAACACTGTAAACGGAGTCCACCGGAGGTGCTTCATAGTGTGGCCCAACATAGAGGATCCGCACACCCTCTCTGATTCACTGACGAGGTAATGGAGCATGAATTTCCAGACGGGTTTAAACCCATTAACATCGAGTCATACGATGGAACAACAGATCCTGCGGTATGGATTGAGGATTACCTCCTCCATATTCACGTGGCTCGCGGAGACGACCTTCATGCCATTAAATACCTACCTCTCAAGCTCAAAGGGCCAGCTCGGTACTGGCTAAACAGTTTGCCAGAAAATTCTATTGGCAACTGGGAAGATTTGGAAGACGCCTTTCGAGACAACTTCCAAGGAACTTATGTCCGGCCACTAGATGCCGACGACTTGAGCATATTATCCAGGAGCCCGGCGAGTCAGCCAGGGAGCTCTGGACTAGGTTCTTAGTCAAAAAGAACCAAATTGTCGACTGTCCGGACGCAGAAGCCCTCGAGGCCTTCCAACATAGCGTCCGGGATGAATGGCTAGCGCGTCACCTCGGCCAGGAAGGACCCAAATCCATGACAGCCCTTACCCCTCTAATGACTCGCTTCGTAAGGGAGAAGACAATCGCTCGCCAGAAAGCAACAACGCCAAATACCGGGCACTTACGAAATACGAGACGGCAACGGTAAGCCACGACGAACCAAACACAACAGTCACAATAATACTGAAAGATTACGCGACACAGCGATCAACGCCGGATTTCATAGTCCAAAGCCCGTTGAACGGAAGAAGCCACTAAAGGCAAACAAGGAGGGACCATCCACCCTTGACAGGATATTGGACCGACCTTGTCAGATTCACGGTCACCCTGATAAGCCAGCTAATCATACCAACAGAGAATATTGGGTCCTCAAGCAGGCAGGCAAGCTTAACGCTGAGCACAAAGGGAGGAGGCCACCAGGCGATAAAGATGACGGATCGGCTCGCCAGCCGAACACCAGGGGCCAGAAATAGTTTCCCTCTGAAGTTCGATCGCTCCCGGAATGGAAATAGCAGTTCGGTTTCCGCCACCCACCTACTATACCGGCAAGATTTACACCTCGCGTACATCCTACGCTCTCAAGATACCATGGGCATCGGCAGAAGCACAATACGAACAACCATCCAAACATTCCCGTAACGTTTTTAACTATTTTCCTTATTTTTCTGTATCATCTCTTAAGAACAGGTGACCAACAGGACAACATCCACAATGGACTCTATCGGAGTTCGGATCCGTACACTCACCTAAGGGGCTGCTTCCATTAAGGATTCCCCTCCCCGAGGACGGGCGACGCAGACGTGCGACAGGAGGTCCAAAATAACTTTTTGTAGACCGCACTCTTTATTCCGAGCCTGTACTATGCCCTTTTTCCTCTGTTCCCGACCCCGAGCATGTCAAATAGCCGGGTTTGTGGTTTCCTTATTTTATATACATAAATTTATCATTGGCATATTGCTCCGTTCCCTGTAAACCTCATACGAACTAATCTTTCATACTCTTTCAACAATGAGTACGGCCTCAACAGCTGCTTTACAGATGCACCTCGGCATACCCTGCCAGGGGCTTGGTATGGGAACGAATTAGTTGCCAGTAAAAGTCCGAACAGCTCTATAGCGTACTTCGGCGTCGCAAGTTTGGCCTTATATGCATCAGCTCCGAATCATTGTCTTGGGTCAATAGTTGGGTTGTCAGGCTCCTGTGCTTGCTACCCTACGTTCCGTTATATCGGCTATGGTAGTAAAGGGAGAACTACTGCGATTGTGCCCTGGTCTACACCAGATGAGCACCTCAGTAGAGAAAGCCGAAAACTGACTGTCATGATGCGGCGAGAGCTGGTCAACCACTTGACGACTTCTCGGAATCCTTAGCGATTCTCCGTGTCACACGAGGGATCTTTTTCAGATCAAATATGTAAGGCACTATACGCCGCATACATACCAGGGGCTATGTCGTAGTCCCACCATAAAGCTCCTATGGCTAAGTGAAAGTGTTAACGCCTTATAGTCCGATTGCCTGGTTCGTTGCATTATCACCTCCTTCACGGACCAAGACGTTGGATAAAGAGTGATTAAATGCTTTTCCGAACACCCCCGTACTTCCTACGAGGGGGCTGAAGCCGACGACTGGAATACTTTCAGATTATATTAAAACGGCCGCATAGGAGGAATTCAAGCTTTTGAGCAAAAATATAAATAGATCAATTATAAAATTGTCTTTTACAATTCTAATACACCTCACTCAAACATTATGTTCTTCGAGCATTGACCCTCTATCAGGCGGGCGGCTTCATGGACGTCTTTAAATAATGCTCCGGCTCACTACGGTCCTTGCCCTTGGGCGGACTCTTCGCCGCAACATTGACGGCCTTCATCTTCCCCCAGAACGTCTTGACTCGAGCAAAGGTCATCCGTGCACCTTCAATGCACGCCGACCGCTTCGCAGCATCGATACGCGGCACCGCATCAACAAGACACCGCACCAGGCCGAAGTTGCTCTTTGGAACAGGCTCATTCGGCCACAACCGGATTATGACGTTCTTCATGGCGTCGCCGGATATCCTATGAAGCTCGGCCCATTGGGACATCTATTCATTCAGCAACAAAGGGCTTTTTGATGCGCCAAATTGTGACCAGAAAAGCTTCTCCATTGCATACCCCTCTTGTGCTTGGTAAAATTGTGCCGCATCGAAAGAACTCTTCGGCAAGTCCAAAAATTCAGCCGGAGAACTCCAGACCTCGTTCAGCTTAGCATAGTCCGGATCGCCAAACTTAGTCTGAAGCAAAAATGGCTTACCGGCCGCTATCTCCTTAGCATGCCGAATCTCTTCACAAGTTGCCCTAGATTCAGGCCGAGCTTCACTCGCCTCTTGTACGGCCTTATCAAGTTCAGCCATGTCGGATGTGGGGTTCCAGCAAACCCTTAAGGTTCGAACTCTGGGGTGTGCGCGAAGTCTTTCCCTCCTACCGATCTACGCCCTAGCTCACTAAGATCTCGCGGATGAACTCGACGAACTCGCAACACAGAAAGACACGGGATTTATACTGGTCCGGGCCACCGTTGTGGTGTAATACCCTACTCCGTGTGGTGGTGGTGGATTGCCTCTCGGGCTAATGGTGAACAGTACAAGGGGAAGAACAGCCTCCTAAGGTTGAGGTGTTCTTGTGCTCGACGAACTTGTGTGGGTGAGGACTATGTGGGTTCAAGACCTGAGGAACCTGCCCTCCTACTGTGGTGGCTAGCTCTACTTATATAGGCCCTGGTCCTCTCCCCAAATATTGAGCGCGAAGGGAGCCAACAACGGCGGGCAAATTTGAAGGGGGACAACTAGTACAAGCTATCCTGACAAAAGCGGTCTTCGCCTGCAAAAGGCTCTGGTGGTGACGCCGTCTTGGGCTCCACGGTGACCTCCATCCTGCCGTCCTTCTGGTCTTGGTCTCGCTGCACTGATATGGCAACCTTTGCCTGATGCCTCGGTACTCCTCGCCTGCGCCTGCCTCCTTAGCACCAAAGAGGAAACAAGGACGCAGTGCGCGCTGGCGCCCGCCTGGTGCCGATCGTCATGGCTCACATCACGAGAGCCTCGTGAGGTTTGCCCTGCCTTGATATCTCCACTCCTCGTGAGCCCTCCTGACTAGGCCACTCCTGAGGAGGTCTTATGTCCGTCCGCCACGAGGCTTGGCCCCTCGCGAGGGTCTTGAATGCTTTGTTGATGAATATGGGCTCCACGGCCCGCTGGCTTAGCCACGCCGTGGGCTGCAGGCAGGCAAGTCTGGGGACCCCCGTTTCCAGAACGTCGACAAGCCATTTTTGCTTTATTCTCCTTCTCAAGGTACTCACAGCGGCTGGAAGCATTCTTCAATTCAAGCGCCAGTGCGGATATTTTCTCCTCATTTTGGCGCCGAGCTGCTTGTTCGGCTCTTAGATCAGCCGATACCTTCTCGGCAGCCGCATCACTACACCGGGCCCGCTCCTTGGCCCGGGCTAGCTCCGCCCGAAGAGCTTCAACGGCGGCAGCACCATCTGCACTCATGCACATTTCATATAAAACTCTTTTCAGCGTCGGGCCTAAATTACAAGCACATTGGTGTAAGGAATGCTCAAAATATATACCTTGCGAGTCGTCAAGACGCCTATTGATCAATGCAATGTCATCTTCCACAATATGCAGCTTTTGCTGCAGCTCGGCCACTTCCGTATTTTGGGTAGCAGCAGGAGGAGAGGCAGCCTGCATTCTAGGTTAAATCAACGTTAGTACCTGAGCATATCTTTTTGATCCTCCGACCGCTTCCTTCGGAAGGCAATCTGAGTCTTAGGGACTACCGCATATACAACAAGTGCATTCTGTCAATATTATTCAATTGACAAAACTACATCACAAACCTCAAAACCTCTTAGAAGGCTCGAGAAGGCCTCGTTCAATCCGCTCTTCGCGGATAGAACCTTTTCGACCATCGTAACCATCAAGGCATGGTGCTCCTCTGAAATGGACGCTTGTCGCAGCATGTCCGTCAGCATTTCCGGCGCTCCGGGGCCTTCGGGAACCGCCACCAAAGTACGGAATTCCTTTGAAGGAGTCCGCTTACTCGCCTCCAGAATCATCTCCGGCTGTAAACCGGAAGGTTCGGGGCCGTCACTCTTGATTCCCGAACCCTGAGGGATAGAGGCACCACCTTCAGGTAATGCCTTCTTCGTTTCCTGCACTACTTGACGATCGGGAGGAGCCCTTCAGGACAACACCTCGGTATCATCCCCCCTATTGGGCGAGGAGATCGGAGAAGACGTGTCACTCTCCATCATCTCCGGAAGAAGGTCTCCCGAGGAGGAGGACGGTTGAGAAACACCAGGCGTTAACCTGCGTGGATGTACATATGTCGGATGATTACTTTACTAATAGGAAAAGAATGAGGTACGTTTAAAAGTGCCCCAGCTTCACTTACGGTTTGGCCAGAGGTTTGTCCTCGTCATAAAGCCCTACGGCAGCATCGCTCGCCCGACCCAAGCCACCCGACGATGGCATTTAACTCTCTTGGAAGGCTTCCCCTCTTGATCTTCAGAAGCGGCCCTCTTTTTGCCATGGAGGGCTTCCTCTGCACCTTTGCCCTTGGTCAAAAGGGTTTCGGTTTCCTGAACACAGCGTCTAATTCATCCTCGTATGGTATCGCCTGGCTCCCTCTCTCGCCTCGTGGACACCATGCGGTGTCGGAATCAGCATTCTCGTTAGCGTGGCGGTTGCGTAGTCTTCGGAAGGCGCCGACACCAGATTAACACCGCTTTATCCAGTCTGTATAGGGACGGATTGTTCAGCATCTTGTCAAGAGATGCTTGAATGGAAGGTGTTCGGAGATTGAATACTTACCGCGGTGTCCGGATGATTGCAGTCAAGGCCAACATCTTCGGTGGTGTCCGGCCATTGCCCTCGTTCCCCGAAATATAATTTCCACATTCCTTCGTGCGTGGTGCCGAAGAAGTGCTGAAGAGTCCGCCGCCCTTCTAGATTAGACTCCCACATACGGAGAGGCCGCCGCTGACATGGCAGGGTCCGGCGGACTAGCATTACTTGAATGACGTTGACAAGATCGATGCCCTTCTCGGAAAGGCTTCGGATGCAACTTTGCAGAGTCTGCACTTCATTGACGGATCCCCATTCCAATCCCTTATTGATCCATGAAGCAAGCTGAATTGGAGGGCCGGGTCGGAACGCAGGCGTAGCCGCCCACTTGGAGCCCCGCGGCTCGTTGATATAAACCACCCCTGCTGCCATAGGTCAGAAGACTTGGCGAAAGATCCTTCAAACCAGATTGCGCTGGCAAGCTTGCCTATTATGGCACTGCCGCACTCTGCCTGCTCCTCCTCTGTCACCTGCGGCCTCACGTCAAAGGTCTTGAGCCACAAATCAAAGTGCGGAGGAGTCCGGAGGAAAGCCTCACACGTGACGATAAATGTCGAGATGAGGAGAATAGAGTCTGGGGCCAGATCATGAAAATCCAGCCCATAGTAGAACATGAGTCCCCGGAGAAGGGGTTAAGCGCGAACCCTAACCCATGGAGGAAGTGGGACACAAATACTACCCTCTCGCCGGATTTGGGAGTAGGAATAACCTGCCCCTTTGCGGGAAGTCGATGAAGGATTTCTGGGGTCAGATACCTCACCGCGCGGAGCTTTGCAATATCCTCCTGCGTGACAGAAGAAGCCACCCACCGGCCTGGACGGCCGGATCCGCACATGATTGGGGCCGGTGGAGATTGGAACCCGAGGGTGAGAACTCGAGATGGCTGGGGTTGAGGAAGAAGCAAGCGCAAAAGAAAAAGACGAGACTGGGTCCCTATATAAAGACCCCAAATACTGAGCGTCTCCACCTGGGTCTCGAAACTTACCTATCCCCAAAGAGTTGTACCCAGGGGACAGTTGGGTTACCCACGCTTGCATTAATGAAAATCCCGTGAATAAGGGGACACGATCTCTGCCTTGACAAGACGTGCCAGTAAAACCACGTCCCGAGACATGGGGCGACGTACTAGCCAACGGTTGAAAATAGTAACCGGGCAGGCGTGATACGACGTCATAAACAGTTATCAGCAAATTGGACTCATGGAATATTGTATTCTCTACAATTATATGCATAGGTCCGGATATACTTACTACATCCGAAGACTATTCTGGAGTTCGGAAAGAAGGAACCCGCCTTGCAATGCCAAGACAAATCTGCGCGCGGACTCTCGCCATTGAAGCCGTGTTCAGGGCTACCGAGGAGTCTGGACTAAGGGGTCCTCGGGCGTCCGGCCTGTTATCCGTGGGCCGGACTGATGGACTGTGAAGATATGAGGACCGAAAACTGTACCCGTGTCCGGATTGGACTCTACTTGGCGTGGAAGGCAAGCTTGGCAATCGACTATGTAGATTCCCTCTGATGTAACCGACTCCATGTAACCCTAGATCTCCCCGGTGTCTTTATAAACCGGAGAGCGTCGTCCGGATAGGCGGATACACATTACTGTATTCACATAGGCTAGACTTGTAGGGTTTAACCATTACGATCTCGTGGTAGATCAACTCTTGTAACACTCATATTCATCAAGATCAATCAAGCAGGAAGTAGGGTATTACCTCCATAGAGAGGGCCCGAACCTGGGTAAACATCTTGTCCCCTGTTACCATCGATCCTAAATGCACAGTTCGGGACCCCACTACCCGAGATCCGTCGGTTTTGACACCGACATAATGTGCCATAGACTGACGGGCCAGCGGAGAAAAAGGGCGGACGTCGCGCGTGTCCGTTTCGTGTCCGCGCCGGTGCAAACGCGCCTGAAAATGGGTCGCATTTGAGTCGTCGCATTGGGTCAACTTATGTGTCTGTTTTGATTTAATCTGACACGCGGATGAATCGGGCGCGTTGGAGTTACTTTTAGACGAAGGCAGGGGCACCTTCGGCTTGGGCAATCGGGGCAGCGAGGCGCTATGGAGCATAGCAGTTCTCCGTAGCCTGCCGTAGCTTGAAGAAAGAGAAAACTCGGCTCGGCACACCGTGTCCGCTGCCTGGCTGCAAGCCGGCACGTCCCGACCCGCGTGGCCTGGGATCGAATCACCGATCACGGGCACAGGAGCGTGGAGGGGACGGGCCACGGGGGAGGTGACATCAACAGCAGGCGCGCCACTGCATCATTGTGCGTGTGCGCGCTGGACGCTGGGCGCTGGGCGGAGCAGACTGATCGATGTTGCTCCTGCCTGCCCGTCTGCTCTGCCTCTGCGTCCGCGCTCGCTTGCCGCCTCAGCGCGGGAGGGGGCGGACCCTGCCCCCACAGCCGCCTCGCTACGCGCACACGGCCACGCCGCGCCGCGGCTGGCGGTGCTATGCAGCCTCGCGCGCATGCATGCACAGCCCGGTTCGGCCATCGGCTCCTGTTCCGCTGCGCCTCCGTGTTAACCTGCCGCTGACATGCCGGAGAAACGGGGACCCGCGCCATCGATGGGTGTGGCCGTGAAGTTCGTATGATTGTGGAGGGCTGCTCCGCATTCCACGGGTTAATGATGGGAGCTCTCTAACGTTAGGATATGCTATTTTGTTGTTCTTGTCAAACGCTTGAAGTCATGTTCTAAAAGGTTGTGATATGCACTGTCTTGTTTACGTTAGGTGAGGACGTAGCTGTCACCTTTCGTTTTGAGGTGCATCGTGCATACTTGTTCTCGCTAAAACGCGCATGCAAGTCCGGAAATCCAATTCTGCTTTGGGAGCATATGCATCGTTTCTAGTACAAATGTTTTGTCAACAAAAATTGAATAAAATACATGTGCCGTTTGTCATACCAAAATGCGCTATCTGCATTTTTTTAGAAGGAAAGCTTAAGTATTTTAATCTGTGTAAGAAAAAACAGGTCGAACGATAAATGTTACATCTATTTTTGTTTTTTCACGACGAAGCACCGCCATCCCGTTTCGCATGAAAATTATCAAGTACACTTGTTACATTAATTAGAATTTTTTTAGTTTTATTTAATTTTTTATTTTGAATCTACTGTTCATTAGGAAGCATATGCACCCCATAGCTAAAACGGCCCTCCCCATGCAAGTCATTCATATCAAACGCATGTAACCCTTTTGGTGTTTTTACTTTTGACCGCATAAAAGTCCTCCACGTGATCCATTTTTATTTTTTGAGCAAATATATATATATATATATATATATATATATATATATATATGTAGGTGATCTTATTTGTATACACATGCAAGCCATCCACACTATCAAACACGTGTAGCCCTTTGAATTTTCACTTTCCACCACATGCAAACTCTCTACACCATCAAACACATGCAAATCCATCACATCATCAACTTTTGTTTGATTTATTTTTTCAACACCAAATAGTTTAACCGGAATGTAACAATGCAATGTAACATGCATCCACCTCCATTTACCTGAGGGAATTGCACAAATCACCTATTTTTGGTGCTAGTGTTGCATAAAACATCTACTTTACAAGTTTGTTGCACAAAACACCATATATAGGGGTAATTCGTTGCAGTTAGGTCTAATCTACCATTTAGGTCTGTTGACATGATTCCTGACGACACCCTTCACGAGTCTCGCCTCATCTCTGCCCCTTCCTTCGCTTTCCTCTCCCCGCGCCACTCGCTAGGGGTGGCTCGGGCGGAAACCCTAACCGCCGCCACCACTCCCTCCCCCCCCCCCCCCTCGCCACCGTCGGCCCACCTCGGCGGGCAGAGCCCATTCACGGCCGACGGCAGTGGGATCTGGCTTGCGCATGCTCGCGCTAGTCGGGCGTGCCCTTCGGTGGTCCGGGCGATGGGGTTGCTCGTCGCTGGTCCTAGCCTTGGCTCGTCAGCCGGCCTCGTTCGGGTGCCGCTCTGGTGTGCGCAGGGAAGGTTTGGTCGTCCTGCAGTGCTCGACAGCTGGTCGGCTAGGCGTGGCCAAGTGTGAGGTGATGCGGCTCAATCTGCGAGATGCTGCAGCGGCGGTGTTGGTGGGACGTGGTGATGCGGCGTGGTGGTGTTGTCTCGTTCTTTCGATGGTGTTGGTGGGACGCAGTGATGCGGCTCCATCTGCGAGGTGCTGCGCGGGCGGCGGAGTGAATCAACATGGACGGTATGTCCCATTTCAGTAGGCTGGGATGTAGGTGTGTGACGTTTCAGACGAAAGTTCTGCCTGTATTTAGTCGGGGCCAGCGATGACGGTGCCTGTGGGTGTCATGCCCCGTCTTGGAGGCATCGCTATAGTGTGTCGGCACCTCGCTCCCTCTCACTTGACTGGATGTCTCAGGGCGAAAGCCTAAATTCGGATCTGGATCGGCGATCGCGGCGCCCTCGACGCCGTTCCTCTGTTGGGAGCATTGCTTTGGGAGATATTGCTTGGAGGTCCTAGTTGGTGTTTCTTCGGTGCTCTCCTACGTCGTTGGGTAAGCCTGTCTCTAGGCCCTCCCTCCCAAGCCCCAAGGCCTGCTCGTCTCCCCCATACCTCCGCATGTTGGTTAGGTTTTTTCTCCCTCATGAAACCCTGTATTTTTAGGTTTGCTACTGTTCATATGACAAGATTCACTAGTAGAAAAAGGGTCAAATCTAAGACACATTAGTCCCGGTTTGCATTTGAGCCGGCACTAATGTGTCCATTAGTGCCGGTTCAAATGGCTAGGGGGGAGGAGAGATTTAGTACCGGTTCATTGCGAATCTATAGTACCGGTTCGTGCCACGAACCGGTACTAAAGATGCTGGGGCCCAGCCAGCACCTTTAGTACCGGTTTGTGGCACGAACCGGTAGTAAAGAGGTTGTGGCAGGCTATTTTTAGTCCCACCTCGCTCCCCTAGCAAGATTTTTACCACCTTAAATATGTTACTTCTCAAACTATTACAAGCATTTGGTCTTCATTGAACTCTATGTGTATAATTTGTGGACTCAATGTGAGTCTTCACCGGTTTCTAAACCGTTGAGGACTCATATTGACAATTCAGATTGTACACAAAAAGATCATTGATAATCAATATATTTTTTATGTATATTTTTACATGTTTACGCCCTCACTCTCTCCACTCACTTCAAAACTGGACGCACTTCGTGTACAAAGTGGACAATCTCTTTCGGAGTATCAGGGTTTCGGACGAGAACTCATCTATTACACGGACACTTCATTTTTTCTGAACATATTTGAACTCCAGACTTTTTTTGAGCCGGCATTATGCAGCATTCGAGGCGACGTCATCAATTTTCAACACGTTCTGACATCATTTGCTGTTTTTCAGTCATTTACCAATTTGTTTAGAGAGCTAAATGACCATGAAGCAGTAAGTCACAACAAAACGGGTTAAGCCAGGCATCATGTCAGATATGTTAAACCAGGCATCATGTCTTGTCCCTCCTCCAGCAAAGTAGAAGATGATGCTTGGTTGATGAAAATCGAGCTAAAGAGAGAGGGGCCCGAAGAACCTCTCGAAGGTAGCAAGAGCCAGGAGGCCATCGGAGATCCAACACCGGTGGTCGAGCAAGCCCTGCCTGCCGAGGAGGAAGAAAAGATATCCTTAAACCTTACTATGATCATCTTACCCCCACTGATATTGAAGCCTTTCGGGTCATTGAAACGGTTCGTGTGCAAAATAAATATCTCCTTCCTCCGGAGCGTCATCCGTAGGCTGGAGAATCTTGTGATCATGAAGGACAAGATCACTACCACTTCATCACCACCACCTCCTTCTTCATCACCAAAAGAAAATTGAGTATCGGGTATGGGCACTCCCCTTGGCTTTCTCCAAGCTTGGGGGAGGTGCCCCGGTATCGTACCACCTCCACTATCTTTTGCCTATACTTATCTTAGTTTGATCCCTAGTTATCTTTTGCTTTCGATGAATAAAAGTTTAGATTGATCCTTTCTTTTCAATGAATAAAAGCATTCCAAGCGACGTCATCAATTTCCAACACGTTCTCAAATTGAAAGTCACTCCAAAATGAAGCATTATGCAGCATTCGAAGCAACTAAAGCAAAAATATTCACAAAGAAACTAAATGCAGCAAAAAAAGTATATAAAAAAATTACTCAAAAATAAATAGAAGAAAATAAATAATGCAGAAAAGAAAAAAACTATATAAAGCAAAAATATTCACAAAGAAACTAAATACAGCAAAAAAAACTACTCGAAATAAGTAGAAGAAAAAATAAAGCAGATAAGAAAAACTATATAAAAATTACTCAAAAATAAATAGAAAAAATAAATAATGCAGAAAAGAAAAAAACTATATAAAAAATGGTTTGGGCGTTGCCCGGTGGGCCTGCCAGACCCAGGGTGTGCAAATTCACGCCCAGAAGGGCCGGCAGGCTCACAGGGCAGCGCGCCCTAGTTAGGCCCAGAAGCCTGGTATATAGAGGAGTTCGAAAGAGTAGCCGCATCTGGGTCTATAAACCAGTGCGGCTGCCCTTCGCTCGGCGAGGTGGGACTAAACATAGTGCACAGCGGGTGGCAGCGCACGACCATTAGTACCGGTTGGAGCCACCAACCGGTACTAAAGGCCCTCGTTTCCCGTCGCATGGCCTGGCCAAAATTGGCCTTTAATACCGGTTGGTGGCTCCAACCGGTACTGAAGGCCCCTCCTATACATACTACACTTACGAAAAATCAGTTCCATCGTCGACCACTTCGTCTCCACTTCTCACATGACATCGCCGCCGCCACTTGCATTCCACCCTGCCGCCCTCGCCGCCCCGCAAGCGTCAGCCGCCGCCCCTGTCGTCGCCGTCTCAAGCCGCCGCGCCCAAAGTACGCCATCGTCTCGATCGCCGCCGATCACCCCTGCCCGCCCATCGTCGTCACTTGGCCGTCCCTGTCGCCAGCCAGACGCCGCACTTTGCCCGCTGCATTACCCACACACACACACATACACACACACACACATGTACGAACACACGCATACACACACAGTACTACACACACACCTATTTTTTTACTTATTTTCTATTTTCTATTTGTTTAGATTAATGTTACATGAATTTCAGAGATAAGAATGTTAGAATGTTAATGTTAGATGAATTAGATAGAAAAGTTGTTAAATATTAATGTCAATTGTTAGCTAGATGAATATATAACTAGTTTATTTTAGTAAATACTTAGTTGAACTAGTTGAATTAATAGAACTAGTTTATTTTAGTAAGAAAATTTAGGTATATGAGATTATTTGAACTAGATGAATTAATATAACTAGTTTATTTTTATTAGTAAATGCTTAGTTGAACTAGTTGAATTAATATAACTAGTTTATTTTTATTAGTAAATTCTTAGTTGAACTAGTTGAATTAATATAAATTGTTTATTTTTATTAGTAAATGGTTAGTTGAACTAGTTGAATTAATAGAGCTAGTTTATTGTTAGTAAGAAAAATTAGGTATATGAGATTATTTGAACTAGTTGAATTAATATAACTAGTTTATTTTTATTAGTAAATACTTAGTTGAACTAGTTGAATTAATAGAACTAGTTTATTTTAGTAAGAAAATTTAGGTATATGAGATTATTTGAACTAGTTGAATTAATATAACTAGTTTATTTTTATTAGTAAATGCTTAGTTGAACTAGTTGAATTAATATAACTAGTTTATTTTTATTAGTAAATGCTTATTTGAACTAGTTGAATTTTATTTTTATTAGTAAATGTTTAGTTGAACTAGTTGAATTAATAGAATTAGTTTATTTTTAGTAAGAAAATTTAGGTATATGAGATTATTTGAACTAGTTGAATTAATATAACTAGTTTATTTTTATTAGTAAATGCTTAGTTGAACTAGTTGAATTAATATAACTAGTTTATTTTTATTAGTCAATGCTTAGTTGAACTAGTTGAATTAATATAACTAGTTTATTTTTAGTAAGAAAATTTAGGTATATGAGATTATTTGAACTAGTTGAATTAATAGAAGTAGTTGAATTAGTTGAATTAATAGAATTAGTAAGTGTTTAATGTCTCACCTATATGAACATAGGAAATGTTGTCTGACGACGAAAAAGATTTCATTATGTGTGAATACTGTGAAGACTAGCGCGGCCTGTGCGACAGAAATTTCCTTGTTGATGATAGGCGATTCAGTGATACATCTCCGTCGTATCTATAATTTTTTATTGTTCCATGCCAATATTATTCAACTTTTATATACTTTTGACAACTTTTTATACTATTTTTTGGGACTAACATATTGATTCAGTGCCAAGTGCCAGTTCCTGTTTGTTGCATGTTTTATGTTTCGCAGAAACCCAATATCAAAAAGAGTCCAAACCAGATAAAAACGGACGGAGAATTATTTTGAAATATTTGTGATTTTTGGGAGGAAGAATCAACGCGAAACGGTGCCCGAGGTGGCCACGAGAGTGGCCCACGCCACCCTCCAGGGGGGCGCGCCCCCCTATCTCGTGGGCCACCCGTAAGGCGGTTGATGCCCTTCTTTAGCCGCAAGAAAGCTAATTTTTGGAAAACGATCTGGGCGAAGGTTTCAGTCCAATCGGAGTTACGGATCTCTATATATACACGCGGTGAAACAGAGCAGCATGTAACGCAGAAATAGAGAGATAGATCCAATCTCGGAGGGCTCTCGCCTCCCAAGCCATGGGAGCCAAGGACCAGAGGGGAAACCCTTCTCCCATCTAGGGAGGAGGTCAAGGAAGAAGAAGAAGAAGGGGGCCTCTCCCCCCCTTTCTTCTGGTGGCGCCGGAGCGCTGCCGGGGGCCATCATCATCACCGCGATCTTCACCAACACCGTTGTCATCTTCACCAACATCTCCATCACCTTCCCCCTTCTATATTCAGCGGTCCACTCTCCCTCAACCCGCTGTACCCTCTACTTGAACATGGTGCTTTATGCTTCATATTATTATCCAATGATGTGTTGCCATCCTATGATGTCTGAGTAGATTTCTATTGTCCTATCGGTGGTTGATGAATTGCTATGATTGGTTTGAGTTGCATGTTTTATTATTGGTGCTGTCCTACTGCGCCCTCCGTGTCGCGCAAGCGTGAGGGATTCCCGATGTAGGGTTTGCAATATGTTTATGATTTGCTTATGGTGGGTTGCGTGAGTGACTGAAACACAAACCCGAGTAAGTAGGTTGTTTGCATGTGGGATAAAAGGGGACTTGATGCTTTAATGCTATGGTTGGGTTTTACCTTAATGAATCTTTAGTAGTTGCGGATGCTTGCTAGAGTTCCAATCATAAGTGCATAGAATTCCATGTAAGAGATGATATGTTAGCTTATGCCTCTCCCTCAAATAGAATTGCAATAGTGATTACCGGTCTAGTAACATAGTCAATTGCTTAGGGACAATTCCACAACTCCTACCACCACTTTTCCATACTCGCTATATTTACTCTAGTTGCTTCTTTATTTAAACAGCCCCTAGTTTATGTTTTCGCTCTCTTTATTTTCTTTCTAGCCTTTCCGAAAACACCTACAAAGTTCTTCTAGTTTTATACTTGTTCTAGGTAAAGTAAACGTTAAGCGTGTGTAGAGTTGTATCGGTGGTCGATAGAACTTGAGGGAATATTTGTTCTACCTTTAGCTCCTCGTTGGGTTCGACACTCTTACTTATCGAAAACTTTTGCGATCCCCTATACTTGTGGGTTATCATTCAGCATCAAGCTGGATGAGACCTTTGAATTCGATACAGTAAGTCACAATGACAAGTCTTTTTTCGTAATTAAGCATGACTTATATATGCTTCTGTTGCTTCAACTTATAATTTTTAATTTTCACTATTCTACTAGCGCATCCCCTGCTATGCAAGAATTTTTGTCTTGGATAAGATAGGTTTCAATGCTATGGAAATTATGGAGGTAAAGAGAGTTTACCTGAAAACCGAGCATGGTTATACTTTCAACGTCAAAGTATACAATGCAAACACGTTCACCTATTTTGAATGCAAAACTTGGCAAGCACTATGCAAGGCTTTGCATTTGAGCCTGATATGGTGATCACCTTTGAAATTCGTCCGGAAGAGGATATTGAAGGTAATAGAGACATCTGGGTCGATGTGCAGACGCCTCCAGTTCTACCATTATGTGAGAAACGTTCTTATATTATGGGACGGAGGGAGTAGTATATATACTGATGTTGATGATATGATGCAAGAGTTTTTATATTAATATGATGATGATGATGAGTTATTATATCATTTAATGAAAGAAACCACAGATTAGTTTTAGCTGGATGGATCCTAGCTAAGTGATCAAGTATATGCCATATATATCCATATTATACTTTATCAAGTATAATATGGATATATATGGCATATACTTGATCACTTAGTTATAGCTAGGATCCACATGCATCCAGTCGAAACTAATCTGCGGTACTTTCACCTAATGATTTAACAACTCATTATAATGTAAAACAATCACTAAATTAAATTGAAAACACAAAATTAAAGGAAAAAACACACCCAAACGTTTAGTACCGGTTGGTATTACCAACCGGTACTAAAGCCCTACACGCATTCAGGCCTGGCTCGTGCCACGTGGTGGCACTTTAGCGACGGTTCGTGACGAACCGGTACTAAGGGGGGGCTTTAGTCCCCACTCTTTAGTGCCGTTGTCAACCGGTATTAAAGGTTGCATTCTGAACCGCGCTAAAGCCCGGTTCTGCACTAGTGATTGTGGTATGGTACCGTATATATCTCAGTAGGTGGTCTCATTTAAATGCACACGCAAGCCATCCACATCAACAAGCGCATGCAATCCTTTCAATCTCCACTTTTCACCTCATGCAAGCCCCTCCACGTCATCAGTTTTTATTCTTTACTCCCTCCGATCAATAATAACTATCGTGGTTTTCATTCAAACTTATTATGGACTGTAGGGAGTATTATTTTAGCAACAAATAATTTTACTGGAATGCCATAAGTCGGTATAACATGCATCCACTCTCCATTTATCTCTAGGTTTGTGATCATTCATAAGACAAGAATATGATGTGGTATATTCTCATATCTTTTTTTTTTGATAATTTCATCGCTATGATTTTTGCATCAACGTGCGAATTGTTGTCTTTTAGTATTTTCAAGTACAAGAAATGGCTTTTACCATTATATGTAGCACGAAGTAGAAATGTCACATTGTCCATCATATCTTATGCTATATATACTTCTGTTTCTATGAAAATCATCTGCTTGAATACGGAAATATATGATACTCCCTCCATTCCAAAATGTAATGCATATTTTGAATTCTAAAAGTCAAATATTCTATGTTTGACAAAGTTTAAGAAAAAAATTATCAACATCCACAATAGAAAATCCATACCTTTATATTCATCATGAAGTGTATGTTTATATTTTATATGTTATCAACATCCAGTTATAAACATTATATGAGTAGTATTTTTAGACGGTGATAGTTTATTCTAGAAACTTGGTCACACTTAGGCATGTTCGCTTTTGGGAAAAAAATGTGCACTACATATGTGGAACAGAGGGGGTGTAGATGATATATATAATTGTTCGTGGTATTTGTTGTCTTTGTTGCTAGGCCATAGCTTGCCTCTTTGTCAGTTTAGGAGAGATATGTCTGAAATTATACTCATATAGTTTGATATACTATGGTGCTTATTATTCTGATTTGATTAAATATTTTGAAATTGTTTCCATAAGCATATGATTTAGGGTATCTTTGTGAGAAAAAACACACAGTGTGATTTTATAGCCTTAGGAGTTTCAGCTATGTTTTTAGCCCTTAGAAGTTAGAACTTACCTTGCAGTTTGTCATGTGGGCATAGCATTTTGTCAAAGTTAAAGGGCCTACAACCATTATTTTTTCCTAAAAACTGTTTGAACGAAACTATAAGGTGTGTATATATGGAGCCATGGACGTGATTGACTGCTTGGCCCTCTGCATTTCACTTTTGAGTTGGACAAGACGTCTATTGCATTATTTAAACAGCCCGGGCTGTGACACGCCTTAGCGTGTCCGGATTGGTGGAGAATCTTTTTCTGAGCGAGCCTTTTAACACCCTGTGAGCTTTGGATTTGCTTCAGAATATTCCAATTGATTGAGTGGGTGTTTGTATTCTTACTGACTCCTCAGAGCATCTCCAGCCGCGTCCTCAACAATGCCCCCCCCAGGCGACTTTTCGACCGACGATGCCAAAAAATCGGCCCAGTCGCACTCTAGGGCTCAATTTTTCGCCGGCTCGGGCCGAAATTGTCGCCAAGGACCCAACCCAACCCGCGCTACTGGGGCGCTGGGCGCCGTCGAATCGTTTTGGCGCGAAAGAGCTGCGGGCCAGCCGCGTCAGCGACACCACCAACCTCGTCTTCTCCCGACGCCTCGGTTTCCCGCGGGGAATCAATGGCAAGGCTACCGCCGGTCAGCTTTGCCATTAATTCCTCGCGGGCGGCGCGTCACGGGGCGGCGCGCCGACGCCTCCCCTTCTTCGGACGCGTACACATGGACGCGGCACGGCTATATATGGCCTCGCTCGCCTCTGATGAGTGCTACCTCTTCCGAGCGCCGCCGCCGAGCTCTTCTCCCCCAGCCATCCCTCTCCCGAGCGCCGCCGCCGAGCTCCTCTCCCCCAGCCACTCCATCTCCCGATGGCTGAGCGTTTTCCCGGAGACGAGGCGGCGGCCAACGGCTTCGGCCGCCGTTCGCTCCGCGAACAGGAGTCATGGCTCCTGTTCCAGGCGAACATCCCGGCGCCGCCGGACATGCGCGCTTGGGCGGCGTACTTCGAGCGCCGCCAGCAGCAGCGGCTGGCGTCCACCAATGGGGCGCCGGTGGTCGGCGGCCTGAAGAACAGCAAGGAGCGCCACCTGTGGTGGGGCGTCCCCGGCCGCACACTTGAGGGCGTGCTGACGCACCTCGAGGGCGGCAACAACCAGCCGTTGGCGTACCCCCGGCAAGGGCGGCTGCCCCGGCGCACCGCCGTCGCGACGGGCAATGGGCGCCAAGGAGGTTCGGCTCCTCCTCCTCTTCTTCCTCGTCGCGCTCTTCCTCCCCATCCTCCAGCACTCCGACGCTGCTCGGCGTCAAGGCCGAGCCCGCGGCGGAGACGCAGCTCGGTCGGCGCACTCGCAGCGCCGGCATCGTCATCAGCGAGGGCGGCAGGCGCGCCTCCTCGTCGGCTCCTCCCCCGCGCTTCGTCAAGCCGAAGACGGAGCCGGGTCTCGTGCCGGTGAAGACGGAGCCGGGGCTGGCGCCGGTGAAGACGGAGCACGGCGAGGTCGAGCTCGACGACGACGCGGCCCTTGAATGGGCACGCCAGGACTCCCTGAAGACGGCGGCGACGACGGCGACTTGTCGGTCTTCAGCAAGTTCTTTTTTATTAGTTTATATATGTAACGGCGACTATTCGACTTAAATCCGCGAATATAAGCCCAAGTTTGCCGAAATTTGGCGTGTTTTAGCCGAACTTTGCCTAAATTTGCTATACAAATTTTCTTTTTCACGCCTGGGGCGGCGGCTGGGGACCAACTCGCCCCAGGTCCATTTTTTGTGCCGGGTCACCCCCAGGCGGCGATTTCAGGTGTCCCTTGGGGGGCCAACGGCTGGAGATGCTCTCAAACTCTGTACTTCCATTTGTCTATGACAGGCTAATAGTATATGTGCCTGCGACTGAAATACTGAATCAGGCATGGAATAATAGTGCAGACTCCAAAGACAGCAGGTCCTCGGGACGTCCAATAACAAAAAGAATACAGCACCCCTGTCTAGCCCGTGTAAATATACACATTATTAGTACTAACTTTAGTTTTTCTTAAAGGGGAAAAAGATTTGCCTAGTCTCATTAATACTCCCTCCGAAATAATTGTCTTTCTAGCCATCTTAAATGGACTATAACATACGGATGTATGTAGACATGTTTTAGAGTGTAGATTCACTCATTTTGCTCCGTATGTAGTCACTTGTTGAAATCTCTAGAAAGACAATTATTTAGGAACGAAGGGAGTACAATACAATTAAAGAATTCAGTAGGTGCTCCGCTCCCCTGCCTAGCGCTCCGCGCTGGCCACCACTCCGGCGCCGGCGGCCACCATAGCATTGCCCTCCACTCCGGTGGCAGCGCCCATTCCTCACCTCGGCGCTATGGCCTCCCGTGTCTCCCTCTCGGGCTTGGAGTCTGGCTTCTCGTCCTCGTCGTCTCCGGCGCATCTGGCGCGGCCTTCCTCCCCAGCGGCCCCTCCTCGCCTGGCCCCGTCCCCGCCGCCTCCTCCGCCCCTCCTTGCCCGGTCCCCCCTCCGTCCCCCTCTCGCCCGGTTCGACCTCCGCCGCGTCCATAGCTTCGCTCCATCATCATGCCGCCAGTCCTGGGTACGGCCTTCGGCCCGATTGTCCAGGGCAAGGCGGGGGGTTCGTCGCATGTTCCTGCTCCGCGGCGGGAGGACGAGGCTTGGCGCACCAAGGTGAGTCGTCGGCCTAGGGCTCCGCTGGGTCGGGATCGGCGTCTGCGGCACCGCTTGCCGCCTGGCCAGCCTCGTGCGCTGCCGGCACCCCGGCCACCGCCCTCCTCGCGGCTGCCGGCGGAGCTACACGGGTGCTGCTACAACTGTGATAGCGACGGCCATATTTCGGTGGACTGCACCAACCCGCCCTTCTGTGTGAGAAATCGCGGCGTCGGCCACATCTCGCGCGGGTGCACTAGGCCGCGTAGCCCATCTCCGGTGGACCAGCTGATGCAGCAGCCACCTGTTCTCCGCCGTCGTGTGGAGGTGTCCGCCCCATCGTCGCCCCGGCGCTCGGGCTCCTCGCTGCCGCCGCCGCCACCCGGTCCTCCTCCTCCTGGCGCAGTCCGGCTTTGGAGTGAGGTCGTGCGGGCGCCAGCCCAGGGCGCGCGGCCGGATGCCGGGGTGTCTGCCGCTCCACAATTCTCGATGCCGTTCGGCTAGCAAGTGCCGGCACGGCCTATGGCGGCGCGTACCCTTGGGGAGCAGGATGATCCGGTGGAAGCTTGCTTCTTGGAGGCGGCGGATGACATTTGTTAGATGGAGGCTGAGTTCGCTCGGGCTGTTCTGGTTACAGTCACAGGCAACAGGCCAACGGTGGACTTGACGTCTGCGGCAGAGGCCCTGCATGCGGAGTTTGACATTGGTCCAGTGGACATGTCAATCCGGGCCTTCTTCCCCGATGATTTCCTGGTGTTGTGCCGTGATGGGGCGATCCGTGATAGGATGGTGCGTGCAGGTCGTGCGCGTTCTACCTGGTTTGAGCTCAACCTCAGGCCATGGAACAGGCAGGCGCATGCCATGGAACAGGCAGGCGGAGGCCACGGCGGCTGCGCTCCCGTACTTGGTCCTGGTCTCGCTGCGCGACGTCCCGGCGCACGCCCGGAATCAGAGCGCGGCGGGCGTGATTCTGCGCGGGCTTGGCTATGTCGTGGGAGTTGATTATAGCACTGCTCGGCGGCTGGACATGGCAGATTTTCGTGTTTGGCTTCGCACGGATGGGGCACGGCGGATCCCGCACCGCCGACTGCTCTACATCGATGAGCCAAGGCGGAACCTCTGGGCGAAGACGAGCAGTCACGAGGTGCTTGCTGGTCGGAGAGCGAACACATTGTCGTACCAAATCGACATCGTGGTTCTTGCGGAGCCAGAGCTGATGGATGTTGGTGAGAACGGCGGGTGGCACCCTCCTCCGCCGTCGCCGCCATCACTACCTTCCGGGGAGGATGGGTCGGGGCCCGCTGCTGGTCAAGATGGGTCTCCGAGGGGTGCTGCTGGTGCCGGTGGCTTCTCGGCCAGCACGGTGGGTTCATCGATGGCAGCACCACCGGCGGTGGGGTGCCAAGTTCAACTCACCTCGGATCCTGTTGGTTCTCCGGTCAGCCACAGTCGCGTGGCTACCATCACTGGGGTGCTTTCGAGGGCGGCTTTGGTCCTAGTGGCTGGTGCGGCTTTTGGCCAGCCAATCGCAGACCGGCCTGGGATTTGTCTTGGTCAAGAAGAATCGGTGGGGCCATGCTGGGCCATGGATCAGGTGGAAAGTGTCATGGCATCCCCAGCCTCGGTCCAGTTGTCAAGATGGGAAAGAGCCGACAGGATGGACACCGCGCCCGAGGTGGCTGCGCTTGGGGATCATGAGCCGGATGGGGTTCTGGGTGCCTGCGGTTCCGACCAAATAGGTTCCTGTCGGATCTCGCTGATGGGCTCGGAGGATGAAGACTGTGTCAGCTTTTGAGGAGATTCTTGGGATAGCTCGGCCACACTGCCTCATGAGAGCGGCACGTGCATGCATGGACAAACTGGGCAGGTGGAGCCCATGGATAACTTCCAAGTGTGCCTATCAGAGGAGGGTTGCAACCATGCAACATGCACACCTGTGCGCAATGTAGAGCGTGGCTGCCGGTGGAAAGGACCGCCAGCTTCGGCGAGTTGGGCGCAGCGCATGCCCATGATTCAACACAACAGACTGCTGGGATTTTGCCCGTGCATGAGTCTGTAGTAAGGATGCGGGCGGACATGTGCAAATCACTCTCTCCACTACTGCCGCTTCCACACAATCGCTCGTCTGTGGTGCAAACTTGTAACCCAAGGAAGAAGAGGAAAGTTGATATAATGCCAAGGAGAAGCGCGCGGCTGGCCAAGCATGGGGCATCGAAGCTACAACAAGTGCTCATCAGGAAGCTCTGTTTGGCACATGAAGGGGAAGTCATCTCATACGAGGCTCTATGAATGTATGTGGACTTGTTTTCCCGCCCACTCTCGGATGCACACATTGTTGCGCCGTTGGCAATGGAGGAAGTGTGCTAGCGGCCTTGCTGGTGGTTTGGTAGGAGAGTTCAATGAATGTGCAACCATTGCGGATGCTAGTGTGGAATGTCTGCGGGCTTAATGCTCCTGCCCGTCGGAATGCAGTGTACCAGGTGGTGACTACAGCTAACCCAGCCATAGTGTGTCTTCAAGAGACGAAGTTGCATGATGTATCGATAAATGTTGTACGACAATGCCTTGGTGCTAAGTTTGAGAAGTACTTTTACTTGTCTGCGTTGGGAATTTTGGTGGCTTGGGATGCCATGTTAACTCAACTATCCAACCCACGTTATACCAACCACACTCTAACAGTGCTAGTCAAGTGCCCGAAGGATGAGCAATCGTGGTGGCTCACATGTGTGTACGGACCGCAATTCGAGAGTGACAAGCTGGAATTTTTGCAAGACTTGGTGGATATCCATGACCTGCACTTGGGGCCTTGGCTCGTGGTCGGAGACTTCAACCTTATTGCTCGGGAAGAGGATAAGAATAATGCTCTGATAAACCACAGAATGTTGGGAAGATTTTGTGCTAAGCTAAACCGACTTGAGTTAAAAGAGCTTTATCTCAATGGGAGGAGGTACACGTGGTCAAATGAAAGAAGAGTTGCTACCCTAGAAAAGATCGACCACGTGTTCGTTTCCAATGAGTGGGATGAGGCATACCCAGCCTGCTTTCTTTCGGCCTTAGGTACTGCGGTCTCGGACCATTGTCCGCTGATGATTGATATGAATGTGCAAATCAGCACAAAGAGTCATTTCAAGTTTGAATCCTTTTGGGTTAAGGCTGAAGGTTTCATGGATGTGGTCAAGATAGCATGGAGCTCAACACCGGCAGCTCCAAATGACTACCTAACGCTGCATAACAAGCTGAGAGCAACTGCGGTCAGCCTACAAAGGTGGAGCGACAGATGGATCGGTAATGTGAAGTTGCAAATTGCGATCGGTCTTGAAGTCATTAAACAACTTGATACCGCTATGGAGAGTAGAGTTTTGTCGGATGCTGAGGAAATGCTTAAAGAAGAAACTCCTTGGGTTGAGTTCTCTGGAGAGGACGATTGCTAGGCAGAGGTCAAGGCTTATGCAGTTGCGGGAGGGGGATTCTCGGTGTCAAAACCGGCGGATCTCGGGTAGGGGGTCCCGAACTGTGCGTCTAGGCGGATGGTAACAGGAGACAAGGGAACGATGTTTTTACCCAGGTTCGGGCCCTCTCGATGGAGGTAATACCCTACTCCTGCTTGATTAATATTGATGATATGGGTAGTACAAGAGTAGATCTACCACGAGATCAAGAAGGCTAAACCCTAGAAGCTAGCCTATGGTATGATTGTTGTTCGTCCTACAGACTAAAACCCTCCGGTTTATATAGACACCGGATAGGTTAGGGTTACACAGAGTCGGTTACAATGGTAGGAGATCTACATATCCAGACGCCAAGCTTGCCTTCCACGCCAAGGAAAGTCCCATCCGGACACGGACAAAGTCTTCAATCTTGTATCTTCATAGTCCAGAGTCCGCCAACGGTGATAGTTCGCTATCCGGACACCCCTAATCCGGACTCCTCAAGAGCCCCGAACCAGGCTTCAATGACGATGAGTCCGCGTGTTGATTGTCTTCGACATTGTGAGGCGGGTTCTTCTCCAAATTCCATATACTTGTCGAATAGTGTCCGGCTTCTGATAAATGCTGCGCTCCTTGGCTTCTACGCCCAATAATGCCCATCTTCCATGTGTTTGAATGAATGCGAAAAGCCAGGGTATTTTTACAATTACCCCCCTAGTTGCGCAAATGAGCTGCCTATAAAAGGGGCGGGGTTCTAGATCTGAGTCACACCATCCCCCCTTCGCGAGATTTCATCGGAGCGCCTCTGACCAAAGCCCATTCCATCATGGACACCGACGCTGCCTCCTCTCGCGCCCCAGCCCTCACCGAAATTGGGAGAGATGCTCACCCCGCATAGCGAGCTAGTTATACTCCAAGCCAAGGGATTCCTTCCCGCCTTCATGGTTCCGGTTCGAGCGGACTTGCCACCTGCAACGGCGGAAAGCCAGCGGAGAGTGTCCCCGATCCCTCTAAAGGAGAGCGGGTATGCTTCATCTCTTATCTAGTAAGAGGACTCGGATTTCCAATCCATCCGCTTTCTCCGGGGCTCTTGGAGTTCTACGGCCTCAGCCAGCACCACCTTCGCCTGCCTCCATTTTGCACATCATGGGCTTCGTGGCCCTTTGCGAACTGTTTTGGGCGTCGAGGCTCATTTCGGGCTGTGGAAGAGATTATTCTGCCTAGTACCCCGCTCTTATGAGGGGTCAATATATCAAGTGGGCGGAGCCGAGCTATGGCGCATCGCCGGACCGGATACCTATCCGGACCTCGAAGAAGGCGTCCAAGACCGGCCTTCGAATGGTTTTACATGGAGGACGCCCCGCTGCGGATCCTTTTCGATTGGTCTTCCGAGTTTAGCAATGCTCCTCCAAGAAGCGCCTAAGCTGGCGCCTCGAGCCTCGGAGGGAAAAATGACCGATGTCCTCTATTTGATGAGCGGAATAAGGTTACTAGCTCATGACGGATTGACCATGATTGGAATCATGGCAATCTGCATTATGAGGGGAGTGCAGTCGCTCCAATATAGGGGCCACCCCATGTGGGACTTCAACAGGAGGACGATGCCACCCGCCATGGCCGCAAAGGGCAGGATCGGTCACCGAACCGGTGAAGATCTTGTCTCGCCATGTATAAAGGGAGGAGGAGGATTTCCTCGTGTCAATCCATCAAGGAGTTTTCTTCAATAATCCTCGGCTGGGTAAGCAAACATCTTTGTGGCCTGTCCGATCCATGTTCCCGTGGTTAAATATCTCATTTCATGGTTTCTGCAGAGAACTGCGCCGGATCAGGAGAAGATACACAGCCCGCCCCACAACCCGAGGATCCGAACGGTCCTCGATCCGACCTCGAAGAGGATCCGGATGTAAAGGTGGAGTTGATCGACGGGTGTTCCACCAACTTAGCATCGATAATGCTTTGGTTGCCATTACGGCCGACACTACCGAATACCTCCAAATCACAGTAATCGAGACCGAGGTCCCAATATTCGATAATGACCCATCCGTGCTTATTTCTTGATCACCGATACCAATGGTGTTTCGCAGGGGTACCTTCGAGGCAGAAGCCGAGCTCAGGGCGGCTGGCCAACAAGGCAAGACGCCTCGAAGTTAAAAAGGAGTGCGGTCCGGATCGAAACTCCGCCGAACGGTATGGCGGTCACCATGTTCCTAGGATTGATTCACTCGAAGGCGACTAACGCTGCGGCTCTTTTCGGAAAAAGAGCGCTCACCGGATCGAGTCCGGAGAAGTTGTTAATCGAACCTCCGCCGCCGTGCTCCAAAGCCGGGTCCAAGCGGAGGGGAATACGAGGCGACGCCGGATGCCCTCCGACGAGAGGATGCCGACAGATTGTCCGCCACCAACTCCGAGGTGGAGAGCGCTTGAATCACAGCGCCAGCAGACAGTTCTTCATGACGATGTTTCTCCCAAGAGGCCTTGAATACCTTCAATTGGAGATGCGCACTCCGTGCCGCCAAGATGGTCTAGCGAGCCACGGAGCAGTATGTAAAGGACATACTGGTAAGGAAATTTGATGATTATATATGCCAGTAGCCCCCGAGACTTAAAATAGTTAGAATAACTGATTTAAGGATCATTTGTTATGCAGGATCTTACAAAAAAGAGTACCCGACTGTCCCAGGAGCTTGAAGAGTGCAAGGCCCAACTTGAGGCCGCACTAGCCGCTACAGGGGGAGCCAGAGAGACCCCCTCTGGTAATATACGCTTTAAAAGATAAATAGTTTATGAAGTGCGGCGGGCCTTGTGGCCATCTATCTCCCTGCCCGAAGGCATTGGGGAGCTGGCAGAGCGGCTTCAAGGAGCACGGCGGCGCTTCCGACTATGGAAGATATCGGCCTGCCGTCAAGGGCCAGGGAGGCCTGGGCCATGGTAAAGACACGGTACACGAAGGCTGACCCAAACCACATGGCCGAGGTCGGACTGTGAGGCCCGATGGGATGGAGATCCTCAGAAGCTTAGTGTACGGCCAGTAGAATTGGCCGCCAAGTATTCCCAGAAGATTGTAAATTAGATAGCCTATTAGATGGCATTGAGGAGGAATACAATGAGTCGAGTTGACTATGTAAAAATATGACATGAAAAAATGTCTTCTAGCCGGATTGTAGATCGCTTGTCATAGCGGACCTTTTTCGCTTCGACCTCGTGACCCAATAGTCCAGAGTGTGTACGAATACCTTCGTGGTTATATAAGAACCGCGTATGCATGGAGACAAGGCGAGGGGGTCATTATTGCTGTATCGCATAAGTGCCCAACTAGTTATGTTATATTACATGGGTAGTAAGAAACATCTTCCGTGGAGAATAGTTCGTTAAGGGTTCCTTTATTTGGGATGCATGCCCTAAAGTGCATGTCAAAGCTGCTATGAAAGCAGTAAAATCATCTGGGGCAGATGGGTAAATAGTTAAAAATCATCTTTCAGTTCACCGACCGAATATTCCCTTAAGAACGCTTAGCTTTCGGCTTCACCCAGTCTGAGGTACACATCCGGCTGACCCGCAAGAATAATCGCAGAGGTGCTCCTTTACCACCTAGCCAACAATTGGGAATGTAGGGTAAGCACAGAGCCAGCAACCCAGCTTGGCCAAAACATAAGTCATATCGATGCATATAATGGTGAATAAAAGGTACATGCGGAAGTTTAACGCATGTGTTGGGCATGAAGCCCGATAAATAAGCTTCATTAAATAAGCCCCATGTATAATGAGCGCGGACAGCGCATCAAGTATGTGCTTGGCGCTAACGAGCCTCTAGAGGCTTCAAGAAGAAGGAGGAGGAAGGAGAGAAATAAAAGACAGCAAAATAGAAAATGTGGACGGAGGAAGGAGACGAACTTGGAGTCCGGCGCTTAGGCGAGAATCTTCGAGACGGGCTGCGCTCCATGGGTTCGCTCGAGTCGGTTATCCGATCGCGCTTTAGCAGACGGTATGCTCTGCGGTCATGACCTGGTCGATGATGAAGGGACCTTCCCATTTGGGCTTGAGTTTGTCCTTTTTCTTGTCCGGCGGGCGTAGAACTAGTTCGCCAACGTTATAAGCTTTGGCCCGTACATCCCTGCTTTGATATCTTCGAGCATGCTGTTGATAGAATGCGGAACGAGCTTTTGCCACATCGCACTCATCCTCCAATGCGTCCAAACTGTCCTGCCGATCGAGCTCGGCTTCTCTTTCTTCATACATGCGCACGCGAGGTGAGTCATGTATTATGTCGCAGGGCAAGACTGCCTCTGCGCCGTACACCATAAAGAATGGTGTGAATCCGGTAGTACGATTCGGCGTGGTCCGCAGCCCCTAGAGTACGGAGTCGAGCTCCTCAACCCAGTGAGTGTTAGATTCCTTGAGGGACCGCACTAGTCTGGGTTTAATGCCGCTCATGATTAGACCATTTGCTCGTTTGACTTGGTCGTTGGTTTGAGGGTGATAGACTGAGGCGTAATCGAGCTTGATGACCATGTTTTTGCACCATAATTTGACCTCATCGGCCGTGAAGTTGGTGCCGTTATTAGTGATGATACTGTGGGGGACGCCGTAACGGTGCACTACCCCTGATATGAAGTCTATCACCGTCCGGATTCGCCGCTTTAACGAGCTTGGCCTCTATCCATTTGGTGAATTTATCCACCATGACCAATAAGTATTTTTGCTTGTGGGTTCCTCCCTTAAGGGGTCCAACCATGTCAAGCCCCTGCACCGCGAACTGCCGGTGATGGGTATGGTTTTGAGGGCGGTGGGTGGCATGTGGCTTTGGTTAGCAAAAAGCTGGCAACCGACGATCATTGGACTAAATCCTGCTGCGTCTGCCGGGCCGTCGACCAATAAAATCCTGTCGGAAGGCCTTGCCTACAAGGGCCGGGCTGCGGCGTGGTGCCCACCCAGTCCGGCATGAATTTCAGCCAGAGGTTTCGCCCTTCCTCTTGAGAGATACACCTTTGAAGGACTCGGTAGTGCTTTTCTTATAAAGCTCTCCTCATGGACTTTATAGGCTTTAGATCGCCGTACTATGCAGCGTGAGCCTCATTTTGGTCTTGGGGAGTTCCTACCTAGTTAGGTAGGCTAGGAATGGTTCCGTCCACGGGCGATAACCGCCATTATTTCGTGGGCGAGGGTGTTATCTCGGTGGCAGAGCCTCCGATTGTGTCCGAGTGTTCGGCGTCGTCAAAGGCAGTGCGGTTGGTTCCGGATTGTTATTGCGGACTCCTTCCCATAGTATGGATGGCTTGAACAGCCGCTCCATAAAGATATTGGGTGGGGCGGCATCGCGTTTTGCACCGATGCGCGCTAATATGGCCGCCGCTGGTTGTTATCCCGGCTATATGATGAAATTCGAGCCCTTCAAACCGTCTTGACATTTTTAGGACCGCATTGCGGTATGCTGCCATTTTCGGATCTTTGGCATCAAAGTCTCCGCTTATTTGAGATATCGCGAGGTTCAATCCCGCACCTCTAGGCGCTTAATGCCCATGGAGATCGCCATCCGGAGGCCGTGCGATGGGCCTCGATTCGCTGCATTGTTGGAGTCCGTATACATTATCTCAAGGACGATGGACTGTGTCCCCGGTTGGGGACGCTAAGACGACGCCAGCCCCGTGCCGCCAACATTTTGGAGCCGTCAAAGTGCATGATCCAATTGGAGTATGCGCCGTACTTTTAGGGAGTTCGACTTCAGTCCATTCGCCAATGGTCGGCCAAAACCTGCGACTTAATAGCTCGTCGTGGCTTATAAGTTATGTCGAATGGAAGGAGCTCTATGGCCCATTTAGCAATCCGCCCGTCGGCGTCGCGTTGTTTATAATGTCGTTAAGAGGTACTTCGGAGGCTACCGTTATCGAACACTCTTGAAAGTAGTGTCGCAGCTTCCGGGATGCCATGAACACCGTGTATGCTATCTTTTGATAGTGTGGGTACCGAGACTTGCATGGAGTTAGGACAGTGGACACATAGTAAACCGGTTTTTGAAGAGGGAACCGGTGTCCGTCTATTTCTCGTTCGACGACGAGCACCGCGTTGACAACTTGATGTGTTGTGGAGATATATAATAGCATTGGTTCGCCCACATTGGGCGCGGCCAGGACCGGATTTGTTGCCAATATGGCTTTTATATCTTCGAGTCCGGCCGTGGCGGCATCCGTCCACTCGAACTGTTCGGTGCGGCGAAGGAGGCGGTAAAGGGGTAACGCCTTTTCTCCCAAACAGGAAATAAAGCGGCTTAGAGCCGCTACGCATCCCGTCAATTTTTGTATTTGTTTGAGGTCTTTTGGAATATCCAATTGTGACAGAGCTCGGATCTTGGCTGGGTTTGCTTCAATTCCTCTACCGGACACAATGAAGCCTGTGAGCTTTCCTACCGAAGGACGAAGACGCATTTTTCCGGATTGAGCTTGATGTCATATTTTCGAAGATTGTCGAATGTGAGCCTCAAGTCGTCTACTAGAGTTTCGACGTGCTTGGTTTTGGCGACCACGTCATCTACATATGCTTCCACTGTTTTGTCGATCTGGTTTGCGGACATGTCCGAATCATGCGCGATATGTTGCGCCGGCGCTTTTGAGCCCAAGGGCATTGTGTTGAAGCGAACGGGCCGTATGGAGTGATGAATGCTGTTGCAGCTTGGTGCTGCTCCGCCATCTTGATTTGGTGGTATCCGAGTACGCGTCGAGGAAGCACAATGAGTCGTGTCCTGCAGAGCGTTGATAATTTGATCAATTCGAGGGAGGAAGGGATCCTTCGGCAAGCCTTATTAAGGTCTTTAAAATCAACACATAGGCGCCAGGATTTATCCTTCTTGGTACCATCACCAGGTTTGCTAGCCAGTCCGGATGTTTTATATCTCCGATGAATCCAGCCTCGAGGTTTGGCTAGCTCCTCTCCCATGGCTTGTCTCTTAGGTTCGAGAGAAACGTCAAGAGCCTCGCTTGATCGGCTTGAATCTTTTTAGGATGTTTAGGCTGTGCTCGCCAGCCGGTGGGATTCTGGCATTTCAAGGGTGCGGCAAAGATGTCCCAGCTTTTCTCAGAGAAATTCTCGTAGTGCAGCGCCTACATCAGGGTTTAATTGTGCCCCAATGGAGGCCGCTTTGCGAGGTCCGTTGGTGGACTTGGAATTTGACTATTTCATCCGCTGGTTTAAAAGAGGTGGACTTGGATCTTTTATCAAGTATCACATCGCCCCTGTTCACCGTGGAGCGATCGCGGTGAGTTCCTCGGCCGCTAGGGCTTGGGTAGTGCCTCGAGGGCTAGTGCGGTTGTCTTGTTTTCGGCGCTGAGTGCTATGTTCGGATCACTAGCGAGAGTGATGATTCCGTTAGGTCCGGCATTTTAAGCTTCATGTACCCATAATGGGGTATAGCTTGAAAAATTATGAATGCCTCTCGTCCTAATAAAGCATGATATCCGCTGTTGAACGGGGCCACTTGAAATGTGACCTCCTCGACCTGTAATTGTCCGTGAGCGAACACTACGCCCAAAGTGATTTTTCCTGTGTAGCATGCTTCCCGGCTAGGGATAATTCCTCTGAAGGTTGTGCTGCTTCGCTCAATGAGGTTCCAGTCTATTTCCATTTTTCGGAGGGTTTCCTCATATATGAGGTTTAGTCCGCTGCCGCCATCCATGAGTACCTTAGTAAGGCGAAAGCCGTCCACTATCGGACTGAGGACCAATACGGCTGGTTCTTGGGCTGTTCGGAATTTAGGTTCAATCACCGCATTAAAGGTAATAGCTGTGTCACCCATGGATTTATTGTTGCTACTTGGTAGACTTCACAAGGTTGCGGAGTGTTCGTTGCATGTTATTTGATGCAAAAGTCTCAAGACTGTTAACACCGTCTTCGGTGTTGCTGGGCTGGGATTCGAAGCTAGAAGCTCTTTGCCACTTTTGGCCACTGCCGTAGTATCCAACATGCTCAAGGCTATGAGTTGGAGTGGCGCAATCTGTGCTATGAATTTTGCAGGTCCGCTTAGCCAACCCTCCAAGACGGTTCCGCACCCTTTAGGGGTTTTGGTTTTTGGTATTTAACCCAGTGCTTGATAATGATGCACCCTTTTATTTCGGACTAGGGATGTATTCGGGCCGATTATCCCAAAATTTACTTTCGGTTTTCAGCGCTCTCCATCGCACAATACTTTTGTACTATGGTCACCAAGTCAGCGAAGCGTGTAATTTCGCTGACGACTTATGGCGCTTAGGATTCCTTGTCCGTGCAATTATTGCAGAAAATTGGGATTGCGTCCTCCTCTCGGCAGTCCTTTATCCTGTTCATAACCAGGAGGAATCTGGCCCAGTAATGATGTACTGTTTCAGCAGGCTCTTGCCGAATTCGAGAGAGTTCGCTAATGATTGGGTGGGCGGGTGGAACTAGATCCGGAACCCCGTCCAATTTAGGACTCAGGGGTTGAGAAGTTTCCGAACTCGGAAGTTTGGATTTTTGAGTGTTATCCAATGAGTCCAACCCGCCGCCTGACTTTAAGTTCAGGGCTTGATCGACATCCGTCCCTCTGCGGGAATCCGGCATGGAGGGATCGGGAATCCAGACGTAGCTAGTCCTTAAGATAGAATAAGAATCGCCGCATTGCTCCTCTATCACAGCAACATGATGGGTAGCCTGGGGAGAGTTGATCTCTCTCTCGGATCGGTTTTAGGCCCGATCCGGTCGTAGTCTGTGGCGACTCCCAGGGCGGCGATGCGATCCAAGAGCTCATTTACGGAGGAGAGCTCGATCGGATCTAACTGTTCGGCAAGTTCCGAATTAACATGGATATTGGTTTCGATGACTCGAGAGGTCATCGTCGGCGCGGTGGCCGAACTGGCGGTCATAATAAAACCACCTAGCCGAAGAGTCTGACCAGTGGCCAAGGCTCCTTTGGCGATAGTATCGTCTTTAAAGACGGGATGAGGCATCCTACCTGACGGCGAAGGCACAGAGGAACTCTCAATGAAAGCACCAATGTCGGTGTCAAAACCGGCGGATCTCGGTAGGGGGTCCCGAATCTGTGCGTCTAGGCGGATGGTAACAGGAGACAAGGGACACGATGTTTTTACCTAGGTTCGGGCCCTCTCGATGGAGGTAATACCCTACTCCTGCTTGATTAATATTGATGATATGGGTAGTACAAGAGTAGATCTACCACGAGATCAAGAAGGCTAAACCCTAGAAGCTAGCCTATGGTATGATTGTTGTTCGTCCCCACGGACTAAAACCCTCCGGTTTATATATACACCGGATAGGTTAGGGTTACACAGAGTCGGTTACAATGGTAGGAGATCTACATATCCAGACGCCAAGCTTGCCTTCCACGCCAAGGAAAGTCCCATCCGGACACGGGACGAAGTCTTCAATCTTGTATCTTCATAGTCCAGGAGTCCGGCCAACGGTGATAGTTCGGCTATCCGGACACCCCCTAATCCGGGACTCCCTCAGGGATGGAAACACAAGGCTATTCCATTAGCAGGCCAGCCACAGGCAAAGGAAGAACGTCATACGTACAGTTCGGTACAGTGGCAATATCTATGCTGGACAGGACGAGGTTGCGTCGGTGGTGGATGCTTACTTTGGCACAGCCTTTGGTGACTTGGATAGTAGGAATCACATGCTGAATTTGGACATGTTGGGCCTTCCACAACTAGACTTGTCGCATCTTGAGCTGCCGTTTATGGAGGAAGAGGTGGAGAAGGTGATCAAGAGCATGCCCCTTGACAAATCCCCGGGACCGGACTGGTTTACTGGAAGGTTCTATGCGGTGTGTTGGAGCATCATCAAGGAGGACTTTATGAGGGAGATGGGTTGCTTTTACAATGGTGATATGAGAGGGCTGACCTCGATCAATAAATCTCTCGTCTTGCTCTTGCCCAAGAAGGAGGGAGCCTTGGAGGTGGGTGATTTCAGGCCCATAAATCTTGTCCACGGGGCCATCAAGATCTTTGAAAAAGTGCTAGCGTGCCGATTGGTGGGGTATCTGCCCAAGTTGGTTGGAAATCATCAAAGTGCATTTGACAAGGGCAGATTGCTACATGATAACTTCATGCTTGTGCAGAGTATGGCAAGACACCTGCATGCCCTGAGGAACTCAACTGTTATGCTAAAGCTCGACATATCAAAAGCATTCGACTCTGTGAAATGGCCCTTCCTTATTGAGGTTTTGCAGCAGTTGGGTTTCGGGCCAAGGTGGAGAACATGGATATGTGGGATACTTGCAACCTCTACCACCAAGGTCATGGTGAATGGTGATCCGGGCGACACGATTTGCAACTGCAAAGGGCTGAGGCAGGGGGACCCCATCTCCCCTATGCTCTTCATTCTTACCATGGAGCCCCTACAGAGGATGTTTGAGGTGGCTGCAAGTAGAGGCGTGCTGGCGCCTCTTGCACGTGAGGGCATGAGTAAGCGTCTATCCATCTTTGCGGATGACGTAGTCCTCTTTGTCAAGCCGAGTCTGGTGGACCTGGAAGTGTGCAAGTGCATCATGGAGTTGTTTGGTGAGGCGGCTGGGCTGAGAATCAATATGAGCAAATCAACAGCTCTACCCATAAGGTGTTCTGACGAGGAGATAACAATGACATGCAACGCCTATAGTGCCCCTTGGGATCCTTCCAATAAAGTATCTCGGGCTGCCACTATCGTTTAGAAAGCAATCAACATCACAACTACAATACTTGGTTGATCATATGGAAAATAGACTACCAAGGTGGAAGGCAGCACTAATGCCGAAGAGTGGCCGTCTAACCCTGGTGCAATCCGTGCTATGCGCCATGCCAATCCATGCAATGATGGCACTGGATCTCCCTATGAAAACTATCGCGGCCATGAACAAGATTTGTCAAGGGTTCTTGTGGTGCAGAAGAGCAGAAGCACACAGTGGTAACTGCGTGGTTGCATGGGACATGGTGTGCGCGCCTGAAAGGACATGTGGTGCCCCCATGTGTGGTTTTGGTAATTGATGACATTCTCTATGGACTAGTGGTTGCATTGAGTTATATTTGAAGGATTTGTCCATAGGCTTTTCTTGAAGTCCATGTGTTGGTTTCAAGGAGTTTATGAGTTGACCAAGGTGCTATTAAGGAATTATCCAAAGATTGGTCATGTGAGTGTTGAGCTTATTGCAAGCATGTCTTGAAGAAGAAGATTGTGTGAACATTTAAGTTTACCTTCAAGACATCATCCTAATAAAGAGAGTTGGAAAGATTCAAGGTTGATCAAGACTAATTACAGAGAGTGATTCAAGTTGATCAACTCACAAAGCATATAAGATGTACCGAAAGGGATCAAGTGATCCCATGGTATGGTAAGCAGTGTCCATTACGCGTTGTGTACTAACCCATGGTCTATGTGAGAGTTCTATGTGGGGTTAGGTATGTGTCCATGGGATTGCGTCAAGAGGAAGATATCATACAACCCATGGAGAGGATGACATCAAGTGGTGATCGTCATCAAGATTGTCGTGTGCAAGTTCAAGTGGAGCATCATGAAGAGATCAAGTGCTTGAAGCTTGCTATCCGTTGGGGTGTCAATGGACTTGTGAAGATGTGCCAAATAGTGGCTCACCCATAGTGGAGTATGAGGGAGCAATCAACTAGTCTTCATCGAGCCAATGCAATCAAGAAAGGTGGTCCAACTTGAGGGAGTCAAGATCGTCATCATCTAGCTCAAGTGGACTACATGCAAGCCAAAGGTTTGCCCTTGATAGGTTTTCTATTTTACCGGTCCCATGGTGGTAGTTGGGAGATCGGGTTATAGGATCGATTGCCGTACTATCAAGGGGGCCTCGATGAGTAGCTTGATCGTATCGTTCGTAGAGAGCTCAAACCATTGCATCCTTGCATCATCTTTATTGGTTCCTGTTTGATTTTTCTCCTTGTGAGTTTAGGAGCTTATGTCATCTTCATGACAAGCTCGAGTTCATCGAAAACCGATTTCTTATGCATCTTCTTTTGTGTTTTCGGTGTTGGAGTGTTTACCGGTCTTAATTGAGAAAGGGCTCTCACCATTTTGTTTTGGGTATTTTCTCAATTTTTATTTCTTGATATTTTCTTTCAAGATTGTGTTTGCTCTTGTCCTTAGCTTTCCAACAAACTTGATTTCGTCGAATTCGGAGCTCGTATGCGAAAGTTATGGTTGTTTTGTTCTTAGCTGTTTTTCATAGAGAGGTTGTACCGCCCCCATAGAGAGGTTGTACCGGTTGAGCGGTTGTACCGGTGTTTGGAGCGGTTGTACCACTCCAAAATTGGTCCAAAGGTTGTACCGGCCATGTACCGCTCTACCACTGGACTAGTTTCTGTTTTGGAGCGGTTCTTGGGCGGTTGTTGACCGGTTGTATCGGTACTACCGTTTCCCCGGGCTGTTGTACCGCTTAGGGCTTTTCCTACAGGTTGGTTTTCCCTCTGCTTTGACCGGTTGTACCGGTTCGTGCACCGGTTGTACCGGTCCTACAGTTTTCTGCACATAACGGGCAGATTCGTGGGGACCTATAAAAGGGGGTCTTCTTCCCCATTGAACCTTATCCTTTGAGCTTGTGTTCTTCCCCCATTGTTGACCTTCTTCGAGCTTGCTATCTCTCAATCCCAACATCGATTCTTCCTAGTTTTGGGGGGAAAGGAGAGATGAGATCTAGATCCACATTTCCACCAATCAGTTTCTCCTCTATGTGAGGGGAACCCCTTGGATCTAGATCTTGGAGTTCTCCTTCTTGTTGTTCCTCTCATTTTCCTCCCTAGCATTAGTTGCTTTGGTGGGATTTGGGAGAGAAGGACTTGGGCACTCGTGTGCCCTTGCCATTGCATTTGGTGCATCGGTTTGAGTTCTCCACGGTGGTACGTGAAAATTACAAGTTGAGAACCTTATTACTCTTGGGTGCTTGGTACCCTTGAGCTTGTTCCTCTTGGGCGCTTGGGCGCCCTAGACGGTTGGTGGTGTTCGGAGCTCAATCATTGTGGTGTAAAGCTCCGGGCAATCATCGGGGTCTCCAATTAGGTTGTGGAGATAGCCCCGAGCAATTCGACGGGTACCAGTGACCGCCCCCAAGGGTTGTCAAAGTGTACGGGTTCGGTGACCGCCCCCAAGGGTTGCCACTTGTACGGGTTCGTTGACCGCCCTCAAGGTTCCCTTATTGAAATCACGACATCTTGCATTGTGCGAGGGCGTGAGGAGATTACGGTGGCCCTAGTGGCTTCTTGGGGAGCATTGTGCCTCCACACCGCTCCAAACGGAGATTAGCATCCGCAAGGGTGTGAACTTCGGGATACATCATCGTATCTGCGTGCCTCGGTTATCTCTTACCCGAGCCCTTTACTTATGCACTTTACTTTGTGATAGCCATATTGTTTCTTGTCATATATCTTGCTATCTCCTAGTAGTTTGTGTTGCTTATCATAAGTTGTTGGTGCACATAGGTGAGCCTAGTTGTTGCAGGTTTTGTGTTTGACAAATTAACTGCTAGGTTTATTCCGCATTTGTTCAAGCCTAAACCGTAATTATTGTAAAGCGCCTATTCAACCCCCCCCCCTCTAGGCGACATCCACGATCTTTCAATTGGTATCAGAGCCTCGTCTCTCTTTGATAGGCTTAACCTCCTGGAGAGTACAGATGTCTAATAGGGGATTAGGATTCTCTGACACTCTTAGTTTTGATGGCACAAATTTTGATGTTTGGGTAATTCGCATGCATAATCTCTTTAGGGTCATGGACCCAAATTTAGAGCGAATTGTAGATATGGGTTTTTCTCCTCCAAAGGATCCCCAAAGATTATCTTTAGAGGATGAGAAAAACTCTTATCTCAATGCTCAAGCTTCTAATGTGCTTTTCGATGCTTTGAGCAATGTAGTTATATTTTAACTCATGCCGTTCCGGGATGCTCATGAGTTGTGGACAAAGCTTCAAGATAAATATGGTGTGTTTTGTGGGGATGATTGTTCTCCCTCCACCTCCGGCCGTATTGCCTTCTCAACTTCTTCTACTTCACGTACTGTAACATCCCAAATTTTGGAATGTTAATATAATTAATTGAGTTGTTTGTTTGCTTGAGTGAATTAAACTTGAGTGAAATTTGAACCTTTTCAAAAACTTTTGAAAGAGAGGGAATAAAATGACTTTCCCCTTCTCCGGTAAATTCAAATTCATCCTATTAAAATCAATGAGAGAAGATGACATGACTTCTTCAACTATAAAGAATTTGAGCGGAGTTTTGCAATTTAATTCTTTCAAATATTTGCACTTGCTTCTCTATTTTTCTTCCCGAGAAATACCCGAAAAATAAATTCTTGCAAGCAAGAAAGAGCGGAGGAAACTGACCCTCCAAAATCAGGGGCATTTTGAAAATATTTGAGCCAAGAAAAACCAAAGTTTTTATTTAAAATTATTTGCAAAAAGAAATAAAGCCTTTAGGGATTTTCTGAAAAACATTTTTTTAGGTTTTATTTTGGCCGTGGAATAATGCTCATCATCTACATTTTATTTTTCGATAATTTTAGTATATAAAACTCTTTATTCGAATTGATTTGATTTCCTTTTTATTGTTTTAGTTTCCTAATTTTAAAAATAGGAATGGAATCGTTTTATTAGGAAAAACCTGCTGGCCCATTAAGCACTTTCCTATTCTAGCCCAACAAGAGATCATCTCCTTCCTCTGTTTCCTCTCACGTTCTGAAGCTTTCCATATCCATGGAGACAGAAATCTCCACCTTCCCGATCTCCCTCGTCTTTCCATCCCAGCGCCTCCCAAGACCGCCTATAAAACCCCTCCTCTCCTCGTTCCATTTTTCCCATCACCACGCCCCCCCTGCCCGTAGCCTTCTACCACCGTCCTCCTTTTCCTGCCTAAACGCTCACCAGGAGCTCTCCTGGAACCTCCCCATCGCCCAGCGCCACCTCCCCAGCGCCGACCCCTCCTCCGCCAACCCCACCTCGCCGGGCGACCTCGCCCCCTCTCGAGCAGCCCCCACATCGCCGTCTCCTTCCTGCCATCTCTGCCTCACGTCAGGTAACTCCGTTTTCGTTTTCAGATTTATTCCCGTAACAGATTTAGTTCCGTTCTTGTTTAGCTTATAACTTTTGATCTAGAAATCCAATGATGCTGATTCTTTTTATGTTAGATCACAATTTTCTTGTAGTTTCCAAAATATATAATTTGTCTATGTTTGGATTTATAAAAATTGAGTTAGATCAGATTTGAATTAAAGCTTGTTTTGCTTATTCGGGAGTTTAAAATAGATTTTTATTTCATTCTTTTTCTACTGATCACTAGTGATCATATTTACCAGTGGTAAAAACTTCAAAATTGTTTGAGTATTTTAGCTTATTGTTTCATGTAAAACAAATTCTGTTTTAGTTCTATTCAATTATAGCTACTTCTTTTCTATAGTTGTTTTAAATTATTTTATTTTATATTTCAGAAAGTTTATGTTTGGTTTCTATTAGTTAAACAGTAGGTGTTCAACAAGTTTTTATATTTATTTTTATTTTGTTATCGTGAAATCAATTCAAGTTAGCTAATAACTTGCAATGGATTTCTCTACTTTTAACTCCCAATTGAAAATACTTTCAAAATAGCTTTATGAAAAAATACTTTATTTTTTCTTGGTCTTAACTAAATTTATATTTTATTCTCTGTTATTTTAGTGTTTTATTTTCCGTTAGACAAAACTATTTTTGTGAATGTTGTAGAAGAAGACTCCTAGTTTTATTTGAAGTTCCTTGGATTCTTATTAAGCTCTCTCTTTTGTTTTGATTGTTAGTGTGAGTGCTTATGTGAATGATATGTTTGTTACATAGATTTCATCGAGAGTGACGAGTAGTCTATCAAGTTATTTCTTGAGAACGATAATTCTTCTTCGTCAACATCACCGAGCAAGTTCACTTTGACCATGCTTTCTTACCTATGTTTTATTGCATTTAGTGGCACCTTTGCAACCACCCTCAAGAGTGTTATTGAAATTCTTGTAGTTGAGTAGTATGCATGAGGTAGGAACCCATCACCCTGTTACCAAGCCGGGACGTTATTTTATTCTAATGCTACGCTGTAGTAGGCGGGGTTTGGTATGAGTGTTCGAGTGGTGTGAAGAAGGAGGACTCTCGTCAATGGCGACAACTCCATGATGGAATCTGCAAGGACTGCATCTTCAAGACCTCAAGACTTCAAGACTCGAGACAAGAATTCAATACACACTCTTTGGGTGAAGGGCGGTTGTGGGCACCTGGAGAAACCAGTGGTTGGCGGGATGCATGGAGAAGCGCCATGACATCTTGCGGAAAGCTTCACCCAGACTCAAAGAGGCGGAAGAATACTTCATGCCGGAAGCTTACCCGGCAACCGCAAGTCATTATGGGCTCTGGCTTGGTTGACCTTAGTTGTGACTCTGGCTGGGGCGGTACTAGCAGATGTAGAACTACGGTAGGATGGGTTGAGAACCGGACGGTGGTCAAAGGAACTCTTTGGAAGACCATGTTTGGTCATCTTGTTCTCAAACACCACGAAGTGCGAGAACATAACGAGAGGATCGAATCTTGCGGGTAAAGTGTACAAACCTCTGCAGAGGGTTTAAACCTAATCGATTAGCCGTGTCCCGATTCACGGACAATTTGAGCATCTGGACTGGATCTATCTCGGAACTCTCAACACGGATTGATAACTTAATTGTGGGCAACTTATGATGATTGTGGGCTATGAGACATCGGTTGGCGGAACCATGTCATGATAGAAAACTCCATAGTACATATTTCATTTATTCCTTTGATGTAGGGAAAATAAATCAGCTTTTACATAAAAAAATTCAGATCTGAGCCACAAAGCCATACTGCATATAGTATAGTTTATCATCTGTTTTCTCTTATTGTGATCTTGCGGTACATTCAATGTCTTGACCTACACGGCTGCAACGTATCATGTTGCAGATATTTTCCTCGACGAGTAAGAGTTACGATCAGGGTTACGGTCTACACTCAACCTGCCGATGGCGTTGATGGGACTCCACACCCGACTATTTGTTTCCGCTGAGTATTATGAGGTATATATCAGTTTCGTTATTTATACATGTGATTGCACTTTGATATATACATTGATGTCTTGTGTGTGCCGACATACTTGATCCGAGGATGTCACGAAACACGAGGCTTGACCGTCGAGGTCGGGTCGCTCTGAAATGGTATCGAGCACATGTTGACTGTAGGGCGTGACCCTAGAAACCGGAAAAGCCCTTAGGACAGGATATCTCAAAACTTTATTTACAAAAGACTCTTACTTCTCATCTTCTCTGAATTTATCAAATAGACCCCTCATCTCAATTAGTTAGAATATACCATATCCTTTGATCACCGGAGGATCAATCAAGACATTCAAGAAGGATTAGTTATCGGAGAACCGATGACCACTTGAGTAAAAAGGATTTCACCATGTATTAGAAGAATTGAAGTACAACAGTTGGAGACTCCGATGATTTGAAGAATCTGAAGAATTATTTGACCTTTAGAAGACCAAACCCTGTTACACACTTACGTTAGATCGATGATTTGTGAGCTGTCATTTTTTGATGTTTTTCGATAGCCACAAAGTAAAACTTCGTTTCTTGAAAAACTGTTGTATTGTGTGTATCCTCCCCACCTCTCTCATATCTCATCCTAAAACCCTTGAACCCCATAGATGATGAATGAAGTTGGACTGATATTCTCTGGACCAAGACTCAGCCGAGGCGAGCTATGGATGCGAACATGGAAAATCACTTGGAGCAATTTGGTTTCAAGGAAGTATGAGGTTCAATATGCTCTTCAATACTTTACGAAAGTGCTGCAACCTGGTGGAGAATGCATCAAGCCATACAAGGATTTAAAGGAGCAAGAACTTGGGAGGAATTCAAGAAGACCTGTTGAAATCACGTCTTATCCGGAAACACAATGATGCACCAAGTAAACCTTGTGCTGCAAGATTTGCGGAGAAATAGGACACACCGGGAGGAACACAAAGATGGATGCCCTCATTGCGAGGAGAAACACCCACCGAGGAATGCCCAACTAGCGGTGACTTGCTTCTGTGTGAAGGAACCACCCACTACCGGTGCGGTGTCACATTTACTCCACGGTGCAACAAACTATTCGAAGCGGGAAGATGGAGCGAAAGAAGCCCTCAAGGAAGATCTAGAAGAACCATAATGAATGAAAGTGTTGAAGACCTGGATGGAGAAGGTCTCAACAGATTTTACTCAATGCACTGCTATTCATGTGGAGAAGAAGGACATTTTTGCGATGTTGCCCCAAGGGAAGAAAAGAGTATCTAGGATATTTCCGGCAGCGAAGTGAAGTTTGACCCTCGGAGATAGAAACTCGAGTATTACAGAGAAATCCGGAAGAGAAAAGGAAGGCAACCCGAGGACAACGCAATTTTTGCGAGAAGGACCTAAGTCATATCACTTATTACAGGTGCAAGGATTTAGGTCATTACGCTAGTAAATGCCGAGAAAGAAACCAAGAATCCAAGGAGCCCATAATCACAAAGAAGCCCGAGACATGTCGGAAGTCATTTGTTTTCGCTGCAAGGAGGCAGGGCATTATGCTATTAAATGTCCCGACAAGATGAAAGCTGGAGTTGAGTAGTTGGGATTTTGATATGGATAATAAGAGTAGTAGAAAGCAATTTCCTTTTCATGAGCTCGATGAGTTGAGTTATGTAATAGATTTCTCGAGTTTGTAATAGTTCATGACTCAATAAAGTTGTAATGTCACATGCTGAAAAGCTTTAAGGAGTTGTCATATTTTATCTTGGAAATTAATATTCTGGATGAACATGGAAGAAAGTGAGTTGTGATGCATAAACAGGAAATTGGAATTGAGTTTGAAGTTTTGTTTGGATGATATGAATGTGTGCCGGGGAGATATGTACCTCATTACGAGCACCACTTTTGTTATACAACTGCAGATGACGACCCTTCTGAGTCTTTCCTTAAAGGTCCGAAACCATCATGACCACGACAAGTGATCATGATTACCGAAGATCTGAAGGACATGATGAAGCATATTCACCTTGAAGGAGATGCAGTCTACAAAGGCTACCCTTCATGCAAAAGGGAGTGGAACTTTGGTATGTGGAGTACACCTCCACCGTTTGAAAGGAGTTTGCCCAAAGAGGATGGGGCATTACTTTTCATCTCACGTGTGCCACAAGCAACTTTCTTGATGTTGTTAGTGAAGCAGCCATGGAAGCCATATGCGGATCGAGAAATACTTGAAGCAAGACTCCGTTATACTCGGGATTACCTAAGCGAAGTGCATGCAGAGATGATGAAGGTGAAGCTCAAGGCCACCACAATGAAACAGAAGATTGAAGATTTCAAGGCACATGTCGCACAATTCCAGTGGGACTGAAGAATCCTCGAAGAGGATTAATAAATAAAGTTGGAAGTAATGTCTGACCATACCGAACCATGTGGGTGGCGGCATTTGTAATAAACTTTTTGGAATTTGGATTCACGAAAGATGGATAAGGATGTAATAAAAGATTGATATGAAAATAAAGGGATTTATGGATAAGCTAGTGCATGTTTTCTTTGGTGTCATAGTACTCCGTAAAACCACAGGATCAATGAAGAAAGAAATGTGTTATCCATGATGGTCCATAGAAGGAAGCTGGACAAAATAAGTTGGAATTTTGCTTTTGATATGATGGTATGAAGAAACAGTACTCTGGATTTAAGGAGGTGTAACAAGAGAGTTACTCAAGGATGAAGTTAAAGCTGCACTAGTGTTGAAGTGGGCCATAACCCACAGGCCGAGGATTTTGAAAGGAACAGATGTAACCTTGATGAAGGAATAAATTGGAGGAATCAGCGGTCCAATCAGCATACGTTTACGTAGGAGATTACATAAAAACCTAAGAGTGTTGAAGTAACGATAGATGTTTTGTTTGGCTTGCGAAACCATGGATTTACTCGAACCCAATTCGAGGACAAGATAAATTCTGCAATGCTTGTGAGTATGCCCAAGTGTTAGAATCGTGATTCACTGTTTACGTATGTGGTAATGATTCAAATGCAGGATGGATTGGCCCCATACGAAGACTTCTATCATGAACTATCATATGTTGATGGAAAATCAGAGAGACTTGAACACCTTTGAAGAGTGTCGACGCTATAAGCCCTAAAACCATAGAATGGTAGGACGATGGAACCCCTTCTGAGCAACGATGCCAATCGAAGGATATCTGGTGAAGTTCAACCTGGACCCATTTTCTGCGGGAGAAACCATAAATTATAGACCACCATGAGTGTTTGATAGTTGTTTAGAATGGACACAGACCCATCAGCTAAGAAGATCCGGTCTCGGACGAACTTCAACTTTGACGAACCGACCCAAGCTTTTGAGGAAAACTCTATGCTTCTGACAGAAGAGCTTTAATGAAGGAGCTATTGTAAGATATGTGAAGAGACATACATTGTCAGCCCTCCAGAGGAAATATCTGAGTTTATTGGAACCATGACCTTGTTTTTAAGTGTGGTAGCACCCCGACCTTCGACCAAGACATTTGCTAGAAGACCCCAACCCTAACCTTTTCTTGCTAGCCTCTTCGAATCTCGAGGACGAGATTCATTTTAAGTGTGGTAGGTTTGTAACATCCCAAATTTTGGAATGTTAATATAATTAATTGAGTTGTTTGTTTGCTTGAGTGAATTAAACTTGAGTGAAATTTGAACCTTTTCAAAAACTTTTGAAAGAGAGGAATAAAATGACTTTCCCTTCTCCGTAAATTCAAATTCATCCTATTAAAATCAATGAAAGAAGATGACATGACTTCTTCAACTATAAAGAATTTGAGCGGAGTTTTGCAATTTAATTCTTTCAAATATTTGCACTTGCTTCTCTATTTTCTTCCCGAGAAATACCCGAAAATAAATTCTTGCAAGCAAGAAAGAGCGGAGGAAATGACCCTCCAAAATCAGGGCATTTTGAAAATATTTGAGCCAAGAAAAACCAAAGTTTTTATTTAAAAATTATTTGCAAAAAGAAATAAAGCCTTTAGGGATTTTCTGAAAACATTTTTTAGGTTTTTATTTTGGCCGTGGAATAATGCTCATCATCTACATTTTATTTTTCTGATAATTTTAGTATATAAAACTCTTTATTCGAATTGATTTGATTTCCTTTTTATTGTTTTAGTTTCCTAATTTTAAAAATAGGAATGGAATCGTTTTATTAGGAAAAACCTGCTGGCCCATTAAGCACTTTCCTATTCTAGCCCAACAAGAGATCATCTCCTTCCTCTGTTTCCTCTCACGTTCTGAAGCTTTCCATATCCATGGAGACAGAAATCTCCACCTTCCCGATCTCCCTCGTCTTTCCATCCCAGCGCCTCCCAAGACCGCCTATAAAACCCCTCCTCTCCTCGTTCCATTTTCCCATCACCACGCCTCCCCTGCCCGTAGCCTTCTCGCCACCGTCCTCCTTTTCCTGCCTAGAACGCTCACCAGGAGCTCTCCTGGAACCTCCCATCGCCCAGCGCCACCTCCCCAGCGCCGACCCCTCCTCCGCCAACCCCACCCTGCGCCGGCGACCTCGCCCCCTCTCGAGCAGCCCCCACATCGCCGTCTCCTTCCTGCCATCTCTGCCTCACGTCAGGTAACTCCGTTTTCGTTTTCAGATTTATTCCCGTAACAGATTTAGTTCCGTTCTTGTTTAGCTTATAACTTTTGATCTAGAAATCCAATGATGCTGATTCTTTTTGCGTTAGATCACAATTTTCTTGTAGTTTCAAAAATATATAATTTGTCTATGTTTGGATTTATAAAAATTGAGTTAGATCAGATTTGAATTAAAGCTTGTTTTGCTTATTCGGGAGTTTAAAAATAGATTTTTATTTCATTCTTTTTTCTACTGATCACTAGTGATCATATTTACCAGTGGTAAAAACTTCAAAATTGTTTGAGTATTTTAGCTTATTGTTTCATGTAAAACAAATTCTGTTTTAGTTCTATTGAATTATAGCTACTTCTTTTCTATAGTTGTTTTAAATTATTTTATTTTATATTTCAGAAAGTTTATGTTTGGTTTCTATTAGTTAAACAGTAGGTGTTCAACAAGTTTTATATTTATTTTATTTTGTTATCGTGAAATCAATTCAAGTTAGCTAATAACTTGCAATGGATTTCTCTACTGTTTTAACTCCCAATTGAAAATACTTTCAAAATAGCTTTATGAAAAAATACTTTATTTTTTCTTGGTCTTAACTAAATTTATATTTTATTCTCTGTTATTTTAGTGTTTTATTTTCCGTTAGACAAAACTATTTTTGTGAATGTTGTAGAAGAAGACTCCTAGTTTTATTTGAAGTTCCTTGATTCTTATTCGCTCTCTCTTTTGTTTTGATTGTTAGTGTGAGTGCTTATGTGAATGATATGTTTGTTACATAGATTTCATCGAGAGTGACGAGTAGTCTATCAAGTTATTTCTTGAGAACGATAATTCTTCTTCGTCAACATCACCGAGCAAGTTCACTTTGACCATGCTTTCTTACCTATGTTTTATTGCATTTAGTGGCACCTTTGCAACCACCCCTCAAGTAGTGTTATTGAAATTCTTGTAGTTGAGTAGTATGCATGAGGTAGGAACCCATCACCCTGTTACCAAGCCGGGACGTTATTTTATTCTAATGCTACGCTGTAGTAGGCGGGGTTTGGTATGAGTGTTCGAGTGGTGTGAAGAAGGAGGACTCTCGTCAATGGCGACAACTCCATGATGGAATCTGCAAGGACTGCATCTTCAAGACCTCAAGACTTCAAGACTCGAGACAAGAATTCAATACACACTCTTTGGGTGAAGGGCGGTTGTGGGCACCTGGAGAAACCAGTGGTTGGCGGGATGCATGGAGAAGCGCCATGACATCTTGCGGAGCTTCACCCAGACTCAAAGAGACGGAAGAATACTTCATGCCGGAAGCTTACATGCAACCGCAAGTCATTATGGGCTCGGCTTGGTTGACCGTAGTTGTGACTCTGGCTGGGGCGGTACTAGCAGATGTAGAACTACGGTAGGATGGGTTGAGAACCGGACGGTGGTCGGAGGAACTCTTTGGAAGACCATGTTTGGTCATCTTGTTCTCAAACACCGTGAAGTGCGAGAACGTAACGAGAGGATCGAATCTTGCGGGTAAAGTGTACAAACCTCTGCAGAGGTTTAAACCTAATCGATTAGCCGTGTCCCGATTCACGGACAATTTGAGCATCTGGACTGGATCTATCTCGGAACTCTCAACACCGGATTGATAACTTAATTGTGGGCTACTTATGATGATTATGGGCTATGAGACATCGGTTGGCGGAACCATGTCATGATAGAAAACTCCATAGTACAGATTTCATTTATTCCTTTGATGTAGGGAAAATAAATCAGCTTTTACACAAAAAAATTCAGATCTGAGCCACAAATACATACTGCATATAGTATAGTTTATCATCTGTTTTCTCTTATTGTGATCTTGCGGTACATTCAATGTACTGACCTACACACGCTGCAACGTATCATGTTGCAGATATTTTCTCGACGAGTAAGAGTTACGATCTGAGGTTACGGTCTACACTCAACCTGCCGATGGCGTTGATGGGACTCCACACCCGACTATTTGTTTCCGCTGAGTATTATGAGGTATATATCAGTTTTACGTTATTTATACATGTGATTGCACTTTGATATATACATTGATGTACTGTGTGTGCCAGCATACTGATCCAGGGATGGCACAGAAACACAGAGGCTTGACCGTCTGAGGTCGGGTCGCTACACGTACATGTGGATTGCCACAAGGTAATGCTATGGTGAGTAGTGTTGGTCATTGCAATGATGATATTGTGCGTATCGTTGATGACTCCTCATCACTATCTTGTTGCAATGCTCCATCTTTGGACTTTAACACTTTGTGCACCTTACATGTTCATATGCTTGTGTTGATAGTCCGTGCATATCTTGTAGAAATTGCTTGACTAAATCTCATAATTATATGCTTGCTATATCTTGTTGCCATGATAAAAATGCATGTATTTCCTCCAGTTGTTGTGCTAACAATGTAGAGGAAACCCAACACTTCATGGAACAAGATGTGGTCTCAAATGGTACTTCAAGGGATCCTGCATCATCATCTATTGATTTATGCCTTATGGCTAAGGCTTCAAAGGTATCTCCTACTTTGAACCCCAATATGTCTCTTGATGATGATGTTGATGCTATCGATGATGAGGATAATGATGAAGAGAATGATAATGTTGCCTCCTTAAAAATTAAGGGGGAAATGATTTTTGAAGCTCCTAATAAAAATAAAATTGCTCGTTCCAACTTCATGGAAATCATTTCCATTGCCATTGAGGGCAAGAAATATATTGAGGAGTTGGAATCTCATCTCGAGGAGCATGAGGTCACCATTGGAAAAAATGGAAGGTCATGAGCATGATTACGCTAATGAGATTGCGGACCTCTCTCAAGCTCTTGAACTTGAACAAACCACCAAAGAATCTCTTGAGGAGACTTTTGCTCTAGAATTATCTAGAGTAAGGGAATCTCATGATAGAACTCTTAAGGTGGCCAATGATCTCAAGACAAAAAATGCTAAGCTTGAAGTTGCTCATGCTAGACTCCTTGAGGATTTTGAGCTCCTCGAAAATGGGTCAAGGGTCATCAAGGGTGAGCTTATCAAACTCACCGAGTCTCATGCTCAACTTGAAGCTTCTTATTTAAAAGAGCTTGCCAAGTTGTCCTCTCCTATTGTTGTTAATGATGATGCTTGTGCTACTAACTCTATTACTTGTGAAGCATCCTTTTTGAAGGAGAATGTTGAGCTACGAGCTCAACTTGAGATGCTATCTATCAATTATGGGAAATTGGAAGAAAGCCATGAAAAGCTCTCGAGCTCTGATGATGATCTTCTAGTATCCCATAATGTGCTAAAGATAGCTCATGATGCCATGATTGCTAAGGTAACATCTATTGATCCTCATATGGATACTAGCACTACTTTTAGTCAAAATGCTATCTTTCCATGTGCTAGTCCTTGTAATTCATCTACTCATAACATTGGTACTTCTTGTGATGAATTACTCCCTTGCCTTGTTGCTCTAACGATGAAGCGTATACTTCCTCTAGTACTTGTGTTGATACTAACCATGTAGAGGAAATTAAAGAGCTCAAGGCTCAAGTCACTTCTTTGAAGAAAAACTTGGAAAAGTGTCATGAAGGGAAGTCCACACTCAACAATATTTTGAGTGTGCAAAAATCCCCCAATGACAAAGGTGGACTTGGATTAAACCCCAATAAGAAGAAGTCCAATGGAAACAAGAAGAAGGGCCAAGAACAAGTCAAGAATTCGGCCAAGATTGTTTTCTTCAAGTGCAAAATTGAAGGGCACCATGTTAGATCTTACCCATTGAAGAAGAAGGCCATTAGTGACAAGCAACAAGGGAAGTGGCCACAAGTTCATTCTCATGCTCAACCTCAAGTTGAAGAAAGGCCTCTTTCCAAGAAGACTCAAGATAATGCTTCTCAAGTTGAGAAGTCAAGTGAGAAGAAAGTGAAGAGTAGACGTTGCTACTTATGTCGTGAGAAAGGTCACGTCGTTTCTTCATGCACTAGTGGTAACTTATCCAACCCAATTATTACTGATGATATCTATTCTCTTGGGAAGGATAAGGGTGGCAATGTGTTTGCCAAGTTTGTTGATACTCAAAGTGGTGTCAAGAAAAGAACCATTTGGGTAGCCAAGCGTATTGTGACTAACCTCTTAGGACCCAACTTGGTTGGGGACCACTAGTTCAAACTTGATCAATAGGTGTTGATGGAGGGCATTGGGGACTTGGCTACGTTACGAAGAATTAAGGGATCTTCATCATTCTTATTGTCTCAAGCCAAGTCATTTGGATTATCAAGTTTCTATCTTCATGCAATGTTCCTCCTTGCGGTAACTCGTACTTAAATTGTTTACATTGAAAGTTACTTGCCCCTTTTGCATGTTTTGATTTTGTACCATGCATGTGTTTGTATATGTTTCTGGTCGGACAACGCTATTTTGGGAGGACCGATGGCTAGATGGGCGAAGAGTTCAGGAGATTGCCCCCAAATTTTACAAGTTGGTTGCACCACGGACACGAGGGAGGAGGTCAGTTGGTGCAGCTATGGAGAACGGGTCTTGGGCAGTGGATCTAGGCCCCAACCTTGGACCGGATACGTTGCAAGAGTTCCTTGCACTTTGGCAGGCGATTTATGCTTGGGAGGCTAATGAGGATTTACCGGATGAAATAGCCTGGTCATGGGAGGCGAAGGGACACTTCTCGGTCAGATCAGCATACGCGGCTGGATTTTGCGGAAGGGAGGTCATCCCTACAGTGGATCTAACATGGAAGTCACGTGCCCCTTTGCAGTGTAGATTCTTTACTTGGCTGGCAATGAAGGACCGATGCTGGACTTCAGATCGCCTTGCGCGAAGGGGTCTACCTCACCAGGATGCATGCCCGTTCTGCGATCAAGAGGAAGAAACGATCAATCATATACTGCTTGCGGGTCTTTGCTCCGACTGCTTGGGCGGCCATTTATGGCTCGCTGGGCAAACCAGAATGGATCCCCTCCCCCCATGATGTGCTGGCTGAGTGGGCCGTTGACAAGAAAGGAGCAAACAATTTGAGAACGAAAGATCTATGCACCATATTCACGCTTGCTTGGTGGGAGTTGTGGAAGCACAAGAATGCTATTGTGTTTGATGGAGCACGGTCGTCCATCGAGCAGCTATTACAAAGAGTGAGAGATGAGGGTGTGGTCTGGTCCTCTGCGGGACTACTAAAAGGAAATGTAACTTCCTTCTTTAGTAGGGTAGAGAGGTGGGTGAGTGGTGAGGACTAGCATGTAATATAAATCCTGTAACCGATGGTGGAGGCACTCTTTGCCTTTCTTCTTTAATATATGATATGCACACTCGTGCATATTCAAGAAAAAAATTCAGTAATGTAAAGAAATATAATTGCCCAGTTAATTTATAAAAACCGGATGAAATTCCTCACAACAGCCTGCAAAAGCGCCGAGCAACGCCGTCAGACTTGGCTATCCAAAGGAAGATACAAACATCGTTGTGAAGAAAAGCACAACCAAGATTATCATCAAGCATCATCATATTAACTCTTCCGCGAGCCGGTGACTCAGACTTCACCATTGACGACCAAGAATGAAGACCTGGTCGCAACAGACACCGGCACCCAAATCGACTTATGTGAAACAATCGACCACCGGTGACCAGACAACCCCAACTCCCACGATGAACATTGCAGGAGAAATGTCATAGGACTGCACCGACCAAGCCCCTGTAGTCGACCTGCTTGTTTGAGGGTTTTTCCTTACAATTTTGTATCAGCTCGGTCGTTTGTGTCTTTATTTATAAAGAAAGGCGAAAGCGTGTTTCATGAACATTGCAGGAGTGTTGGATCCCTCCCTCCCGGCCCCCGCGTTGCCTGCTCGGGCGACTCGGGCGGCGACTAGGGTTTTCGAGCGCCGCCACCTACATCTCCTCTACCCCTCCTCGCCGCTACCCGAGGAGGGCGCCGGGCAAGCCCGTGCGGCCACCAGTGACGGTGGCGGCGAGGCCTTCGTCGTCCCTTTCGCGGAGATCCGGATCCACGGGGCGGCGGCCCTCGCTGTGCGGGCGCCGTCTTTTCGCGCTTCGGGCGATGTGCGCGGGACTCTATCCGCGCCTCGACCACTCGGGTGGTGGGCGTCGGCGCTCGGCGGCGGCAGTTCGGGGCCTTCGTCCTCGCCAGATCTGAGGCTCGCTGCTCCCTCGTTCCGCTCCTTCCCTTTGCGCTTGATGTCATGGCGGCTGCTTTGGATCCGGTGCTTCGGGATGATGTTGCAGATTGGGACCGGGAAACCCTAGGCCGGCTGGTTCGGCTCGACAGCGGCGTCGGCTTCGGGCGACGCATCCTTCCTAAAGGCAGTGTCGTGGTCCCTATTCTTGCCACCTTCGGTCCTCTCCCGGGTGAAAACCCAAAATCCGGCCTGGATTGGGCAGCGGTGGCGCCATGGGCGTCATCCCCTCCTTGGAGGCGTTGCCTGGGGAGCTAGGATTCGGGTGTGGGTTGTTGAAGGTGGGGGCTTTGGCCGTCGGCTGGCTCTCAGTAGCTGCTCGCGGTGGCTTTCCTGCTGTGCAGAGTGCCCCTTGTATCTTTAGCGCGCTTCCTGTTTTTGGTGTTCGCGTCGGAGGAGCGGCGTGGCATCTGGCACGTCGACAACGGCGGGTCTCAGCGGCATGGAGCAGTAGGGTCTCGCCGGTGGGCGTGTGATGATGGACGAGCGCAGGATGGTGGCGCTGTCTGGCGTCGTGGTGGCGTCGATGGCAGAGAGACCTGACACGGTTCATGCAACAGTACAGCTCTGAAGATGGATTGATGGCACGTGGCTGCGGCGGCCTCATTTCCGGCAGGCGTCCTGGTTGAGGAGTGCGCCGGACTGGTAGGTGCCCCATACCCGGCAGGCGTCCTGGTTGGGACCTCAGGTCTTAGATGTTTAGGTTTGGCTGCGTTGTCTGTTTGGTATTAGGCCCAGACTATCTGCGCCCCTTCATCATTTGGATAGGTGTAGCGATAGCTGTTGCTTAGACGGTGGCTTTAGTCTTGCTGTTGTATGGCTTTGTAAGGTCTTGTAAGAATAATAATAAAGTGGTCGTATGCATCGCCAAGATGCAGAGGCCGGGGGTCATCCTCCTTTTTTAAAAAAATGAACATTGCAGGAGAAAAGTAGCATGCCTTCATCGACCAAGGCTGTGTAATCGACCACCCATACCGTGTTATCATCACCGCCAAGACTCCTAACGAGCTCGGACTTAGTGATCCAAGTGGGTGTATTTAAACATTTGATTCCAGCATAATAATACACTTCATATTAGTGGACTATCCTATATCGAAAATAAAGCGAACATCATCATCTATGAGAAATGTTGATGCCACTGGTGGCAGAGAATATTTTTTGCACCTCCAGTAGGGACTTCCGTGGGTCTGTCTCCGCCGAACCCAGGCGCGCGGACACACGAACTAATAACGCAGTAAGATGCTGTGATGATGCTTACAATTGCAGGACCACGCGCCAGAGAATGGGAGCTAATCTAGGATGGAAGCTAGCTGCACGTACACATGAAGAGTCACTTGACGCGAGGACGGTGGTTGTCCTTTGATTTTCTTATTTCGAATGTTGGGCTGTCCTTGTTTACCTAGGGGGACTCTTCGAGGCTTCGAGCCATGCTGCTTACTGGTCTAGGTCCCCAAAGGAATCTGCACAAACGGATGTACAAAAGAGAAGTACGAAAAATATGTATAGACAAATGTAAAGAGGGCTAGTTCAAATTTGTAACCATAGCTTTCTGGTGGCCATGTGAGTCTTACGATGATCGATGAAACCTAAATTAGTCAGACAATTTTTTTTGAAAGACCTTGCAGGAATGCACACTGTCCCTGCTGCCTTTCAATTTCAATCGGAAAAGTGAACATAGTGGTCCCCTTGTTTTCCTCCTCTATTCTTAAATAGTTTTTTTTAATGCAAGGTCTATTCATAAATAATTGCAACCACTATCAATTTTTTCCTTCATTTGGTATACAAATTGTAACTCTGGTATCTATGTTAATGGGTGGGATTGTCATCGGGATTATTTGGTCCATTATCATGTGCCTGGTCTCTCAGTACGTACCATTCCAAGTATGATAATGTTTCATGCTACTGTCCCGGTCCAATTGGGTGTTATACATGTGGTTGTATCTAGTCAAGAAATCGTACTACTAAGAATATAAACTTTTGTAAAAGAGTACATATAGCTATAGATTTTGTGGCTAATGAACTTTGTACTTCATGTGGACTGTATATTTTTTGCATTGTACGTTTTGATAGATGGGATCACTACATGCATGTTGACACATGAGATCCTGACATTTTTTTTACCAAATCGATGACTTTTAATTAATTAGAGCTCGTCGGTGATGTTTCATGGCCTACTTCAGTTTTGGAGCTGTCTACAGATGGATGAGCTTATTCATAACCCTCCTTCGGTTTTTTAAGAAGATGGTTTTCTTGTCTAGCTCTATTTTTAGAGTGAGGCGAGAAAACTCTCTGCTCAAAAATCCCAAGGCGGGTTGTGAATAAGCCCACCTCCATCTCCAAACAGCTCCAAAACTGAAGTAGCTAGGTCATGAAGCAACAATCTGACGCTCCAAACATCGGTTTGGTAAAAAATTAACGGTTACCCCAATCTGAAGATGCTCCAAAACAGAAAATGCATGATCTGACTTGATGCAACGGAAGAATGCACGGAACAAAAGAACAACATCATCAACTAGGGATTTTACATTGAACATGCAGTTTCAGCATAGAGTAGCTTTGGGAGATTAACAGATTGAATAAGCAAACAATGTCCCATTGGGCTGAAATTATTGTTGGGAAACGTAGCATGCAATTTTGAAAAATCATATGCTCACGCAAGATCTATCTAGGAGATGCATAGCAACGAGAGGGGGAGAGTGTGTCCACGTACCCTCGTAGACCGAAAGCGGAAGCATTTGACAACACGGTTGATATAGTCGAACTTCTTCTCGTTCCGACCGATCAAGCACCGAACGTACGGCACCTCTGAGTTCTGCACACGTTCAGCTCGATGACGTCCCTCGAACTCTTGATCCAGCAAAGTGTCGAGGGAGAGTTTCGTCAGCATGACGACGTGGTGACGGTGATGGTGAAGTGATCCGTGCAGGGCTTCGCCTAAGCACTACGTGAATATGACCGGAGGCGTAAACTGTGGAGGGGGCGCCGCACACGGCTAACAATGTTTGTTGTCTGTTTTAGTGGTCCCCCCCACATATATATAGGTTGGAGGGGAGGAGAGGCAGCCAAGGGGGCACCCCAAGTAGGAGGAATCCTACTTGGGGTCCTCCCAATTCGGCCTCCCCCCTTTCCTATTCCTATTCAGAGTAGGAAGGGAAGAGGGGGAAGGGGGAATCCTATTCCCTTTTTCCTTTCCTTCTTCCCCTTTCTTTCTCCAATTTTGCCAGCCCATATGGGGGGGGGGGGGGCGCACCAGCCCTTTTGGATGGTGTGTTTCCCCTCTTGGTCCATTAGGCCCATATAGCTTGCCGGGGGTTGCCCGGAACCCCTTCCGGTGACTCGATATGTACCCTGTACCCCCAGAACACTTCCGGTGTCTGAATACTATCGTCCTATATATGAATCTTTACCTATCGACCATTTTGAGACTTCGCGTCATGTCTGTGATCTCATCCGGGACTCCAAACAACATTCAGTCACCAAATCACATAACTCATGTGATACAAAATCGTCATCGAACGTTAAGCGTGCGGACCATACGGGTTCAAGAACTATGTAGACATGACCGAGACACCTCTCCGGTCAATAACCAACAGCGGTACCTGGATGCTCATATTGGTTCCTACATATTCTATGAAGATCTTTATCGGTCAAACCGTAATGACAATATACGTTATTCCCTTTGTCATCGGTATGTTACTTTCCCGAGATTCGATCGTTTGTATCTTCATACCTAGTTCAATCTCGTTACCGGCAAGTCTGTTTACTCGTTCTGTAATGCATCATCCCACAACTAACTCATTAGTCACATTCTTTGCAAGGCTTATTATGATGTGCATTACGGAGAGGGCCCAGAGATACCTCTCCGGTACTCCGAGCGACAAATCCTAATCTCGATCTATGCCAACACAATAAACACCTTCGGAGATACCTGTAGAACATCTTTATAACCACCCAGTTACGTTGTGAAGTTTGACAGCACAAAAGGTATTCCTCCGGTATTTGGGAGTTGCATAATCTCATAGTCAAAGGAATATGTATAAGTCACGAAGAATGCAATAGCAATAAAACTTAACGATCACTATGCTAAGCAAACGGATGGGTCTTCTCCATCACATCATTCTCCTAATGATGTGATCCCGTTCATCAAATGACAACACATGTCTATGGTTAGGAAACTTAACCATCTTTGATTAACGAGCTAGTCTAGTAGAGGCTTAGTAGGGACACAGTGTTTTGTCTTTATATTCACACATGTATCAAGTTTCTGGTTAATACAATTCTAGCATGAATAATAAACATTTACCATGATATAAGGAAATATAAAATAACAACTTTATTATTGCCTCTAGGGTATATTTCCTTCAGTCTCCCACTTGCACTAGAGTCAATAATCTAGTTCACATCGCCATGTGATTTAACATCAATAGTTCACATCTTTATGTGATTAACACCCATAGTTCACATCGCCATGTGACCAACACCCGAAGGGTTTACTAGAGTTAATAATCTAGTTCACATCGCTATGTGATTAACAACCAAAGAGCACTAAGGTGTGATCATGTTTTTCTTGTGAGAGAAGTTTAGTCAACGGGTCTGCCATATTCAGATCCGTATGTATTTTGCAAATTTCTATGTCTACAATGCTCTGCATGGAGCTACTCTAGCTAGTTGCTCCCACTATCAATATGTATCCAGAGAAAGACTCAGAGTCATCCAGATCGGTGTCAAAGCTTGCATCGACGTAACTCTTTACGACGAACTCTTTATCACCTCCATAACCGAGAAACATTTCCTTAGTCCTCTTTAGGTACCTAAGGATAATTCTGAACGTTGTCCAGTGATCTACTCCTTGATCACTATTGTACCCCCTTGCCAAATTCATGGCAAGGCACACAACAGGTCTGGTACATAGCATGGCATACTTTATAGAACCTACGACTGAGGCATAGGGAATGACTTTCATTCTCTCTATATATTATGCCGTGGTCGGGTTTTGAGTCTTACTCAACTTCCCACCTTGTAACACAGGCAAGAACCCTTTCTTTTACTGATCCATTTTGAACTGCTTCAAAATTTTATCAAGGTATGTGCTTTGTGAAAGTCCTATCAAGCGTCTTGATCTATCTCTAGAGATCTTGATTCCCAATATATAAGCAGCTTCACCGAGGTATTTCATTGAAAAAATCTTATTCAAGTATTCTTTTATGCTATCCAGAAATTCTATAACATTCCCGATCAACAATATGTCATCCAGGTGTAATATCAGAAACGCTATAGGGCTCCCACTCACTTTCTTGTAAATACAGGCTTCACCATAAGTCTGTATAAAACCATATGCTTTGATCACCTCATCAAAGCACATATTCCAACTCCGAGATGCTTGCACCAGTCCATAGATGGATCGCTGGAGTTTGCACAACTTGTTAGCACTTTTAGGATCGAAAAAACTTCTGGTTGCATCATATACAACTCTTCTTTAAGAAATCCATTAAGGAATGCAGTTTTGACATCTGTTTGCAAGATTTCATAAAATGTGGCAATTGCTAACATGATTCGGACAGACTTAAGCACCACTACGAGTGAGAAATCTCATCGTAGTCAACACCTTGAACTTGTCGAAAACCTTTTGCGACAAGTCGAGCTTTGTAGATAGTAACAATACCATCAGCGTCCGTCTTCCTCTTGAAGATCCATTTATTCTCTATGGCTTGCCAATCATCGGGTAAGACAACCAAAGACCACACTTTGTTCTCATACATGGATCCCATCTCAGATTTCATGGCCTCAAGCCATTTTGGGGAATCTGGGCTCACCATCGCTTTCTCATAGTTCGTAGGTTTGTCATGGTCTAGGAAGATGACTTCCAGAACAGGATTATGATACGTCCATTTTGCATCATGTTTTCTTAATGATATTTATAATGTTTTTATCCATAATAATGCTTTTTGGAGTAATTCTAATGCCTTTCTCTCATAATATGCAAGGTATACACAAAGAGGGAGAATTCCGGTAGCTGGAAATCTGGACCTGGAAAGCTACGTCAGGCCAACTATTCTGCACAACTCCAAACAAGCTGAAACTTCACGGAGATTTTTTATAGAATATTCGAAGAATATTGGAGGAAATAACTACTAGAGGCTCACCCAGGCCCACCTCCGGTGTCCATCTTCTGGTATACGGCCGTTTTGACCTAGAAAAAATAAGGAGAAGACTTTCGGGACGGAGCGCCGCCGTCTCGAGGGGGAACTTGGGCAGGAGCACTTGTGCCCTCGGCGAAGCGATTCCGCCGGGGGAACTTCCCTCCCGGAGTGGGAAATCATCGTCATCATCAACACCAACAACTCTCCCATCTTGGGGAGGCAATCTCCATCAACATATTCAACAACACCATTTCATCTCAAACCCTAGTTCATCTCTTGTGTTCAATCTTGTTACCGGAACTATAGATTGGTGCTTGTGGGTGACTAGTAGTGTTGATTACATCTTGTAGTTGATTACTATATGGTTTATTTGGTGGAAGATTATATGTTCAGATCCAATATGTTGTTTAATACCCCTCTCATTGAGCATGATTATCATTTATGAGTAGTTACTTTTGTTCTTGAGGTCACGGGACAAATCATGTTGCAAGTAATCATGTGAACTTGATATGTGTTCGATATTTTGATAGTATGTATGTTGTGATTCCCTTAGTGGTGTCATGTGAACGTCGAATACATGACACTTCACCATATTCGGGCCTAAGGGAATGCATTGTGGAGTAGCAATTACATGATGGGTTGCGAGAGTGACTGAAGCTTAAACCCCAGTTTATGCGCTATTCCGGAAGGGACCGATTGGATCCAAAAGTTTAATGCTATGCTTAGAATTTATTCTTAATACTTTTCTCGTAGTTGCGGATGCTTGCGGGAGGGTTAATCATAAGTAGGAGGTTTGTTCAAGTAAGAACAACACCTAAGCACCAGTCCACCCACATATCAAATTATCAAAGTATCGAACACGAATTAAACCAACATGGTCAAAGTGACTAGATGAAATTTCTGTGTACCCTCAAGAACACTTTGCTTATTATAAGTGACTGTTTTGGCCTGTACTTTGCCTCAAAAGGATTGGGCTACCTTGATGCACTTTTGTTACTACTATCGTTACTTGCTCGTTACAAATTATCTTGCCATCAAACTACAGTGCTACTTATAATTTCAACACTTGCAGACATTACCTTGCTGAAAACCACTTGTCATTTCCTTCTGCTCCTTGTTGGGTTCGACACTCTTACTTATCAAAAAGAGCTACATTTGATCCCCTATACTTGTGGGTCATCAAGTCTATTTTCTAGCGCCATTTGCGGGGAGTGAAGCGCCTTTGGTAAGTGGAATTTGGTAAGGAAACATTTATATTGTGTGCTGAATATTATTGTCACTTGTTTCTATGGAAAACAATCCTTTGAGGGGTTTGTTCAGGGTATCTTCACCTCGACCGGAACCACAATTAGCTACCCCTCAACCAACTGCACCTACTGAAAATATTGAATATGAAATTCTTCTGTATGATAGAACAACTGCTAGCTAATCCTTATGCGGGAGATGGAACCGAACATCCTGATATGCACTTGATATATGTAGAACAAATTTGTGGATTGTTCAAGCTTGCAGGTTTACCCGGAGATGAAGTTATGAAAAAGGTTTTCCCTTTATCTTTGAAGTGAAAAGCATTGGCATGGTATAGGATATGCGGCGATATTGGATCTTGGAATTGGAATCGATTGAAATTGGAGTTCCACCAAAACATTTATCCTATGCATCTAGTTCATCGTGATCGGAATTATATATATAATTGTTGGCCTCGTGAAGGAGAAAGTATCGCTCTAGCTAGGGGGGGGGGGCTTAAGTCAATGTTATATTCATGCCCCAATCATGAGCTCTAAAGAGAAATTATTATCCATAATTTTTATGCTCGGCTTTCTCATAATGATCAAACCATGCTCGATACTTCTTGTGCTGGTTCTTTTATGAAGAAGACTATTGAATTCCGGTGGGATCTTTTGGAAAGAATTAAACGCAACTCTGAAGATTGGGAACTCAACAAAGATAAAGAGTCATGTATTAAACTTAAGTATGATTGTGTTAAATCTTTTATGGATACCAATGCTTTTCAAAAGTTTAGCACTAAATATGGATTTGACTCTGAGATAGTAGCCTCCTCTTGTGAATCATTTGCTACTCATGTTGATCTCCCTAAAGAGAAGTGGTTTAAATATTACCCACCTATTAAAGAGCAAATTAAAGAACCAGTACCGGTTAAGAAGAAACTATACTTTACAATGTTGATCTAGTTGTTCCTTCTGCTTATATTGAGAAACCACCTTTCCCTGTTAGGATAAAGGAACATGCTAAAGTTTCAACTGTGGTCAACAAAAGCTATATTATAACACCTAAACCTGATGAACAAATTAAAGTAGAATCTAGTATTGCTATGGTTAAAGATCTCTTGGAAGAAGATATGGATGGGCATGTTATTTACTTCTGTGAAGAAGGTGCTAGAATTGCCAAACCTGATAAAAAGGATAAACATAGACCTGTTCTTGGCATGCCCGTTGTCTCAGTTAAAATAGGAGATCATTGTTATCATGGTTTATGTGACATAGCTGCTAGTGTGAGTGCTATTCCTTGCACCTTATATCAAGAAACTATGAATGACATAGCACCCGCAGAGATAGCAGACATAGATGTTACTATTAAACTTGCTAATAGAGACACTATATCACCAATTGGGATTGTTAGAGATGTTTAAGTCTTGTGTGGGAAAATAAAATACCCTACTGATTTTCTTAGTCTTGGTTCCCCACAAGATGACTTTTGTCCCATTATCTTTGGTAGACCTTTCTTGAACACCGTTAAGGCTAAGATAGATTGTGCGAAGCAAACTGTCGGTGTTAGTTTTGGTGTTGAGTCTCATGAGTTTAATTTTCCAAGTTTAGTAGAAAGCTTCATGAAAAAAAATTGCCTAGTAAGGATGAATTAATTGGTCTTGCTTCTATTGTTGTACCACCTACTGATCCTTTAGAACAATATTTGCTAGACCATCAAAATGATGCATGAAAGAAATGAAATAGATAAGATTTTCTTGGAACAACGTCCTCTGCTTAAACACAATTTGCCTATTGAAACTCTAGAAGGTCCTCCTCCACCTAAAGGTTATCCTGTGTTTGAATTAAAACAATTGCCAGACACTTTGAAATATGCTTATCTTGATGAAAAGAAGATATATCCTGTTATTATCAGTGCTAACCTTTCAGAACATGAAGAAGAAAGATTATTGAAAGTTCTAAGGAAGCATCGGGCTGCTATTGGATATACTCTTGATGATTTAAAGGGCATTAGTCCCACTCTATGTCAGCATAAAATTAATATGGAATCTGATGCTAAACCCGTTGTTGAGCACCAATGTCGGTTAAATCCGAAGATGAAAGAAGTGGTAAGAACGGAAATATTAAAACTTCTGGAAGTAGGTATAATCTATCATATAGCAGATACTAGATGGGTAAGTCCTGTTCATTGTGTCCCTAAGAAAGGAGGTATTACTGTTGTTCCTAATGATAGGAATGAACTTATTCCACAAAGAATTGTTACAGGCTATAGAATGGAATTGATTTCAGAAAAATAAACAAAGCAACTAGAAAAGATCATTACCCTCTGCCTTTTATTGATCAAATGCTTGAAAGATTATCTAACCACACACATTTTTGCTTCCTTGATGGATATTCTGGTTTTTCACAAATACCTATTTCTCAACGTGATCAAGAAAATACCACTTTTACTTGTCCCTTTGGAACCTATGCTTATATACATATGCCCTTCGGTATGTGTAATGCACCTGCTACCTTTCAAAGATTTATGACTGCTATCTTCTCTGACTTTTGTGAAAAGATTGTTGAGGTTTTCATGGATGGCTTCTCTGTTTATGGCAAGTCTTTTGATGATTGTTGTTTTTGAGGGTAGAGTATTCAACCCAAATTTATTGATTCGACACAATGGGAGCCAAAGAATATTCTCAAGTATTAGTAGCTGAGTTGTCAATTCAACCACACCTGGATAACTTAATATCTGCAGCAAAGTGTTTAGTAGCAAGGTAGTATGGTAGTAACGGTAACAGTGGCAAAAGTAACGATAGCAGTTTTGTAGTAATTGTAACAGTAGCAACAGAAAAGTAACTACACAAAGAACAATATGTGAAAAGCTCGTAGGCATTGGATCAGTGATGGAGAATTATGCCGGATGCGATTATTCATGCAACAGTTATAACATAGGGTGACACAGAACTAGCTCCAATTCATCAATGTAATGTAGGCATGTATTCCGAATATAGTCATACGTGCTTATGGAAAAGAACTTGCATGACATCTTTTGTCCTACCCTCCCGTGGCAGCGGGGTCCTAATGGAAACTAAGGGATATTAAGGCCTCCTTTTAATAGAGTACCGAACCAAAGCATTAACACATAGTGAATACATGAACTCCTCAAACTACGTTCATCACCGGGAGTGGTCCCGATTATTGTCACTTCAGGGTTGCCGGATCATAACACATAGTAGGTGACTAATGACTTGCAAGATAGGATCAAGAACTCACATATCTTCATGAAAACATAATAGGTTCAGATCTGAAATCATGGCACTCGGGCCCTAGTGACAAGCATTAAGCATAGCAAAGTCATAGCAACATCAATCTCAAAACATAGTGGATACTAGGGATCAAACCCTAATTAAACTAACTCGATTACATGATAAACTCATCCAACCCATCACCGTCCAGCAAGCCTACGATGGAATTACTCATGCATGGCGGTGAGCATCATGAAATTGGTGATGGAGGATGGTTGACGATGACGATGGTGACGGATTCCCCTCTCCAGAGCCCCGATCGGACTCCAGATCAGCCCTCCCGAGAGAGATTAGGGCTTGGTGGCGGCTATGAATCGTAAAACGCGATGAATCCTTCTCTCTGGTTTTTTTCTCCCCGAACGTGAATATATAGAGTTGGAGTTGAGGTGGGTGGAGCTCCAGGGGGCCCACGAGGCAGGGGACGCGCCCAGGGGGTAGGCGCGCCCCCCACCCTCGTGGACAGGGTGTGGGCCCCTGGCCGTGATTCTTTCGCCAGTATTTTTTATTATTTCCAAAAATAATCTCCGTGCAGTTTCAGGTCATTCCGAGAACTTTTATTTCTGCACAAAAATAACAGCATGGCAATTCTGCCGCAAACAGCGTCAGTCCGGGTTAGTTCCATTCAAATCATGCAAGTTAGAGTCCGAAACAAAGGCAAAAGTGTTTGGAAAAGTAGATACGTTGGAGACGTATCAATCGAGTTTTGCAGAGATGTGAACAAACAAATCTTATCTTGAATTGGGAGAATTTCCACTTTATGGTTAATGAAGGCATTGTCTTGGGTCATAAATTTTTTGAAAGAGGTATTGAAGTGTACAAAGCTAAGGTTGATGCAATTGAGAAAATGCCATGTCCTAAAGATATAAAAGGTATTCGTAGTTTCTTAGGTCATGCTGGTTTCTATAGGAGATTTATCAAGGACTTTTCTAAAATTTCTAGGCCTCTTACAAGTCTTTTCCAAAAGGATATTCCCTTTGTTTTTTATGATGGTTGTTTAGAAGCCTTTGAAACACTCAAGAAAGCATTAATTTCTGCACCTATAGTTCAACCACCTGATTGGAAATTGCCTTTTGAAATTATGTGTGATGCTAGTGATTATGTTGTTGGTGTTGTTTTAGGACAAAGAGTTGATAAGAAACTGAATGTTATTCATTATGCTAGTAAAACTCTAGACAGTGCTCAACGAAACTATGCTACTACTGAAAAAGAATTCTTAGCAGTGGTGTTTGCTTGTGATAAATTTAGACCTTATATTGTTGATTCAAAAGTAACTGTTCACACAGACCATGCTGCTATTAAATATCTTATGGAAAAGAAAGATGCTAAACCTAGACTTGTTCGATGGGTTCTCTTGTTACAAGAATTTGATTTACATATCATTGATAGAAAAGGAGCTGAGAACCCTGCAGCTGATAATTTATGTAGGCTTGAAAATGTGCCTGATGACCCACTACCTATTGATGATAGTTTTCCTGATGAGCAGTTAGCTGCAATAAATGTTGCTCATAATACTCCTTGGTATGCTGATTATGCTAATTATATTGTTGCTAAATATTTGCCACCTAGCTTTACATACCAACAAAAGAAAAAAAATTCTTCTATGATTTAAGACATTACTTTTGGGATGACCCACATCTTTATAAAGGAGTTGATAGTATTATTAGACATTGTGTACCTGAACATGAACAGGGACAAATCCTATGGAAATGTCACTCCGAAGCTTATGGAGGGCATCATGCTGGAGATAGAACTGCTCACAAGGTATTGCTATCTAGATTTTATTGGCCCACTCTCTTCAAGGATGCCCATAAGTTTGTCTTATCTTGTGATGAATGTCAAAGAATAGGTAATATCGGTAAGCATCAAGAAATGCCTATGAACTATTCACTTGCTATTGAACCATTTGATGTTTGGGGATTTGATTACATGGGACCTTTTCCTTCCTATAATGGGTATACACATATTTTTGTTGATGTTGATTATGTTACTAAATGGGTAGAATCTATTCCAACCAGTAGTGCTGATCATAACACCTCTATTAAAATGCTTAAGGAAGTTACTTTCCCAAGGTTTGGAGTCCCTAGATATTTAATGACTGATGGTGGTTCACACTTTATTCATGGTGCTTTCCGTAAAATGCTTGCCAAGTATGATGTTAACCATAGAATTGCATCACCTTATCATCCTCAATCTAGTGGTCAATATGAACTTAGCAATAGAGAAATAAAATTAATTTTGCAAAAGACTGTCAATAGGTCTAGGAAGAATTGGTCTAAGAAATTAGATGATGCACTTTGGGCTTATAGAACAGCATATAAAAATCCTATGGGTATGTCTCCTTATAAAATGGTTTATGGAAAAGCTTGTCATTTGCCTCTTGAGTTAGAACATAAAGCATATTGGGCAATCAAAGAACTCAATTATGATTTCAAACTTGCTGGTGAAAATAGGTTATTTAATATTAGCTCTTTGTGAATGGAGAACCCAAGCTGATGAAAATGCAAAATTATTCAAAGAAAAAGTTAAAAGATGGCATGATGAAAGAATCCAAAAGCGTGAGTTTAAAGTCAGAGAATATGTTCTTTTGTACAACTCTCATTTCAGATTCTTTATAGGAAAACTCCCCTCAAAATGGGAAGGCCCCTACGTTATCGAGGAGGTTTATCGGTCTGGCGCCATCAAAATACAAAGGTACTAACCTAAAGGTTGTCAATGGGCAAAGAATAAAACATTATATCTCAGGTACACCCATTAATGTTGAAAGTAATATTATCCAAACTTTGACACCGGAAGGACACATAAAAGAGTCCTTCCGGAACACTCCAAAATCGTGAAAATAAGGAGGTACGTGATACGGTAAGTAAACGGACTCCGAAAAATCCGCAAAAATATTTTTTATCAGTTTTGAAGTATTTAGGAAAATAGGAAAATAAGAAACTTCCAGGAAGCGTACCCTGGTGGGCACAAGACACCAGGGCATGCTAGGCTTGCCTGGCGCGCCCAGGTGGGTTGTGCCCACCTGGGACACCTTCTGGACTCCGTTTTTCTACAGTTTGCTTGTCCCCCAAGATAATAAATCTAAATATACTTCCCGAACCTTTTAACCACCGTATCGCGGAGAAATCTTCTGTTTTCTTTTCCTTGTTATTTTCTGACAGATTCACCTAGACCAACATCATGTCTTCCTCACCCCTCAACAATGGAGAAGGAGACATAAGGTTGGTTCAGGAAGATCTAAGGAGGGATGAAGCTGAAGAGGTTGCTATGGAGGAAGAACAGGAAAGTCTCCTTGGGGTTCACTCTCCGGCCTCCAAGAGGGGTACACTAGTTGGTATCTCTACTCACCCTAATCATCATCAAGCCATGGGATCATCGAACAATCAAGCAAGCCTGGAAGTGCAAGAAGAACTCCCACCGAGGAGGCCCTTACACAAGTTACATCGTAACAATTTTTGCAATTTGATTCACAACTATGGGTTCAAGAACACTCCTCGTAGGTACATACGTCCAACTGGGACATATCCAGGCCAAGAGAAAACAGTGCAGGAACAAAACCATGGGGCCCAGAGAATAAACACATAATGGCTGAGGTGAAGAGAAACAGCGAATTAATTCATCAAGCCCTTCGGGAGATTCACGGTTTGAAGGATCTACTCATGGTTATATTGGAGAACACTACCTCATCACCAACATCATCTTCTTCACGACCAAAAGAGAACTGAGTATCGGGTATGGGCACTCCCCTTGGCTTTCGCCAAGCTTGGGGGAGGTGCCTCAGTATCGTATCATCCCACTATCTTTTTGCCTTTACTTATTTTAGTTCGATCTTTTGCTTTAGATCAATAAAAGTTAGTTCGATCCTTTCTTCTTTGAGAGTTTGCTTAGTGATCTATCCTTGTAATCGTGTGCAAGTTATATAATAAAGTTTAGTTTGAGTTTTTGCTTTCTTTACTTTCATGTTGCAAATAAAAGAAAATAAATAAGAAAGAAAAAGAGAAAGGAAATAAATAAAATAAAGGAAATAAATCAAAAGATCATATACTAATCTTATGGTAGGTGATGGCACCACATAAGGAAAAGTATAAGTAGAAAATTTTATTAGAGATTGACAAACATAGCATTAGTCAATGATGCAACTCATGAAAGAATTAATAAGGGAAGAGAAGATTCACATATAAATATACTATCCTAGAAAACTTTTGTGATTGTGAGCCCTCATCAAAATATTATATGCCAAAATTGTTGACGTTGGACAAGGAAGACAACTTAATGGTTTATGTTTGTTTATATTCACATAGAAGTCATATTGTCATGGATCCTTTAACATGTGGTGCTTGCCTCCTATCTTTGCTAGCCAAAAATTCCGCACTAAGTAAGAGATACTACTTTTGCATCCAAAAACCCTTAAAACCAAATCTTATTTTCAAGTGTCCACCATACCTACCTAGGGATTGAGCAAGATCCCTCAAGTAAGTTGTCATCGGTGCAAAAAGGCAATAAAAATTGCTTCTAAATGTGTGAGATCATTTAGTGTAAGAGAAAATTGAGCGTTGCACAAACTTGTGATGGTGAAGAATAAAAGTGATAAACTACATAATAAAGGTCGCTATCACAAGGGGCAATGCAACATGACGTTCTTTTGCACTAAGGGGTTGAGCATACAAACAAATAAGCGCATGGAACCCTCTGCTTCCCTCTGCAAAGGGCCTATCTTTTACTTTTATGTATTTACTTTTATGCAAAGAGTCAAAAGGTTTTCCTCTATTCCTTTTTATTTTTCTCCTTTGGCAAGCATCATGTGGTGAGGAAAGATCTAGGCACATATGTCCAGTTGAATATAGATAGCATGAGTTATTATTGTCGACATCACCCTCGAGGTGAATGCGTTGGGAGGCCAAACTATAAGCGCCTATCTTTCTATGTGTCCGGTTGAAATGTTTTGCCCATGTGTACGCGGTGAGTGTTAGCAATCATAGAATACTATATGATGGTTGAGTATGTGGACTTGCCTAAAGGCTCTGATACGTGACCCTTCTTGAAAAGATGATGAATTGTAGTTGCAAAGTTGACTGAGAACATGGTTTGTTAGTTTTTAATAGAATTTTTGCTTTATACCTCAATTGTGTGATGAATTGTTACTTATTCATGAGAAGTATATGATAAAAGTATTATGTTTAAGTTTGTTGTTGTTATAATAATCTACATGATGCTTATATGGCCGTATTTTGTTTTTATCGACATCTCTCTCTCTCTCTCTCTCTCTCTCTCTCTCTCTCTCTCTCTCTCTCTAAGCATGTGGACATGTTTTTTCGGTTTTCGCTTGAGGACAAGCGATGTCTAAGCTTTGGGGAGTTGATATGTCCATTTTGCATCATGTTTTCTTACTGTTATTTCTAATGTTTTATCCATAATAATTCTTTTTGGAGTAATTCTAATGCCTTTTCTCTCATAATATGCAAGGTATACACAAAGAGGGAGAATTCCGGCAGCTGGGAATCTGGACCTGGAAAAGCTACGTCAGGCCACCTATTCTGCACAACTCCAAACAAGCTGAAACTTCACAGAGATTTTTTATGGAATATTTGAAGAATATTGGAGCAAATAACTACCAAAGGGGGCACACCAGGTGGGCACAACCCACCTGGGCGCGCTAGGGAGCCCAGGCGCGCCCTGGTGGGTTGTGCTCACCCAGGCCCACCTCTGGTGCCCATCTTCTAGTATATAGGTCGTTTTGACCTAGAAAAAAAATAAGGAGAAGACTTTCGGGACAGAGCGCTGCCGCCTCGAGGCGTAACTTGGGCAGGAGCACTTTTGCCCTCCGGCGGAGCGATTCCGCCGGGGGAACTTCTCTCCCGAAGGGGGAAATTATCGTCATCGTCATCACCAACAACTCTCCCATCTTGGGGTGGGTAATATCCATAAACATCTTCAACAGCACCATCTCATCTCAAACCCTAGTTCATCTCTTGTGTTCAATCTTGTTACCGGGACTATAGATTGGTGCTTGTGGGTGACTAGTAGTGTTGATTACATCTTGTAGTTGATTACTATATGGTTTATTTGGTGGAAGATTATATGTTCAGATCCAATATGCTATTTAATACCCCATCTGATCTTGAGCATGATTATCATTTGTGAGTAGTTACTTTTGTTCTTGTGGTCACGGGAGAAATCATGTTGCAAGTAATCATGTGAACTTGATATGTGTCTGATATTTTGATAGTATGTGTGTTGTGATTCCCTTAGTGGTGTCATGTGAACGTCGACTACATGACACTTTACCATATTTGTGCCTAAGGGAACACATTGTGGAGTAGCAATTAGATGATGGGTTGTGAGAGTGACAGAAGCTTAACCCCCATTTTATGCGCTATTCCGTAAGGGACCGATTGGATCCAAAAGTTTAATGTTATGGTAAGAATTTATTCTTAATACTTTTCTCATAGTTGCTGATGCTTGCGGGAGGGTTAATCATAAGTAAGAGATCTGTTCAAGTAAGAACAGCACCTAAGCACCGGTCCACCCTCATATCAAATTATCAAAGTACCGAACACGAATTAAACTAACATGATGAAAGTGACTAGATGAAATTCCCGTGTACCCTCAAGAACACTTTTCTTATTATAAGAGACCGTTTTGTCCTGAAATTTGCCTCAAAAGTATTGGGCTACCTTGCTGAATTTTTTTAGTACTATCGTTACTTGCTTGTTACAAATCATCTTGCTATCAAACTACTCTGTTACTTAGAATTTCAGCACTTGCAGACATTACCTTGCTGAAAACCACTTGTCATTTCCTTCTGCTCCTTGTTGGGTTCGACACTCTTACTTGTTGAGAAGAGCTACAATTGATCCCCTATACTTGTGGGTCATCAGATTACCATACCACTCTGGTGCGGAACGTACTCTGGTTGACCTACGAGGTTCGGTAGTAACTTGATCTAAAGTTTCATGATCCTCATCATTAGCTTCCTCACTAGTTGGTGTAGGCATCATGGGAACGGTTTTCTGTGACGAGCTACTTTCCAATTCGAGAGAAGGTACAATTACCTCATCAAGTTCTAGTTTCCTCCCACTCACTTCTTTCGAGAGAAACTCCTTCTCTAGAAAGGATCAATTCTTAGCAACAAAGATCTTGCCTTTGGATCTGTGTTAGAAGGTGTACCCAACATATCTTTTGGGTATCTTATGAAGACACATTTCTCCGATTTGGGTTTGAGCTTATCAAGATGAAGCTTTTTCACATGCGCATCGCAACCCCAAACTTTAAGAAACGACAGCTTAGGTTTTTTGCGAAACCACAGTTCATACGGTGTCGTCTCAATGGATTTAGATGGTGCCCTATTCAACGTGAATGCAGTTGTCTCTAATGCACAACCCCAAAACGATAGTGGTAAATCGATAAGAGACATCATAGATCGCACCATATCTAATAAAGTACAGTTACGACCTTTGGGACACACCATTACGCTGTGGTGTTCCAGGTGGCGTGAGTTGTGAAACTATTCCACATTGGTTTAAGTGAAGGACAAACTCGTAACTCAAATATTTGCCTCCGCGATCAGATCGTATAAACTTTATTTTCTTGTCACAATGATTCTCCACTTCACTGTAAAATTCTTTGAACTTTTCAAATATTTCAGACTTGTGTTTCATTAAGTAGATATACCCATATCTGCTCAAATCATCTGTGAAGGTTAGAAAATAACGATACCCGACGCGAGCCTCAACACTTATTGGACCGCATACATCGGTATGTATTATTTCTAATAAGTCATTAGCTTGCTCCATTGTTCCAGAGAACGGAGTTTTATTCATCTTGCCCATGAGGCATCGTTCGCAAGTATCAAATGATTCATAATCAAGTGATTTTAAAAGTCCATCCACATGGAGTTTCTTCATGCGCTTTACACCAATATGACCTAAACGGCAGCGCCACAAATATGTTGCACTATCATTATCAACTTTGCATCTTTTGGCATCAATATTATGAATATGTGTATCACTACGATCGAGATTCAATAAACATTTATATTGAGTGTATGACCATAGAAGGTTTTATTCATATAAACATAATAACAATTATTCTTTGAGTTAAATGAATAACCGTATTGCAATAAACATGATCCAATCATATTCATGCTCAACGCAAACACCAAATAACATTTATTTTAGGTTCAACACTAATCCCGAGGTAAGGGAGTGTGTGATGATGATCTTATCAATCTTGGAATCACTTCCAACACACATCGTCACTTCACCCTCTAGTCTCTATTCATTTTGTAACTCCTGTTTGGAGTTACTAATCTTAGCAACTAAACCGGTATCAAATATCCAGGGGCTACTATGAACACTAGTAAAGTACACATCAATAACATGTATATCAAATATACCTTTGTTCACTTTGCCATCCTTCTTATCCGCCAAGCATTTGGGGCAGTTCCGCTTCCAGAGACCATTCCATTTGAAGTAGAAGCACTCAGTTTTAGGTTTGGGTCTAACTTTGGGCTTCTTCACGGGAGTGGAAACTTGCATGCCATTCTTCTTGAAGTTTCCTTTCTTTCCCTTGCCCTTTTTCTTGAAACTAGTGTTCTTGTTTAACCATCAACACTTGATGCTATTTCTAGATTTCTACCTTCGCCGATTTCATCATCGCGAAGAGCTTGGGAATCGTTTTCGTTATCCCTTGCATATTATAGTTCATCACGAACTTCTAGTAACTTGGTGATAGTGACTAGAGAAATCTGTTAATCACTATCTTATCTGGAAGATTAACTCCCACTTGATTCAAGCGATTGTAGTACCCAGACATTCTGAGCACATGCTCACTAGCTGAGCTATTCTCCTCCATATTGTAGGCAAAGTACTTGTCAGAGGTCTCATACCCCTCGACATGGGCATGAGTCGCTGAAAGTGCTAGTTATCGACTAGAGGGGGGGGGGGTGAATAGGCGATTTTTATTGAAGTCTTCAAAACGTGGAATTTTCGAAGACAAACAATAGAAATGACCTAATTGATATGCAGCAGAAGATAAACTACAACAAGCAAACCATAGTCAAGTATGCAGTAATGTGAAAGTACAAAGACTAATAGCAGCTTAGTAGTAAGGATCAGGATGGAAGATAGTATGAAGCCAACCAACGATAGTAGTCAAGCAATGAAGTCAAACAGGTACGACAAATAGGCAATGACTTCACGAAGACAAACTCTAAGTAAAGGGAGGGAGAGGATAGAACCAGTCACTTGTTGTAGACACAGGATTTGTTGGACCAGTTCTAGTTGCTGTGACAACTGTACGTCTGGTTAGGGAGGCTGAGATTCAACTCAGAAGACCGCGTCTTCACCTTATTCCCTTGAGCTAAGGACACAGTCCTCGCCCAATCACTCTGTAAGTCTTCAAGGTAGACTTCCGAACCTTCACAGACTTCGCTCACCGGCGATCCACAATGACTCTTGGATGCTCGAACGCGACGCCTAACCGGCCGGAGGATTCACACCCTCAAGTGTAATAAGTCTTCGTGTCATGCAAATGAAAGACTTCATGATGCCTAACACTCTTTGGCTCTGGGTGTTTGGGCTTTGTCCTCGCAAGGATTTCTCTCTCTCAAAGGCTTCGAGGTGGGTTGCTCTCAAACGACAAAAGCCGTGTACTAACTCTGAGCAGCCACCAATTTATGGTGTAGGGGGTGGGCTATTTATAGCCACTAGGCAACCCGACCTGATATGTCCGAAATGACCCTGGGTCACTAAGGAACTGACACATGTTCCAACGGTCAGATTTCGAACACACACGGCAACTTTACTTGGGCTACAAGCAAAGCCGACTCATCCAGCTCTGGATAAGATTTGCTCTCATTGTCTTCGCTCGAAGACATAGGATTTGGGTTGAGCATCACTTGACCATTCGACTTTGTTCACTTGGACCGCACTTAACAATGACGGTGGTTCCTATGACTCAACAAAGAAGAAAAGGAAACAACGAAACGACACGCCTTCAAGCTCCATAGTCTTCACTCAATGTCTTCTCATGTCATAGTCTTCAATATGAATATCTTCACATACCACCATTGTCGTCAATGTCTTCATACATTTTTAGGAGTCATCTCCGGTAGGTAAACCGAATCAATGAGGGACACTACCTGTGTTATCCTGCAATTCTCACAAACACATTAGTCCCTCAACCAAATTTGTCGTCAATACTCCAAAACCAACTAGGGGTGGCACTAGATGCACTTACAATCTCCCCCTTTTTGGTGATTGATGACAAACTGGTTGAAGTTTTCAACGGGGATAAAGTATGTGAAGTTGTAAATGATAGGGTATTGTCTTCATAAGTGGCAAAGGCTCCCCCTGAAGATGTGCATATAAGTAATTTGCTTTTGGAATGCAAATGCACATGGCAGGTTGTACTTGTGGAGATCCTCTTCAACTTATGAAGATAATTCGTCATGCATGAAATGATATAACTAAGAGAATGACATGCATAACGAAAAATGGACGTCTGCAGAATGATCTAAGTGCGGAAGTTATCATCGCACATGCGGAATTTATCATCGCATCACAGAAAAGCAAATAAGTAGCAGACGACCATCGAGTTTAAGTGTAACAACTCAAGGAATCAAATGTATCAAAAGCGAGAGTTGTAAACACTAGGCAAAATATAAAGCAACCGCTCATATGAACCCGCTTGAAGACTATCAAACTCATATGCTTCTCCCTTTGTCGCTTAAAGGACCAAAAGGTTTGAAGACATAGAGCATCTACTGCTCCCATGAGGAGTAGGTGAAGCAGAGGGTTGTCGTTGTTGTTTGGCGGCAGAGCGAACTTGGTGCAAAGTCGATGCATGCGAAGTAGGGGGTGAAGTAGCATCGTCTTCATCATCGATCACTTTGGCATTCACCGTTGCCGCGGAGGAAGAATAGTCAGAGTCTTCAAGGGATGGAGTTCGACGTAGGACAGCATTCCGTGGAGGAGTGGAGTCAAACTTGAATCTTTCAGTGAAGCCATCGTCTTGAAGATCTGCTTCAGCACTGAGCAGCGTCAAACTCTTCTATGATCGCCGACAGGTCTCGTGAGTGACAAAAGCATTCTTGGTGGCAAGATTTAGAATGCGATTGATGTCCACCAAGAGGCTTTGCATCTGTCGCTTGAGCCAGAAGTGATGCTTGTCTTGTTTCTGATGCAGTGCCATAAGAAGTTCTCGGTCATTTAGGACACGAGAGCGCTTCTTAGGCCTTTGGGCAATTGTGCTCTCAGTAGCTTCAGTTTGCACGGTGAGGCGGATTTAGTGTTCCCAGCCATTGGATAGACACGAGTTATCGCTTGGACTCCTTCCATGGGTTGAGTGAAGCTTTGGTGATCAGCATTTTGAAGACAAAGAGGCTTCTTGGCAGGCTCAGGGTATATGGCTTCAACTGACATATCAACCTCTGGTAGAAAGATCAGATGATTGCGAGCAAAGGGCTGATAGTTCATAGCAGAGTGTAGCTTGATGAGGCGCATGACCCATGGAGCATAGAATTTCAGGCCAAAAAGGTCAGATCCAGACGCAGCCAGTTGCCGGATGAAGAATTCTTGTGTATTGAAGCTGATGCCATTGAGGATGTAAAAGACCAATGTCTTCATGGCTCCTTCAAGTTTTGCAGATGATGAATGCCCTTTGATAGGCCATAGAGTTCGCCTGATGAAGTGATATATTGTGCGAGGCAGATCCTCAAGGTCATCAACAAAGAACTCCTTTGGGTATTCAGCGTCAGGTGGCAAAGGCTTCATCATGCTCAACATCTGGCTCATGTTGGGCTCTGGCTTATGGAAGATGCTCTCTAGTGCATTGCGGTGGAGTTGACAATCAGGTTCGAACAGCTCTCCGGGAGTGGGTAGGCCTGTAAGCTCAATGAAGTCAAGAGCTTTGGCTTCATGATGAACATTTCCCGTCATCCACTCGAGAACCCATGTCTTTGTATCCCTGTAGTAGCCGCGAATGTGGAGGGTAGCATAGAATTGAAGCAAAAGTTCCTCATTCCAATGTTCTTTGTCAGTCACAAAGCTGAGCAGACCTGCATCACGAAAGCAGTCAAGTGCTTCTTCTAAGCATGGCAGTCCAGCAATGGCTTCAGTGTCGAGGCGCATATGAGGGAAAATGCGCCCTTGATCATACAGAACGCATGAGTAATAGCTTCGCTGCTGATAGCTCCAGAAATGATCCGATGATATTCTTGGCCTTGAGTAGGGTTCTTTGCTCACAAAGATGGTGTTGTGGGCTTTGAAGCCATTTGCATTGAAGGACCTCAGAGAGTGGCGATTACACAGGAACCTTGGCAGTCTTGGCTTTGGTTTCGGACCGAGGCCTATGCTCAACATCATAATCAAACCGAGGACCAGAGGCATTAGGCGGAGGGACCAGAACGGCCATTTGATGTGATCACCGACCATAGTTGTATGCTTGCTCAATTGTATGGGGCCTTGGTGGCGGAACAGAGCAGTGGCAACAACAGAGGCGTCAGTCTGCACAACAGATGCTTCAGAGCAGTTGCATCATTGGCTTCGCACATTGGTTGGTGCAGTCTCCACATTTGCTTCAGCCATCACTACGTCGTTGGCTTCATTTGTGTTGGTGGTGGCAGCCTCAAGATTTTCAACCTCCACTTGATGAGATGAAGGGTCGGGCACTGGCACGTTCACTTCAGGCACAACTTCTTCAGTAATGGGGGGAGTAGGGACACGTTCTTCTTCTTGGTTGTCATCGGCTGATGCAGCCGGACTGTCTTCAGCAGCTTTGGCTTTAGACACGGAGACATTCACAGTCGGAGTGGCTTCTGGAAACACTTGACGTGCAACAGATTGGTGGTGCACTTCTCCTTCTGGAACGCTCGAAAGAGGGAGTTGAGGCCTTGGTCCTTTGCGGCTCATGTAATGTCATGGCGGCGCCTTTGGAGATGGAGTTGGCTGGGCCTCAAAGTCAGACTCTTCTTCTTGCACAGGTGGTGTGACTTGTTGTTGTTGGGGAGTACTCGGGGAGTCTTGTTGTTGTGGGTGATCAGCCCACGATGCATCCCGAGCAATTGGCGTCAGAGGACGACCAATGCTGATGAGTTCGCTGTTCGTGAGAACTGGCGATGATACCAAGTTGTGTTCGATCTGAGGAAGAACTACATCATCTTCAACATTGTCATTGTGACCAATGTCTTCAGCAGCGGTGGGATCAACTGCTGGAATGTCTTCAGCTTCATGAGCCTCTGTGGAAGCAGGCTCATGAACTATCATCCGTCGTTCTTGGTGTTCAGATGCAGGGCGAACCATTGAGATAGGTTCAACAACTAAGGGCTCTGTGGGAGAAGCCCGATCCTTCTTGGTTTTGCGCTTCTTCTTGGAGGGAGCAACATCAGAGGCTTCAGGATTTTTCCTTTTTCTGGCTTTAGCCTCGGTAGTCCTCGTCTTCTTTAGTTCTGAAGCGGTTAACCTGACCTTTGTCTTCGAGCCAGTCATGCTGATTGGGAAGACTATACGAGGTTCTTCCTACCTTGAAGGTGTAGATTGGTCAGTTGATGGCTTCTTCTTCTTTGCAGCCATTTTGGGGTCAATGCCAGGACGACCAAGAGCATTGCGCTTCTCAGCCTCATTGTAGGCTTGCACACACTTGTCAGCTAGACTCTTCATGCGCACACGAGAGCCTTTAGCTTCATTGCGCTTATTGAGAAAGGCTTCTTTGAGCTCGTGCAGCATTATCTTGAAGTTTTTGACATCTTGCACGCTGAGCTCTGCCACATGCTTCTTGAACTGAGCTTTCTCATAGTCGATCTTGTGCTTCAGTTCCACGATGCGCTGAGCCAGAGCTAGCTCAGAAGCAATGGCGCCATTGAAGGAGACGCTGAGGCCAATGGGAAGTTGCAGATCTTCAAAGCTGAGATTTGGGGTGTCAAACCACTCATCAATGAAGTTATGGATGATTGCTACATCAAATAGAGGCAAGTCATTGAAGATCTCTGCTTCTTCCTTGCTCTTGATCAGTTGCTCAAGAGCATCATCTGCAAGATCTTCATCGCTGGATAGATCAATGTGCTCTTCTCGCAGAAATGGCAGCAGGAGTCAATGTCGATCAAGTATTTTTGACGATTTTCTTTTCTTCTCCATCTTCTTGGAGATACGTGATAGATCTTCGATCGCACAATCGCCTTCGTGGAGGTGCAATGGCGATGGCTTCGCACGTGAAGCTTTTGGAGGAGCAACTGATCTTCAAGCCTTAGCCTTCTTTGGCTTCTGCGGCTTTGGAGTAGGAGCTGGGGCTTCATCAGTGTCAGTATTATCATCAGAATGATCCACTTTGGCACCTTGGACTGAGATGTGAGTGATGAGGCCATCAAGGTTGTAGAAAGGACCGATGACATTGGGTTCTACATCACGTGAGCCGTCAGCACGGGGAGCAGAGGGACCAGGGTTGAAGTCTAATCCCAATGACTTCTTGTTTTCCTTGGCCAATGCCTTTGCGTGCTGGAAGTTGTGCTTGAAGAGATTATCGTCATGACACCAGAGCAATGACGATGGGTCGGCATTTTCAGGCTGAGGTCCACGGACCATACAAGGATAGAAACCATGTGCAATAGCTTCAGCTCTGTTCTTGGGTGGAAGGCCTCGAAAGAGAATATCACCCCATGGACTTTTGATAGCATTCTTCTCAGCGTATTCCTGGGTCACGAACTTGTATTTGAACCATTGTTTAGCCCAATATCGTCGAATCCATTGGATTCGTGTCTTGCGCTGATTATAATCCTCTTCAGGATCTGTCTTGTAAAGCTCTGAGAGGTCATCAGCAAATCTCTTGATGTTCCCCACGACGCTGTCACCACCCTTCCTTATCGATTTCTCTCGCAGCCATGAACTTCAAACTAAATGGCTTCAACACGCTCAAAGGCTTCAAAGGCTTTCGCTTGCTGGACAGATAGGAACCGGCTTCGGAGAGTTAATGTGATGTCAGTAAGAATTCTGCAAACTAATGCGAGACTATGAGAACCGGGATTCTCCCACGGACATGTACCGTGATAAAGATTAGAGATGCGAGGAAGGGAAGAGGTCATATGCATTCTCGTAAGATTTTGAAGATAAATCATTTTGAAGACATTGACCTCATGATGCGAAGACATTCACTTATATGTTGAGAGTTGGTTCCAGATTTGTACAAATCCGTGAATAAGTACCAGTGAGGAATCTAACTAGATATGAAGCTTAAGTGAATATACTAGGCAGTATGAGATGCAGACAGAATAGATCTAACATTGTATAGGCAGAAACCACTTTTGGTAAATAGGATGAATCTTTGAGGATCAAAAAGATGGTAAAAATAGAGTTGTATTTACCACACGAAGAACTGCTAGATGGGATAAGTAGGAGACCGAGCAGTTCAATCCACCGTGCCCTAACTTGGCGACGGAGGACACCTACGGCGGCGGCGGAGAGGACGATGTCCGCGGCCGGCGTGAGGACGGCGTCGGAGAAGTCGCGGCAGCTAAGCGCTTCGTCACCGGCGTCGTCGAGAGCTAGCGGTGGCGCTAGGGTTTTGACAAGGTGGAGAGGTGGACGAAGGTTTTCTTTACCGCAGGGGACATGTATTTATAAGGAAGTGTGCGGCCCAGCGCAATTACGCAGGTGCCCCTGGCGGTTCACATCTAAGGGGCACGTGGCAAGCATGCAACATACTCAGAGTTGTCCCACGTTCCCACGCACGCCAGGTTTGTCGGATGGTCATTCCGGCTTCTCCGGATTTCAAACAATAAGGATGAATCATTTAAAACAGACTTAATGTTTGTCTCTGTGTCTTCTGCTGACAAGGACGCAGAGAAGACATTCGACAGTTCCAATAGAATGCATATGATTTGGACAGATAGAGTTTGAGATAGAAAGCATAGAGAGATTAGGGTCCGATCACATTCACTTAGTTCAAAAGATTCAACTAGGAAGACATAGCTATAAGTGAATGTCAGAGAGGAGAACACTAGTATATATATTTCAGAAAGCAATCAAATCAACATAGTGAATAAAATCATGAAGATAAGTTGAAATTTGAAGACAAACCAAATGCAAAGACATAGCAAAAATAACGCCATGAGTGAAACACTTCAAACGGAGAAATTTGGTGGTGGCGTTACCCACCGTATAGGAAGTATTAGACCCAAACACGGCGCACAATTATCGTGGCGCTCCAAAGTCAAATTCCACGTTAATGTATTCACACTCAGAATGTAAGTCCTCATTGATTGAAGATATACTTTAATTCGTGTGTTGCACATCTAAGTCATCAACATGCATAAGTGTTAGGATGTGTGCCTGATCACAGGACATTTGAGGATTCCAAGATATTTAGCTCACACCGTAACTTGCAAAACCTTTTCTCATCCAAGGGCTTTGTGAAGATATCTGCCATTTTCTCTTTAGTGTTGACGTGAATGATGTCAATATCTTTCTTCATGACATGATCTCTGAGAAAGTGATGACGAATTTCAATGTGCTTTGTCTTCGAGTGCTGGACTGGATTGTTGGCAATCTTGATGGCGCTTTCGTTGTCGCAGAACAGAGGTACTTGTTTCAGATTGCTGCCATAGTCCTTGAGAGTTTGCTTCATCCATAGAAGCCGAGCGCAAGAAGATCCAAAGAACAATGTATTCAGATTCAGCAGCTTGAGAGTGATACACAGTTCTGCTTCTTTGAAGACCAACAGACAAGTGATCATGCCAGAAAGTGACATGTGCCTGATGTAGACTTGTGATCCACCTTGTCACTAGCATAATCAGCATCCGAGAATCCAACCAGATCAAATTCGAGCCCTTTGGATACCATAATCCGAGTGTTGGGGTGTGAGCCAAATATCAAGAATTCGCTTCACGCCTAAGTGATGTGATTCCTTTGGTGCCGCTTGAGTCGAGCACACATGCAAACACTAAGCATAATATCTGGCCTAGATGCACATAGGTAAAGTAAGGAACCAATCATGGAGTGGTATACCTTTTGATCAAATTCTTTACCATTGTCGTCGGGACCCAGATGGTGTTTGGCTGGCATTGGTCTCGTGTAACCTTTGCAATCTTGCATTCCAAACTTCTTCAGACAATCTTTGAGGTATTTTTCTTGAGATATGAAGATGCCATTTCTTTGCTGATGAATTTGAAGACCAAGGAAGAACTTTAGCTCACCCATCATGGACATCTGATATTGCTTTTGCATCATGTATCCAAACTCATCACTATACTTCTGGTTGGTGCAGCCGAAGATAATGTCATCCACATATATTTGGCACACAAACAGTTCACCATCATATGTCTTCGTGAAGAGTGTGGGATCAAGGGATCCAGGTTTGAAGCCTTTTCTCTTTAGGAAGTCTTTGATCGTATCATACCAAGCGCGAGGAGATTGTTTGATGCCATACAATGCTTTGTTTAGCTTGTACACCATATCTGGATGTTTTGGATCTTCAAAGCCAGGTGGTTGAGCGACGTATACTTCTTCTTCAATCTTGCCGTTGAGAAATGCACTCTTCACATCCATTTGATATAGGAAGATGTTGTGGTGGTTAGCATAGGCTAGCAGTATGCGAATAGCTTCAAGCCTAGCCCCAGGAGCAAATGTTTCATCGAAGTCAATTCCTTCAACTTGAGTATATCCTTGAGCCACAAGACGTGCTTTGTTTCTGACGACTTGACCATGCTCATCTTGCTTGTTTCGATATATCCATTTTGTGCCAATAATATTATGCTTGCGAGGGTAAGGACGCTTGACAAGTTCCCAAACATTGTTCAGCTTGAACTATTGAAGTTCTTCTTGCATAGCTTGTATCCGTTCAGGTTCCATAAAGGCTTCAGCTACTTTCTTGGGTTCTGATATTGACACAAAAGAAAAATGCCCACAGAAATTTGCTAACTGTGTTTCTCTTGAGCGAGTAAGTGGACCAGGTGCATTGATGCTATCAATTATCGAGGATGAACTGGACGAAGACCTTGCTCTTGCTGATCATTGTCATCATTGGGAGGATTGTCTTCAGTCTGAGCATTGTCTTCAGGTTGGTTAGGTGCAGAAATGATAAGTTCCTCTTCAGTGTGCTTCGAAGGCATGATTTCACCAGCTCCCATCAGCTTGATAGATTCATTGGGCGGAGCTTCGTCTAGTGTACTTCGCAGAGATCTCTTTGTGAACCATTGGTTTCATCAAATCGCACGTCCACATTTCGACGATTTTGTAGAGATAGAGGTTGAAGACTCGTAAGAGTGCGAGTCCTTTCCAGTAATCGAGCATGAAGCCTTCGTGAGCTTTAGGTGCAAATTTTGATTTGTGATGGGGATCCTTGATCCAGCACCTAGCTCCAAATACTCAAGTAGCTGACATTTGGCTTCTTGCCAAGAAAGAGCTCATAGGATGTTTTGTTCAAGCTTATGGATGTAAACACGGTTGATGACGTGACATGTCAGTATCAATAGCTTCGTGCCGTAACTTTCTTGGTGTCTTGTACTGCCGAGCATTGTTCAACCATCTCAATGAGGGTTCTGTTCTTGCGCCTACGATGCCATTTTGCTGAGGTGTGTATGGAGCGAGAGAACTCATGAGTGATTCCCATTGTATCCAGATAAAGATCAAGTCCGTGTTCTTGAACTCGGTGCCGTTGTCACTTCGATATGCTTGATCTTGACGCCATAATTGTTCATGGCTCGATTAGCGAAGCGCCTGAAGACATCTTGCACTTCAGTCTTGTCGAGAATTATGTGCACCCATGTATATCTTGAGTAGTCATCAACAATGACGAAGCCATAGAGACAAGCAGTTTTTGTGAGGGTAGAGTAGTGAGTAGGGCCAAATAAGTCCATGTGTAGCTCAAGGGTTGAGATGTCGCCATGATTGTCTTCGAGGGTGCTTTGCCCTAGTCATCTTTCCACTTCAGCAGCACCACACAAATGATCCTTCTTGAACTTGACACCCTCGATGCCTATGACATGCTTCTTCTTAGCGAGTGTGTGTAAGTTCCTCATGCCAGCATGCCCCAGCCTCCGATGCCAGAGCCAGCATTCTGAAGATTTTGCAAGAAGACATACGGCAAGCTGTGGACCTGCTGAGAAATCTACCATGTATAGATCATCTTTCCGATACCCTTCAAAAACTAGAGACTTGTCGGATTCCATTAGTACAAGGCAACGATATTTTCTGAATAGCACAATCATGTTCAAGTCACAAAGCATTGAGACAGACATTAAGTTGAAACCAAGGGATTCAACAAGCACCACTTTATCCATGTGTTGATCCTTTGAGATTGCAACTCTACCTAGACCCAATACCTTGCTTTTACCAAAGGTCAAGAAATGTGATGTGACTCTTGTCCGATGGACGTAAGGTTGAGTCCATGAGAAGACTTCGATCACCAAATCATATGATTAGTGCATCCGCTGTCCATAATCCATTCTCAAGCATGAGGTGTCATACCCTACAAGATGCGATTAGGGGATAGGCTTCACCAAGAGTATTGTGAAGCATAAACATTTGACGGGCAAGAGGATTATTGAAGCTCAGATCAAGATTAGGACTAATAGGATGAATGGCAAACAATTCAGGAACAAAATACATAGTGAGACCATTTGGGCATTTGATCCATACTACCTAGCTCCTAATAGTGTTCGTGCTTTCACTTCATTGCTTACTTGACTATGGCTTGCCTAGTGTAGTCTACCTTCCGCTGCATATCAATAGGTTCATTTCTATTGTCTGTCTTCGAAACTCCCATGTTTTTAAGACTTTCATAAAAATCGCCTATTCACCCCCCCCCCCTCTAGTCTATAACTAGCACTTCCAATTGGTATCAGAGCAAGGTGCTCCCTTGTTCTGTGTGATTCAATTTAACCACCTGGAGTTTTAGCTATGTCGACTGCAGCGATAATCAAAGTCTCCACTGCGAGCCCTGTCTTCGATGACACTGATTACCCCTACTGGAAGAATAAGATGCGCATGCATCTTGAAGCCATTGATGTCTGGTATGTCGTCAATAATGGCATTCCCAAGACCGGTGAAGGTGTCACCCCTGCTGATGTCAAGAAGTTCATTCAACTGGATTCTACTGCCAAGAACATCATCTGTGGTCATCTGACCAAAGGACAGTATGGTCGTGTCAGTGCTCTGGAAAATTTGAAGCTAGTCTGGGACTGGCTCTCCAAGGTCAACGAAGGCGTTTCAACCTAGAGAGACTCAAGGATCAGCATTCTTTGCAATCTCTTCAACTGCTTCAAGAGAAATGACAATGAGAATGTCCAGCTCACATTTGATTGCCTCGCTGACATCACAAATGAGGTTCGCGCACTCGACGCCACTGAGATCACCAAGCATGAAATCGTCAAAACCCTGCTGAGATCGCTTGATAGCTCATTCGACAACCTGGCCCTGATGATTCAAGAACGCCCTAACTTCAAGACTCTCGATCCGTCTGACATACTTGAGAGGCTCAACACACATGAGTTCCAGCAATCTGAGAAAAGAGATATCTATGGTCCCAACTATGGCCGAACTCGCTCTTTGAAGGCAAAGGTTGTTTCCTCTTCTGAAGAAGAATCTGACAGCTATTTTGAGGATCCTGAAGACACTGGAAAGGAGCTTGCTATGCTTGTGAAGAAGTTCCAGAAGTTCACCAAGAAGAAAGGCTTCAGAAAGTCTTCAAGATCCAGGTCAAGAAATGATGAAGCTTCCACTCGTGATCACAAGAAGAGAACATGCCACAAGTGCAAGAAACCTGGTCACTACATCTCTGAGTGTCCAGAGTGGGGCAATGAGACCAAGAAGAAGAAGAAAAGCAAGAGATATGATTCTGATGAAAAGAAGAAGAAGAAATCCTCAAAGTCTTCTTCCAAGTCTTCGTCCAAGTCTTCATCATACAATAAGAGCTCATCTGTCAAGGCTCGTGCTTTTGTTGGCAAGGAGATGGATTCAGAGAACGAGTCTTCTTCTGAGGAGGCAGAGGTGGAGTCTGAGGAGGAGTCTGACTCTGGTTTTGCAAGTCTGGCTCTAGCTACAGCCTATGTTGCCAAGTCCATCTTCAACACTGAAGACAATGGCTCCGTCACCAACGCTGATTCCAATGACAATGATGATTCTGCTCCCACCTACTGCTTCATGGCACGAGGTTCCAAGGTAAACTCACGCGATGCTTACTTTCAAACATCAAGTGAAGATGACTCTGAATGTGAATCTAAACCTAGCTACAAAACACTTGCTAAAATTGCAACTGAACAACAGAATGTCATGGAACATATTCAAAAATTGCTAGACAAAAGCGATGACCTGTTGGACGCGGAAATGACTCGATCTCAGTCCTTAATTGAAGACATTAAAAATATTCATGTTAAGTACGAGGAACTTGAAAGTCATCATGAAACGCTCTCAACAACTCATGAAAAGCTTTCCTATGATTATCTTCAAAGGAAGCAAGAACTTGAGAACTTGAGAACGGCTCATGAAGATCTTCAAAAAGAGAATGAGTCACTCCGCGCTCAACAGATCAGTTCCGCTCAGGAAGGATTTGAACCACCATGTCTAAAATGCCTTGAGCGTGATAATGCTACTTCTGTTGCTGAATGTTCCACTCATCGCCATCAAGCAATATCTTCAATTGCTGATGTGGTAACTAACCCCTCTGCTGAGGATGCCACTTCTATTGCTGATGAAAATGCCAGGCTGAAGACATTGCTTGAGACAGGGATCTACAGAAGTCTCAAAGGGCATCAAACACTATGTGATGTCCTCAAAAAGAAGATTCTTAACCGAAACCCTAGGAAAGAGGGTGTTGGGTTCGAGAGGAAAATGAATGTTGATGGTTCCTACTGGAAGCCTGAGCAGTATCCCAAAACCACATGGGTTGCTGCAAATGGACCTTCAGTGGATCCATCCACCTTATCTGGCTTCACTTGTGCTGACCCGATTATCATTGATGAATCCCTTGATGCAAACTATAAACTATTTAAGAATCGGAATGGTGAAGTGTTTGCCAGGTATATTGGTACTAACTGCGGGAATGGGCCACCTATGAAGAAGATCTGGGTACCCAAAAGTTGTCTTGAGAATCTTCCTGTGAATGTCATCATGACACCACCTGGGAAGAAGACAAACCCTAGACCAAAGGCTTGATATGGTCCAAAGGCTTCATACAGACAGAGGACTCACCAGAGTTACCCTAATGCCAATGTTTTGCAGGGAAATCATACTCAGACTTATGAATATGAGCGTGTTTCCTCAAACCGCTATGTTCATAAGACCAAGAACTATTCTGCTTATTCATATGAGTATTATTCACCTCCTGCAGGGCTATTTGCTAGGGCTCCAAAGCCGAAGTTCTCAGATGCTGCACTTAGACTCATTGCTTCAAAGCCACCCCTGAAAATGTGGTTAGTTAAGAAAACTTAACTCTCTTTTGCAGGGAAAGGTCTCCAGCCAGAAATCAAAGGCGTCTGATGTTATTGCTGGGGACCTAAAACATCTTGTGGGGCGCAAGATTAAATGCCCAAATAGTCTTACTATGTATTTTGTTCCTGAATCACTTGCCTATAATCCTATCAGTCCTAACCTGGTGAAAGATCGAGGATGCCGCCTAGAGGGGGGTGAATAGGCGCTTTAAAAAAATTACGGTTTAGGCTTGAACAAATGCGGAATAAACCTAGCGGTTAATTTGTCAAGCACAAAACCTACAACAACTAGGCTCACCTATGTGCACCAACAACTTATGCTAAGAAAGATAAGCAACTATGTGATAGAAAGATATATGACAAAGAACAATATGGCTATCACAAAGTAAAGTGCATAAGTAAAGGGGCTCGGGTAAGAGATAACCGAGGCACGCGGAGATGATGATGTATCCCGAAGTTCACACCCTTGCGGATGCTAATCTCCGCTTGGAGCGGTGTGGAGGCAAATGCTCCCAAGAAGCCACTAGGGCCACCAGAATCTCCTCACGCCCTCGCACAATGCAAGATGCCGTGATTCCACTAAGGGACCCTTGAGGTCGGTCACCAACCCGCATAAATGGCGACCCTTGGGGCGGTCACCAACCAGTACACTTTGGTAACCCTTGGGGCGGTCACGGTGCACTCAAATTTCTCGGGGCGATCTCCACAACCTAATTGGAGATCCCGACGCTTGTCCGGAGCTTTACACCACAATGATTGAGCTCCGAACACCACCAACCGTCTAGGGCACCCAAGCACCCAAGAGGAACAAGCTCAAGGGCACCAAGCACCCAAGAGTAATAAGCTTCTCAACTTGTAACTTCCACGTATCACGTGGAGAACTCAAACCGATGCACCAAATGCAATGGCAAGGGCACACGGAGTGCCCAAGTCCTTCTCTCCCAAATCCCACCAGAGCAACTAATGCTAGGGAGGAAAATGAGAGGAAGAACAAGAAGGAGAACACCAAGAACTCCAAGATCTAGATCCAAGGGGTTCCCCTCACATAGAGGAGAAAGTGATTGGTGGAAATGTGGATCTTGATCTCCTCTCTCTTTTCCCTCAAAAACTAGCAAGAATCCATGGAGGGATTGAGAGTTAGCAAGCTCGGAGAAGGTCAACAATGGGGGAAGAACACGAGCTCCAGGGATCAGGTTCATTGGGGAAGAAGACCCCTTTAAATAGTGGGGGAACCAATCCAACCGTTACCCCACTGAACAGCCACGCACAGAGCGGTACTACCGCTTGGGCAGGGCGGTACTACCGCTCTCACCCAACGGTACTGCCGCGCTGACGAGGGGGTCAAGGCCCTGGCCCCAGAGCGGTACTACCGTGGGAGTAGGCGCGGTACTACCGCTTGGAGCGTTACTACCGCCACTACTACCGCACTTAGTACCGTAAAACCCGACACGAAAAACAACGGTCTCGAATCGAGGCGGTAGTAGCCGGAACCATGCGGTACTACGGTTGAAGACCACAAGCGTACTACCGCTCGGGAGCGTACTACCGCTGAGTGCTTCAGCGGTACTACATTGTGGACCGCGGTACTATCACCGGCGCCAAATTTTAAGCCACTGCCGCGAAAACAAAGAATACTCCAAGGAAACCAGAACTGCCATAACTTCTGCAAATGAGCTCCGAATTGAGCAAACTCAAGCTTGTTTGAAACAAGACAACTAGTAGCATCAAAACAGTGACACCTCCAACAGAGAAGAACCGGCATACCCTCCAACATCGAAAACATCATAGAAGATGCATGTGAACTCCGTTTTCGATGAACTCGAGCTTGTCATGAACATGATCAAAAACTCCAAATCTCACAAGGAGAAGAACCAAACAAGAACCAATAAAGATGATGCAAGGATGCAATGGTTTGAGCTCTCTACGAACGATACGATCAAGCAACTCATCGAGAGCCCCCCTTGATAGTACGGCAAACGATCCTATAACCCGGTCTCCCACAACTACCATGAGACCGATAAAATAGAAAACCTATCAAGGGCAAACCTTTGCCTTGCACATGGTCCACTTGAGCTAGATGATGACGATCTTGACTCCTCAAGTTGGACCACCTTTCTTGATTGCGTGGGCGGATGAAGACTAGTTGATTGCTGCCCCATACTCTCACCGTGGGTGAGCCTCTCTTCCATTATCTTCACAAGTCCATTGTCACCACAATGGACGGCAAGCTTCAAGCACTTGATCTCTTCGTGATGCATCACTTGAACTTGCACACCGCAACCTAACCCCACAAAGAACTCTCACGAAGACCATGGGTTAGCACACAAAGCGTAATGGACAATGCTTACCATACCATGGGATCACTTGATCCTCGGTACATCTTGTGCGCTTTGTGTGTTGAATCTTCCAACTCTCTTCATTTGGATGATGTCTTGAAGGTGGACATGAATGATCACACAATCTTATTCTTCAAGACATGCTTGTAATAAGCTCAACACTCACATGACCAATCTTTGGATAATTCCTTAATAGCACCTTAGTCAACTCCTAAACTCCTTGAAACCAACACATGGAATTCAAGAAAATCCTATGGACAGATCCTTCAAATATAACTCAAGACAACCATTAGTCCATAGAGATTGTCATCAATTACCAAAACCAAACATGGGGGCACCGCATGTTCTTTCACCTGGATCTGAGCTTTGATAAACCACTTGTTCGCAAATGTTTATGCTTCACAATACCCTTGGTGAAGCCTATCCCCCTAACTGCACTGTAGGGTATGACACCACATGCTTCAGAATGGATTATGGACAGTGGATGCACTAACCACATGACTGGTGATCGAAGTCTTCTCATGGACTCAACCTTACGTCCATCTGACAAGGATCACATCACATTTGCTGACACTGGTAAAAGCAAGGTATTGGGTCTAGGTAGAGTTGCAATCTCAAAGGATCAACACATGGATAAAGTGATGCTTGTTGAATCCCTTGGTTTCAACTTAATGTATGTTTCAATGCTTTGTGATTTGAACATGATTGTGACATTTGGAAAATATCGTTGCCTTGTGCTTATGGAGTCTAACAAATCTCTAGTCTTTGAAGGGTATCGCAAAGACGACTTGTGCATGGTAGATTTCTTAGCAGGACCACAGATGGCCGTATGTCTTCTAGCAAAAGCTTCAGAGTGCTGGCTCTGGCATCAAAGGCTAGGGCATGCTGGCATGAGGAACTTGTACACTCTCGCGAAGAAGAAACATGTCGTAGGCATCGAGGGCGTCAAGTTCAAGAAGGATCATCTGTGTGGTGCCTGCGAAGCTGGAAAGATGACTAGTGCCAAGCATCCCTCGAAGACAATCATGACGACATCTCAACCCTTCGAGCTTCTTCACATGGACTTATTTGTCCCTACTCATTACTCTACTCTTAATACCATTGCCTGTCTCTATGGCTTCGTCATTGTTGATGATTATTCAAGATATACATGGGTGCATGTAATCCTCTACAAGAATGAAGTGCGGGATGTCTTCAGACACTTCGCCAATCGTGCCATGACAAACTATGGCATCAAGATCAAGCACATCAGAAGTGACAACGGCACAGAGTTCAAGAACACAGGTCTCGTCACTTATCTTGATACATTGGGCATCACTCATGAGTTCTCTGCTCCATACACACCTCAGCAGAATTGCATCTTGGAGCGGAAGAACAGGACACTCATTGAGATGGCTCGGGCAATGCTTGATGAGTACAAGACTCCAAGGAAGTTCTGGCCTGAAGCCATTGATACTGCATGCCACGTCATCAACTGTGTTTATCTTCACAAGCTACTGAACAAGACATCCTATGAGCTCCTAACTGTTAAGAAGCCAAATGTCAGTTACTTCAGGGTATTTGGTGCAAAGTTCTGGATCAAGGATCCGCATCACACTTCAAAATTTGCACCTAAAGCACATGAAGGTTTTATGCTTGGTTACGGAAAGGATTCGCACTCCTACAGAGTCTTCAACCTCTTTCACTATAATGTGGTTGAAACTGTGGATGTGCGGTTCGATGAGACTAATGGCTCGCAAAGAGAGCACCTGCCAAATGTGCTAGATGAAGTCCCTCCTAGTGAATCGATTAAGCTTATGGGAACTGGAGAAATCATACCTTCAGAGGCACAGGCTAAAGAAGAACTTATCATTTCTGTGTCAAACCAACCTAAAGACACTGCTCAGCCTGAAGCCAATGCTGAAGAAGAAGACAATGGTCAACAAGAGCAAAATCTTCGTCCAGTTCAGCCTCGTGCTGCAAATGAAGTCCAGATTGAGAAGATAATTGATAGCATCAATGCACCTGGTCCACTCACTCATTCAAGAGCAACACAGCTAGCAAATTTCTGTGGGCACTTTGCATTTGTCTCTATATCTGAACCCAAGAAAGTTGTTGAAGCCTTCATGGAACCTGGATGGATTCAAGCTATGTAAGAAGAGCTTCAACAGTTCGAGCTGAACAATGTGTGGGAATTAGTCAAGCATCCTGATCCTTGCAAGCACAATATCATAGGCACCAAATGGATCTATCGCAACAAACAAGATGAGCATGGTCAAGTAGTCAGAAACAAGGCTCGTCTAGTTGCTCAAGGATACACTCAAGTTGAAGGGATTGACTTCGATGAAACATTTGCTCCGGTGGCTAGGCTTGAAGCCATTCGCATACTGCTAGCCTATGCCAACCATCACAACATCCTTTTGTATCAAATGGATGTGAAGAGTGCCTTTCTCAATGGCAAGATTGAAGAAGAAGTGTATGTTGCACAACCACCCGGCTTTGAAGATCCAAAACATCCTGATATGGTATACAAGCTCAACAAGGCACTGTATGGCCTCAAACAAGCCCCACGAGCTTGGTATGACACACTCAAAGACTTCCTGAAGAGCAAAGGCTTCAAACCTGGTTCCCTGGATCCCACTCTCTTCACGAAGACATACGATGGTGAACTGTTTGTGTGCCAGATCTATGTGGATGACATTATCTTCGGCTGCACTGACAAAAGATACAATGATGAGTTTGGGCACATGATGCAAGAGCAATATCAGATGTCCATGATGGGTGAGCTAAGTTCTTCCTTGGTCTTCAAATTTGTCAGCAGAGCAATGACATCTTCATATCTCAAGAGAAGTACCTCAAAGATTGCCTGAAGAAGTTTGGAATGCAAGACTGCAAAGGTTACTCAACGCCAATGCCAACCAAAAGTCATCTGGGTCCCGACGACAATGGTAAAGAGTTTGATCAAAAGGTATACCGCTCCATGATTGGTTCTTTACTCTATTTATGTGCATCTAGGCTAGATATAATGCTTAGCATTTGCATGTGTGCCCGATTCCAAGCGGCACCAAAGGAGTCGCATCACTTAGCTGTGAAGCGAATTCTTCGATATTTGGCTTACACCCCAACACTAGGATTATGGTATCCAAAGGGCTCAGAGTTTGATCTAGTTGGATTCTCAGATGCTGATTATGTTGGTGACAAGGTTGATCGCAAGTCCACATTAGGCACATGTCACTTTCTTGGACGATCTCTTGTCTGTTGGTCTTAAAAGAAGCAGAACTGTGTGTCACTCTCCACTGCAGAATCTGAATACATTGCTGCTGGATCTTGCTGCGCTCAGCTTCTATGGATGAAGCAAACTCTCAAGGACTATGGCATCCATCTGAAGCAAGTGCCACTCTACTGCGACAATGAAAGCGCCATCAAGATTGCCAACAACCCAGTTCAGCACTCGAAGACAAAGCACATTGAAATTCATCATCACTTTCTCAGAGACCATGTCATGAAGGAAGATATTGATATCATTCACGTCAAAACTGAAGAGCAATTGGCCGATATCTTCACAAAGCCCTTGGATGAGAAAAGGTTTTGCAAGTTGCGGTGTGAGCTAAATATCTTAGAATCCTCGAATGTCCTGTGATTGGACACACATCCTAACGCTTATCCATGTTGATGACTTAGATGTGCGACACACGAAGTAAAGTATATCTTCAATCAATGAAGACATACACTCTAAGTGTGAATACATTAATATGGAATATGACTTCGGAGCGCCACGATAATTGTGTGTCGTGTCTGGGTCTAATACTTCCTATACTGTGGGTAACGCCACCACCAAACTTTTGTTTGAAGTGTTTCATTTGGCGTCACATTTACAGAGTCTTCGCATTTGGTTGTCTTCAACATTGATTTGTTTTCGCGTTTATCTTTGCAATGTTGATTTGGTCTAATACTGATAAATACATATATTTATGTTCTGTCCTCTACAGCATTCACTTATAGCTATGTTTTCTTGTTTGAATCTGTTGATCTAAGTGAATGTGATCAGACCCTAACCCCTTCTATGCTTCTACCTCAGATTCTATCTATCTAAATCATATGCATTCTACTGAAACTGTCAAATGTCTTCTCTGCGTCCTTGTTAGCAGAAGATAAAGAGACTTAAGTTGAATCTGTTTTAATGCTATATCCTTATTGCCTGAAACCCGGAGAAGCCGGAACGACCACCCGACAGTCCAGTTGTGCGTGGGAACATGGAACAACTCCCAGTGTCTTGCATGTTTGCCACGTGTCCTTTAGATGTGAACCGACAGGGGCACCTACGTAATTACGTTGTGTTGTCCCTTTCCTTATAAATACTCAACTCACCGCGGTCATTATCTCTTCTTCCACCTTACCACCTCGCACAAACCCTAGCGCCTCCGCTAGCTCGCGTCGACGCTGGAGACGAAGCACTTAGCTGCCGCGACCTCTTCGACGCCGTCCTCACGCCGGCTGCGGACCTCGTCCTCTCCGCCGCCGTTGTAGGTGTCTTTTGCCGCTAAGTTAGGGTGCGGGAAATTGAACTGCTCGGCCTCCCTCTCAACTTCGTCTAGCAGTTCTTCGTGTTGTAATTAAATCTTACTTTTACTACCTTTTTGATCCATCAGATCCATCCACTTTAACCAAAAGTGGTTTCTTAACTTCCAAAACTGGATCTGTCTTCTTCTGCATCTCATATCTTGCCAAGTATATTAAATTATGCTTCACAACTAGTTAGATTCCTCACTTGTACTTATTCTTGGATTCGTACAAATCTGGAACCAAATCACATCAAATAAGTGAATGTCTTCGCGCTATGAGGTCAATGTCTTCAAACAGATTTACCTTCAAATCTTCTGAGAATGCATATGACCTCTTCCCTTCCTTTGAACCTCTAATGTTGTCACAGGTACATGCCCATGGGAGAATCCCTAGGTTCTCATAGTCTGCATTCATTTGCAGAATTCTTACAACGTCACATCAATTCTCCTGAAGCCAGTTCCTGTCTGACCAGCAGACGGAAGCCATTCACAGTTTTGAAGCCTCTCAGCTTGAAAATAATGGCAACAGAGAAGTCAGCTAGAAAGGGCGGCAGGTAGTGCCGTGGGGATACATCCAAGGATTTGCCTCCTGATCGGTATGAACTATACAAGACAGATCCTGAAGAAAGCTATGGCAAGCGCAAGACTCGAATCCAATGGATTCAACGATATTGGGTAGAACAATGGTTCAAGTATAACTTCGTGACCCCAGAGTATGCTGAGAAGAACGCAATCAAGCGACCATGGGGAGATATTCTCTATCAAAATCTTCAGCCCAAGTCCAAGACCGAAGCCATTGCTCAAGGCTTCTATCCTTGCATGGTCCAAGGACCACAGCCAGAGAATGCAAACCCATCTTCTCTATTATGGTGTCGCGACGACAATCTGTTCAAGTGCAACTATAAGTTTGCAAAAGATTCTGCTGTGAAGAACAAGAAAGCATTTGGACTCGACTTCAACCCTGGTCCATCTGCTCCAAGGGCTGATGGCACTCGTGATGCCGAACCAAATGACATCGGCCCCTTCTATAACCTCAAAGGCCTCATCACTCACATAGCAGTACAGGGGGCCGCCGTGGATCACTCAGTTGATGACGCAGATTCTGATGAAGCGCCAGCTCCTCCGAAGCCTCAAAAGCAAAAGAAATCTAAGGCCTCAAAACCCTCTGCCGCACTGAGTGCTTCGCGTGTGAAGCCATTGGCCACTGCACCGCCTGAAGCCAGTGTGCAATCTGAAGATCTTTCTCATATCTCCAAGAAGACTGAGAAGGCCAAGAAGAAGAAAAAGCTCATCAAGAGTTCTGCACAAGAACTGACACCAGCTGCCGTTCTGTGCAATGAGGATGCCACCATTGATCTGTCCAGTGATGAAGATCTTGGTGATGATGCGCTTGAGTTACTAATCAAGAGCAAGCAAGAGGCGGAGATCTTCAACGATCTGCCCCTTTTGACGTGGATATTTTGAATAACTTCATCGACGAGTGGTTTGACAACCCAAGTTTCAGCTTTGATGATCTTCAGCTCCCAGTGGAAATAAGTGTCACCTTCCATGGAGCCATTGCCAATGAGCTGGCTCTGGCTAAGAAGATTGTTGAGTTGAAAAACAAGATTGACTATGAGAAAGCTCAATTCAAGAGGAACATGGCCAAGCTCAGTGTGGCTGATGTTCAAAGCTTCAAGTTGATGTTGCATGAGCTCAAGGAAGAGTTTCACCAGAAGTGTGATGAAGCAAAAGGTTCACGAGAGCGGATGAAATACCTTACAGGAAAATATGTTCAAGCACATAATGAGGCAGAAAAGTGCAAGACTCTTGGGCGTCCAGGCATCGACCCTAAGATGGCTGCCAAACAAAAGAAGAAGCCTACTGTGGCCCAAGCTCAAGCATCAGGGCAGGAAGCACCTCGCATTGTCTTCCCTGCTAGCATGATAGGCTCAAAGCCTAAGGTCCCCACAGCAGCTTCAGAACTAAAGAAGACAAGGGCAGCAGAGGCCGAAGCCAGAAAGCGCAAGCACAGGAATGCCTCTGATGGTGCTCCCTCAAAAAAGAAGTCGAAGACAAAGTCTTCGCGAAAAGATCGTGCTGCTTCCACAGAGCCACTTGTTTCGAGCCCATCTCAATTGCTCGTCCTACCTCCACAAACCAAGAGCGTCAACTTGTAGTTCATGAGCCTGCTTCCATAGAGGCTCCTGAAGATGAAGAAGTTCCAGCTGTCGACCCCATCACAGCTGAAGGCTTTGGTCATGATGACAATGTAGAAGATGATGAAGTCCTTCTTCAGATTGAGCACCAACTGGTATCATCGCCTGTTCTCACAAATAGCGAACTCATCAGCATTGGTCGTCCCTTGACGCCAATTGCTCAGGATGCATCGTGGGCTGATCACCCCCAACAAGAAACACCAAGTCAAGATGACACACCCAGTACTCCCCCACCTCAAGTCACCACTCCGGTGCTTGACGATGACAATTATATGGTGCAGACCACTCCATCTCCAAAGGCGTCGCTCGCTTTCCGCAGGCTTCACAAAGGCCCTAGGCCACAGGTCGCCATGTCGAGCATTCCAGAGGGAGAAGTGCAACAAAGCTCAGTAGCACACCAATTGTTTCCTGAAGCCACTCCCACTGCGAATGTCCCTGAGTCCGAAGCAAAAGCTGCTGAAGACATTCCGGCTGCATCAGCCGATGACCATCAAGAACCTCACGAAGAAGAAGAACGAGTTGCCACACCCCCTGTCACTCAAGAAGTTGTTCTCGATGAGAACGTGTGTGTGCCCGACCCTCCTGCCACTGAAGCAGGGGTTGAAAACATTGAGGCGGCCACAAACAACACTGGTGAAGCCAATGACATTGTCATGGCTGAAGACAATGTGGCGCTCGAAGCTAATGTTGCGCCTGAAGCTAGTGTGCAACCTGAAGCCATAGTCAATGTCGAAGCTGTTGTACCGCCCCCATGGCCTCACACTATTGAACAGGCATATGATCGTGGCCAATTTGTCACTGTCTGATGGCCTGTTCTGGTTCCTCCTCCTGCTCCGGGACCACAATTTGAATACCATGTGGAGCACATGCCTTAGGTCCAGAAGCCAAAGCCCAGAGTGCCAACATTTCCCGGTGATGCAACATCGCCAGGTTCGTTCAATGTCAACAGCTTCAGGGCACACAACACATTCTTTGATAGTGCCAAGAACCCATACTCGAAGCCAAGAATCTCATCGGATCGCTTCTGGAGCTATCAGCAGCGCAGTTATTACTCATGTGTATTATACAATCAAGGGCGCATCTTTCCTCACATGTGTATGGATTGTGAAGCCATTGATGGTCTGTCCTGCTTAGAAGAAGCTCTAGACTGCTTCAGAGATGTTGGCCTTCTACAGTTCATCACTGACAAAGAGCATTGGAATGAAGAGCTCCTGCTGCAATTCTATGCCACTCTTCACATTCGTGGCTACAACAGGGATCCGAAGACTTGGGTCCTTGAGTGGATGACAGGTGATGTGCACCATGAAGCCAAAGCTCAAGATATCATTGAGCTTACTTCCCTGCCCACTGTCGGTGTCAAACCGCGGATCTCGGTAGGGGGTCCCGAATCAAGTCGTCTAAGGCGGATGGTAACAGGAGGCGGGGACACAATGTTTACCTGTGTTCGGGCCCTCTCGATGGAGGTAATACCCTACTTCCTCGCTTGATTGATCTTGATGATATGAGTATTACAAGAGTTGATCTACCACGAGATCGTAGAGGCTAAACCCTAGAAGCTAGCCTATGATTATGATTGTTGTTGTCCTCTGGACTAAACCCTCCGGTTTATATAGACACCGAGGGGGCTAGGGTTACACGGAGTCGCCACAAGGAGGAGATCTACATATCCGAATTGCCAAGCTTGCCTTCGACGCCAAGGAGAGTCCCATCCGGACACGGGATGAAGTCTCCAATCTTGTATCTTCATAGTCCAACAGTCCGGCCAAAGGATATAGTCTGGCTGTCCGAGGACCCCCCTAATTCAGGACTCCCTCAGTAGCCCCCGAACCAGACTTCAATGACGATGAGTCCGGCGCGCAGATTGTCTTCGGCATTGCAAGGCGGGTTCTTCTCCAAATTCTGAGTACCTGTAGAGTAGTTTCCGGTTTCCAATGAATGTTGCACTCCTCGGCTTCTGCGCCTAATAATGGCTATCCTCCGCGTGTCAAGCGAATGCGAGAAGTCGGGGCATTTTTACACTTGCCACCCTAACCATGTAAGTAAACCGTCTATTTCAAGAGACAAGGATCCTCAGATCCAGATCACACCATCCTCTCATAGCGAGCATCCATCGGAGAGCGCCCGAAAAAATCCATCCCATCATGGCCGGCCATTGCAGCTCCTCCTCTCGCTCCCGTAGCCCTAAGATGGGCAATTGGAAGAAGTGTTCTATTCCCCCACAGCCAATTAGTAGAGTTACAGACCCAGGGGTTTCTCCCTCCTGCGTATATGGTCCCCGTCCGAGTCGGATTAGCCACTTACAATGGCGGGGAGCAAGCAGAGAGCTTTCCCAACCCATCCATGGGAGAGCGGGTATGCCTTGTCCCTTACTTGTTGAGGGGTCTCGGATTTCCAATCCATCCGTTCCTCCGTAGGATCCTGGAGTTCTACGGCCTCCAGCTGCATAATTTTACTCCCGCCTCCATCTTGCACATCGCTGGCTACGTCGCCCTCTGCGAGCTGTTTTTGGGCTGTGAAGCTCATTTCGAGCTATGGAAGAGGCTATTCTGCCTCGTACCCCATACACAGGAGGGGTCAATATATCAAGTGGGCGGAGCCGAGATATGGCGCATCGCCGGGACCAGATACATGTCCGGTACTCCGAAGAAGACATCCGAAGACTGGCCCTCAGAGTGGTTTTATATGGAGGACGTCCCCCTTCCAGACCCTATTCGGATGGGCCTTCCTGAGTTTAGTAATGCCCCTTTGAAGAAACGCCGCTGCTGGCACCCTCGGAGCCCCCAGGAGGAAGATAACGGAGAAGTCCTTTACCTAATGGACCGGATAAAGACGCTGGCCAAATCAGGATTGACAATAATCGAGGTTATGTCAATATGTATAATGCGGGGGGTGCAGCCACTTCAGTATCAGGGGCACCCCATGTGGCACTTCAATGGAGAAGACGATGCCACCCGCTATGGTCGTAAGGGATCGGACTCCGTTGCAGCATTAGCAAAAACACTGTCCGATTCATATAAAGGAGAGGAAGAGGAGTTCATCCACATTAAGCCACGGGATGGATTCTCCATGTACAACCCCCCCAAGCTGGGTGAGCTGCTACCTTTTACTCCTAACCTTCCCACATTTTCTGTCATAGGTATTTACCTTGCTATTTCATAGCAGGAACTGTGAAAAGCTGTGAGGGAGGTCCACAGCCCGCCTCCACAACCAGAGGACCCTGACCGGGCCCTCGACCCCAGACTCGAAGAAGATCCGGACACATTTGTGGAGCTCATCGACAGGACGTTCTATCAATTAAGCTGTGGCGGTGCCTTGGTGGCCATCATAGCCGATTATCCTGAACTACTCCATGTGTCGCATGTAAGTAAAACCGGAGTCCCAACTTCCGAGAAGGATCCCTTTTTTCGTACTTCACCTACCGCACACATATGGTGTCTTACATGGAAGGTCTTCAGGACGCCATGCCGAACCCGCAGTGACTCACCAACAAGGGGCACCGAAACCGGGTAGGCTTAAAAGGAAGGTGGTCGGGACTGAGACGTCGTCGCAGAGGTACGAAAAAGAACCCCGCTTCGTGGTTGTCTTCTTTTAAAATGTAAAAACATCAATGTTTCCCAGCAGAAAAAACGCTCGTCGGACCATATCCGGAGAGCCTGCCGGCCACGCCTCCACCAGCCGAGCTACAGAGCCGGACTTAGAGGCAGAAGCTAACGTGGGGCCAACGCTGGACGTTCCTCCTATAGAGGATGCGGATAGGCTGTCCGCTACGAATTCTGAAGTGGAGAGTGCCATGAATCACAGGCGTCGCCGGGCCGTACTCCGCGACGCTTGTTTCTCTCATGAGGCGTTCGATGCCTTCAACTCGGGAGACGCGTACATCCGAGCTGCTCAAAATAGCCTGGCCAGAGTGACGGACCAGTATGTAAAGGATATACGAGTAAGAAAATCTGATAATTATGTATACCAGTAGCCCCTGAGACTTGAAACAGTTGGCACAACTGATTTAAGGATCATTATATGCGTAGGTTCTTACATAGAAGAATACCCAGTTGTCTCAAAGGCAGGAGGAATGCAAAGCCCAGCTACGGGTTGCAGTTGACGCAATGAAGGAGTCCGAGAAGGCCCCATCTGGTAACACTTGTTTCTATCAAAAAAATGACATGTACCAGTTAGTATTCGGCATGCATGCAAATCTAACAATAGATTCTGCAGATGACCCCGGAGTGAATCTGGGGGTCGTGCGAGGGGATGAGCAACATGCTCAACGACAGCTACAGGCTGGCGAGCGCGTGCTTACGCAGGTTAGGCGGGAGAAAAATGATCTCCAAGATGCCAATACCCGGGCGTTGAACTGAAAGATGTTCGAGCCCAGCTTGCGGACTCCATAAAGGAGAACAAGAGGCTTCGACACGACATATTTAGTAAGTGCTTGAACGAACTTTTATAGAGTTCGGCGAAGAAACCGGCTAACAGAGTTATATCTGTAGGTATGCTAACGGGTCGTCCGGAAGCGGAGATGCCCGGATCTGCAGGCGATCTTCTGCAAGAGCTCTCACAACTGCATCGAACAAGTTCGGCAGTGATGCAGAGGCATTGCCCGAGCCTTGTGGCTATCCGCCTCCCTGCCAGAGGCATGGGGAGCTCATAGAGGTGCTCAAGGGAGCACGGCGGCGCTCCGATTATGGAAGATATCGCCTGCCGACAAGGTGCAAGGAAGCTCGCCATGGTGAAGACGCGGTATACCAAGGCTGACCCAACCACATGGCCGAGGTCGGACACAGAGGGTCCGATGGGAAAGAGATCCCCGTTAGTCTGGTATATGACCAGGTAGAATTAGCCGCAAAGTACTTCCAACAGGATTGTAGGCTAGACAGCCTGTTGGATGGTATAGAAGAAGAATTTAGTCAGTCTAAGTGACTGTGTACTTCAAATGACATATTTTGTCCCTAGCCGGATTGTAAATCATTTGTCATGACGGACCTTTTAGCTTCGACCTCCGGACCCCACAGTCCAGAGTGTATCCGAATACCCGCTCAGTTATGTAAAAACCGGGGTATGCGTGGAAACCAGGCGTAGGGGTCATAAGTGCTTGAACAGACAAGTACCCAACTAGCTATGTTATATTACATGGATAGTAAGAACATCTTCCAGGCAGAATAGTTCCGTTAAGGGTTCCTTTCCCTGGGTACGCCTGCATTAATGTGCATGTCCGAACTGCGAAAAGAGACGCAGGATATAAACATCTGGGGGCATGTATTACAATAAATAAAAGTCATCTTTTGTTCACCGACCGAATATTCCCTTAAGAACGCTTAGCTTTCGGGTTCATCCACCGAGGTACACATCCGCTGACCCGGCAAGAATAATCGCAGAGGTGCTCCCCTTATGCCCTAGCCGAATTAACGGGAACATAGGCCATAAACACAAGAGCCAGGCAACCCAGCTTGGCCAAAACTTAAGTCATATAGATGCATATAATGGAGAAGAAAAGGTACATGTGGAAAAGTAACACATGTGCGGGGGGCATAAAGCCCTGAATATAATTATATTAAGCTTCTGTATAAGAAGCCCCCAAGTATAATTATCACGCATGGCGCGTCAAGATTGTGTAGTCAAGACATGCTTTAAGCTTTTAATGCCATGAAGAAAAAGGGAAGAAGGAAAGAAAGAAAGACAGATAGCGGATATATATATATATATATATATATATATATATATATATATATATATATATATATATATGTATGTATAAAAGGGTGGAGGTAAGGAGACGAACACAGAGTCCGGCACTAGGCGTAGAATCTTCGGAGTCTGGCCGCGTTCCCTGGGTTTGGCTTGAGTCGATTGTCCGATGCATCACGCGAACGGTACGCTCCACCGATGAGAACTTTATCGATGATGAAGGGATCTTCCCATTTGGGCTTAAGCTTGTTCTTTTTCTTCTCCGGTAGGCGTAGAACGAGTTCATCGACGTTATATGTTTTGGCCCGTACTTCTCTGCTCTGATACCGTCGAGCCTGTTGCTGATAGAATGCGGAGCGGGCTTTTGCCACATCACGCTCCTCCTCCAGGGTGTCCAAACTGTCCTGCCGATCAAGCTCGGCTTCTTTCTCTTCGTACATGCGCACTCGAGGTGAGTCATGAATTATGTCGTAGGGTAGTACCGCCTCTGCTCCATACACCATAAAGAATGGTGTGTATCCGGTAGTGCGATTTGGTGTGGTCCGCAGCCCCCATAGTACGGAGTCGAGCTCCTTGACCCAGTGCATATCTGATTCCTTCAAGGATCGCACTAGTCTGGGTTTAATGCCGCTCATAATGAGACCATTTCCCCCGCTCAACCTGACCATTTGTTTGGGGGTGATAGACAGAGGCATAATCAAGATTAATGCCCATGTTGCCACACCAAGTTTTTACCTCATCCACTGTAAAGTTGGAGCCATTATCGGTGATGATGCTGTGGGGGACGCCATAACGGTGTACAACCCTGGATATAAAGTCTATCACTGGTCCGGATTCGGCCGTTTTAACTGGTTTGGCTTCTATCCATTCGACCACGAAATCCGCCAGTACTTGTGACTTAATGGCTCGCTGTGGTTTCTATGTTATGTCGAACGGGAGGAGCTTGATAGCCCATTTAGAAATCTGGCATGTGGCATCACGGTTATTTATTATGTCATTGAGTGGTACTTCAGAGGCCACCGTAATTGAACACTCTTGAAAGTAGTGTCGTAATTTCCGGGATGCCATGAAGACCGCGTATGCTATCTTTTGATAATGTGGGTACCGTGATTTGCATGGAGTGAGGACAGTGGATACATAGTATACCGGCTTTTGAAGCGGGAACTTATGTATGTATGTCTCTCGTTCGACGATGAGCACTACGCTTACAACTTGGTGTGTTGCCGCTATATAACAGCATTGGTTCACCGACATTTGGCGCGGCCAAGATTGGGTTGGTGGCCAAAACGGCTTTTATTTCTTCCATTCCGGCCGTGGCCGCATCCGTCCACTCGAAGTGTTCGGTGCGTCGAAGAAGGCGATAAAGGGGTAGTGCCTTTTCTCCTAATCGGGAGATAAAGCGGCTTAAGGTAGCCACGCATCCAGTCAATTTCTGGATTTGCTTGAGGTCTATTGGGATAGCCAACTGTGACAGAGCTCGAATTTTTGCCGGATTTGCTTTAGTTCCTCTACTAGAGACGATGAAGCCCAAGAGCTTTCCGGCGGGCACGCCGAAAACGCATTTTTCTGGATTGAGCTTGATGTCATATGTTCGGAGATTGTTGAACGTGAGCCTCAAGTTGTCTATTAAGGATTCGACGTGTCTGGTTTTAATGACCACGTCGTCTACGTATGCCTCCACTGTTTTGCCAAATTGTGTTTCAAGCATGTCTGAATCATGCGTTGATAGGTTGCACCGGAGTCTTTGAGCCCGAAAGGCATGGTGTTAAAACAGAAGAGGCCGTATGGAGTGATAAATGCTGTTGCGGCTTGATCGGACTCCGCCATCTTAATTTGATGGTATCCGGAGTATGCGTCGAGGAAACACAATGAGTCGTGTCCTGCGGTAGCATCGATGATTTGGTCGATGCGGGGGAGGGGGAAGGGATCCTTGGGGCAAGTCCTGTTAAGGTCCTTGAAGTCGACACATAGGCGCCAGGATTTGTCCTTCTTTGGTACCATCACCAGGTTTGCTAGCCAGTCTGGATGTTTTATTTCTCTAATGAATCCGTCCTCAAGTAACTTGGCTAGCTCTCTCCCACGTCTTGTCGCTTAGGCTCAGAGAAACGCCGAAGAGTCTACTTGACTGGCTTGAACCCTTTTAGAATGTTAAGGCTATGCTCGGCCAGCCTGCGTGGGATTCCTGGCATGTCTGAAGGATGCCAGGCGAAGATGTCCCAATTCTCGCGCAAGAACTCCCACAAAGGCGGCGCTCTCGTGGGGTTTAACTGTGCCCCGATGGATGCTGTTTTTGCAGGGTCCGTTGGGTGGACTTGGAATTTGATTATTTCGTCCGCTGGTTTAAAATAGGTGGACTTGGGTCTTTTGTCGAGTATCACGTCGTCCCTATCCACTATGGAGCGCAGCGCAGTTAGTTCTTCGGCCGCGAGGGCTTCGGATAACGCCTCGAGGGCTAGTGTGGCGGTTTTATTTTCGGCGCGGAGTGCTATGTCCGGATCACTAGCTAGAGTGATGATTCCATTGGGCCCGGGCATTTTGAGCTTCATATACCCGTAATGAGGTATAGCTTGGAAGATCGTGAACGCCTCCCGCCCTAAAAGGGCTTGGTATCCACTACTGAACGGGGCCACTTGGAATGTGATTTCTTCGGACCTATAATTCTCCGGCGTGCCGAATAGTACGTCTAGTGTGATTTTTCCTGCACATCGTGCCTCCCGACTAGGGATGATTCCTCTGAAGGTCGTGCTGCTTTGCTCAATGCGGCTCTTGTCTATTTCCATTTTTCGAAGGGTTTCCTCATAGATGAGGTTTAATCCACTGCCACCGTTCATGAGCACTTTAGTAAGCCGAAAGCCGTCCACAATTAGACTAAGGACCAAGGCGGCTGGTGCAGGGCTGTTCGGAATTTAGGTTCGTCACTGGCATTGAAGGTTATAGCCGTGTCGCTCCATGGATTTATTGCTGCTACGTGGCAGACTTCGGCAAGGCTGCGGAGTGCACGCTTACACCTATTATTTGAGGCGAAGGTCTCGAAGACTGTCAATATTGTATTGTTATTTTCCACGGGATGGTTCTCTGTTGTATTGTTGATGAGGATATCCTCGCCGCTCTTGGCCACCTGCCGGAGTATCCAACATGCTCTAAGGCTATGTGTTGGCATGGTATCCGCTGTGCTGTGAATTTTGCATGGCCCATTGAGCCATCCCTCCAATACAGTTCCACGCCCTGTAGTGGGCTTTGGTTTCTTTGTAATTGGATCGGGTGACTTACGAGAGTACACCCTTTTAGTTCGGACGGGGGGTTTGATGAGGGCCAGAGGATCCCAAAATTTTGTCTGGGTTTTCCAGGCGCTTTCCATCGCATAGTACTTCTGTACTATGGCCGCCAAGTCAGTGAAGTGTGCTATGTCACGGCCACTTATGGCGTTGAGGATTCCCTTGTCCGTCAAATTTTTGCAAAAGAATGAAATTGCATCTTCCTCGCGACAGTCCTTAACCTTGCTCATTACAAGGAGGAATCTGGCCCAATAGTGATGTACTGTCTCTTGGGGCTCTTATCTAATGTGGGAAAGATCACTTATATCTGGGTGGGTGGGTAGATTTAGGTCCGAAACCTGACCCGATCTGAGACCAAGGGGCGGAGGAGCTTCTGAGCTTGGCAGTTCAGGCTCCGGGATGTTGCCCAATAGATCTGGCCCGCTGTCAGATTCTAGGTTCAAAGCTTGGGCAATGTCCTCCCGTAGATGGGTATCCGGCTCGGAGAGCTCGGGAATCCAGACATATTTCGTCCTCAAGATAGAGGAAGAATTGCCGCGTTGCTCCTCCACCACCGCTATCTGATGGGTGACCGGCGAAGAATTGATCTCCCTTTGGTCGGGTTTAAGCCCGATCTGATCATAGTCCGTAGCGACTCCCAAGGCGGCGATGTGATCCAAGAGCTCGTTCAAGGAAGAGAGCTCCATTGGATCCATCTGCTCGGCGAATCCCGAGCCGACATGGAGGCTGTTTTTGATGACCTGAGAAGTCATCGTCGGCGCAACGGCCGAACGGGCGGTCATGACGAAGCCGCCTAATCGGAGGGTTTGGCCTACAGCCAGGGCTCCCCCCGAGGTGATGTTGTCCTTGACAACAAGACGAGCCATCGAGCCTGATGATGACGGCACAGTGGAACTCTCAATGAAAGCACCAATGTTGGTGTCAAAACCGCGGATCTCGGTAGGGGTCCCAATCATGCGCCTAAAGGCGGATGGTAACAGGAGGCGGGGACACAATGTTTACCCAGGTTCGTGCCCTCTCGATGGAGGTAATACCCTACTTCCCTTGATTGATCTTGATGATATGAGTATTACAAGAGTTGATCTACCACGAGATCGTAGAGGCTAAAACCTAGAAGCTAGCCTATGATTATGATTGTTGTTGTCCTCATTGACTAAACCCTCCGGTTTATACTGAGACATAATGGAGGGGCTAGGGTTACACAGAGTCGGTTACAAGGGAGGAGATCTACATATCCGAATTGCCAAGCTTGCCTTCCACGCCAAGGAGAGTCCCATCCGGACACGGGACGAAGTCTTCAATCTTGTATCTTCATAGTCCAACAGTCCGGCCAAAGGATGTAGTCCGGCTGTCCGACGACCCCCTAATCCAGGACTCCCTAACCCACTCTAGGTGAGCTCTATGAACCTGGTTGTCAGCTACACAGGAATGCATTGGAGAGCATATTTCAGAAGCGTGAGCCCAACATGAGTCAGATGCTCAGCATGATGAAGCCACTGGTGTTCTATTTTCTCAATGGCATCAGCTTCAATGCTCAAATTTCTTCATCAGGCAACTTGCTGCATCTGGAATTGATCTATTTGGCCTGAAGTTTTATGCTCCATGGGTGATGCGCTTAATCAAGATTCACTCTTCTGTCAACTATCAGCCCTCTGCGCGCAACCATCTTATCTTCTTGCCTAAGGTTGATATGTTTGTCGAAGCCATCTACCCTGAGCCTGCCAAGGAGCCAATTATCTTCATAATGTTGATCGCCAAAGCTTCTCGCAACCAATTGAGGGAGTTCTTGCTGCAACTCGTGTTTAGCCTCTGGCTGGAAATACACGTGCACCTCATCGTGCAACTACTGAAATCACTGAAAGCACCACAGCTCAAAGGCCTCGAAAGAGATCTCGTGTACTCAATGACCGAGAGCTTCTTGTGGCCTTGCATCAGAAACAGGATAAGCACCATGACTGGCTAAAGCGTCAGATGCAGAGCTTCTTGGTGGATGTTAATCACATTCGCAATCTTGCCACCAAGAACGTGTTCGTGTCACATGAAGCATGTCGGAGGTCCTGGAGGAGTCTGACATTGCTAAGCTCTGAAGACGATCTTCGCGAAGATGGATTCACAGAGCGCTACAAATTTGATTCCACGCCTCCCCGAAATACCGTCTTGCGTCATACTACTTCCTTAGAAGACTTAGAGTATTCATCTTCGGCTGCAACTGTTGTTGCAAGAGTCGTCGATGAAGAAGATGATGCCACCTCACCGACCATGACCTCGCCGCGTCTCGACACTACACCAGGCCATCTGTGCCACCGGACTCCAACGTCGACCCTGCACCTTCATCTACTCCCGATGGGAATGAGTAGATGATCTATGTCTTCAAACCTTTTTGGTCCTTACTGACAAAAGGGGGAGAAGCATATGAGTTGATAGTCTTCAAGCGGGTCCATATGGGTGGTTGCTATATTTTTTTTGCTAAGTGGTTACAACTCTCGTTTTTTATACATTTGGTTCTTTGGGTTGTAACACTTAAACTCGATGGTCGTTTGCTATGTTTTTTGCTACTCTATGATGCGATAATAAATTCTGCATGAAGTCATTCCGCAGACGTCCATTTTTCATTATGCATGTCATTATGTTTGTTATATCTGTATATGCATGATGAATTGTCTTCATAGGTTGAAGAGGATCTCCACAAGTAAAACCTGCCATGTGCATTTGCATTCAAGAGAAAACTACTTATATGCACATCTTCAGGGGGAGCCTTTTGCTACTCATGAAGACAATGCCTTAACCCTTACAATTTCACGTACTTTTATCCATGTTGAAAACTTCAACCAGTTTGTCATCAATCACCAAAAAGGGGGAGATTGTAAGTGCATCTAGTGCCACCCCTAGTTGGTTTTGGAGTATTGACGACAAACTTGGTTGAGGGATTAATGTGTTTGTGAGAATTGCAGGATAACACAGGTAGTAATCCCTCATTGATTCGGTTTACCTACCGGAGATGACCCCTAAAAATGTGTGAAGACATTGAAGACAATGATGGTATATTAAGATATTCATAACAAAGATTATGACTCGAGAAGACATTCACGTGAAGACTATGGAGTACGAACACATAGTTGTTTCGTAGTTTCCTTTTCTTCTTTGTTGAGTCATAGGAACCACCGCACTGTTAAGTGGGGTCCAAGTTAACAAAGTCAGAGTGACTGAAGTGATGCTCAACCAAATCCTATGTCTTCGAGTGAAGACAATGAGAGCAAATCTTATCCAGAGCTAGATGAGTCAGCTTTACTTGTAGCCCAAGTCAAGCTGCCGCGTGTGTTTGAAATCTGACTATTGGACACGTGTCAGTTCCTTAGTGACCCAGGGTCATTTTGGACAAATCAGGTCGGTTGCCTCCTGGCTATAAATAGCACACCCCCTACACCATAAATTGGTGGCTGCTCAGAGCTAGTGCACGGCTTTTGTCGTTTGAGAGCAACCCACCTCTGAAGCATTTGAGAGAAAGATCCTTGCAAGGACAAAGCCCAAAACACCCAGAGCCAAAGAGTGTTAGGCATCACTGAAGTCTTTCTGTCCGCGTGATCTGAAGACTTATTACACTTGAGGAGTGTGAATCCTCCTGCCGGTTAGGCGTCGCGTTCTGAGCATCCAAGAGTCATTGGGTATTGCCGGTGAACGAAGTTTGTGAAGGTTTGGAAGTCTACCTTGAAGACTTACCTGAGTGATTGGGCGAGGACTAAGTGTTCTCAGCTCAAGGGGAATAAGGTGAAGACGCGGTCTTCTGAGTTGAATCTCATCCTCCCTAACTAGACATACAGTTGTCACAGCAATTGGAACTAGTCCAACAAATCCTTGTCCTCTCCAAGCAACTGGTTCTATCACTTCCCTCTCTTTACTTACAGTTTATCTTCATAAAGTCATTGCCTGCTTGCATGATCTGATTGACTTCACTATGTGAAGACTGTTGTTGTTTGGCTTCATATTATCCTCCATCCTGATCCATACTACCTAGCTGCTAATAGTCTTCGTGCTTTCACTTCATTACTTACATGACTATGGCTTGCCTAGTGTAGTCTACCTTCCGCTGCATATCAATAGGTTCATTTCTATTGCCTGTCTTCAAAACTCCCATGTTTTGAAGACTTTCATAAAAATCGCCTATTCACCCCCCCCCCCCTAATCGATAACTAGCACTTTCCGTTGGCACACGTTTTCGTCTTGAATCTCTGGTAGAAACTTTGGGGCACTCTTTGAAGTTCTTTGTGTTGGTTGAATAGATGAATCTGAGATTGTGTGATGCATATTGTATAATCATACCAACAGATACTTGAGGTGACATTGGAGTATCTAGGTGACATTAGGGTTTTGGTTGATTTGTGTTTTAAGGTGTTATTCTAGTACGAACTCTAGGATAGATCGAACGGAAAGAATAGCTTCATGTTATTTTACTACGTACTCTTGAATAGATCGATCAGAAAGAATAACTTTGAGGTGGTTTCGTACCCTACCATAATCTCTTCGTTTGTTCTCCGCTATTAGTGACTTTGGAGTGACTCTTTGTTGCATGTTGAGGGATAGTTATATGATCCAATTATGTTATTATTGTTGAGAGAGCTTGCACTAGTGAAAGTATGAACCCTAGGCCTTGTTTCCTAGCATTGCAATGCCGTTTTCGCTCACTTTTATCACTTGCTACCTTGCTGTTTTTATATTTTTCAGATTACAAATATACCATCCATATTGCACTTGTATCACCATATCTTCGCCGAACTAGTGCACCTATACAGTTTACCATTGTATTGGGTGTGTTGGGGACACAAGAGACTCTTTGTTATTTGGTTGCTTGGTTGTTTGAGAGAGACTATCTTCATCCTACGCCTCACACGGATTGATAAACCTTAGGTCATCCACTTGAGGGAAATTTCCTACTGTCCTACAAACCTCTGCACTTGGAGGCCCAACAACGTCTACGAGAAGAAGGTTGTGTAGTAGACATCAAGCAGTTTCTGGCGCCGTTGCCGGGGAGGTGAGTGCTTGAAGGTATATCTTTAGATCTTGCGATCGAATCTTTTAGTTTCTTGTCTTATCACTAGTTTAGTTTATAAAAGAAAACTACAATAAAATGGAATTAAGGGTGCCTCATATGCTTCATCTTTTTAATGTCTTTCGTGAAAATGATGGGAAGGAAAATTGTGCTCAATTACTAGAAGAAGAATTACATAGAATGCTTGGCATAAAATATGTGAATGATGAGCATGAATGCAATGTTGTTAGTATGAATTCTTTGAATACCCATGATGCTAATGATGTGCAAAGCCACAAGCTTGGGGATGCTATATTTGATGAAGATGATATGTTTTGTCCCCCAAGTTTTGATGAGCAAATTTATTATGATGATAGCATGCCTCCTATTTATGATGATTATATTGATGAAAGTGGGTTTGGAAGAGTGTAAACTTTAGGAATTAATGATCCCACTATTTTGGAGGATGTTGAATATATTGTGATAATTATGAAAGTGGATTTGGAGAGGTCATGACTTTATTTAGTGATGAATCCACTATTTCGGAAGAGGTTCCAATTGTTTATGAGAATAAAGTTGCTATCTATGATGATTATTGTGATACATATATGCTATAAAGAATAATGATAACCATGAAACTTCTCATCATGATTTTAATTTTCAATTGGATTATGCCTCACATGATAGTTATTTTGTTGAGTTTGCTCCCACTATTACTCATGAGAAGAATTTTGCTTATGTGGGGAGTAATAAAAATTCTATGCTTGTGCACCATGAAAAGAATGCTTTATGTGATAGTTATATTGTTGACTTCATTCATGATGCTAATGAAAATTATTATGAGGGAGGAATATATGCTTGTAGGAATTGCATTAATATCAAGTTTCCTCTCTATGTGCTTAAAGTTTTAAAGTTATACTTGTTTTGCCTTCCTATGCTAGTTGATTATTGTTCCCATAAGTTGTTTGCTCACAAAATCCCTATGCATAGGAAATGGGTTAGACTTAAATGTGCTAGTCATATTCTTCAAGATGCTCTCTTTATGTTTCAATTCTTATCTTTTATGTGAGCGTCATTGAAATCATCATGCCTAGCTAGGAGCGTTAAACGTTAGGGCTTGTTGGGAGGCAACCCAATTTTATTTTTGTTCTTTGACTTTTGCTCCTGTTTAGTAATAAATAATCTATCTAGTCTCTGGTTAGATGTGGTTTTATGTTTTAATTAGTGTTTGTGCCAAGTAGAACCAATAGGATCTTCTTGGGTGATAGTTGTTTGATCTTGCTGAAAAAGACAGAAACTTTGTGCTCACGAAAATAATTGTTAAAATTCACCAGAACGTGATAAAATGTTAATTATTTTTGCAGAATATCAATATACAAATTATCCAGGTTGTCCTAGTTTTTCAGAATTTTTGGGGTTCCATAAGTATTCGAACAAATCAGATTTCTACAGACTATTCTGTTTTTGACAGATTCTGTTTTCTATGTGTTGTTTGCTTAAAGTAGTATCGGAGGGTACGAACCATAGAGAAGTTGGAATACAGTAGATATTACACCAATATGAATTTAGAATGAGTTCACAACAGTCCCAAAAGTGGTGATTTGTTTTCTTATCATCGGTGACTTTACTTGGAGCTATATTTTTATTCACCACATGATATGTGTTTTGCTTGGAACATCATTTATTTTATTTTATTTTTGCTTGCTGTTTGAATAAAATCCCAAGATATGAAATTCTTAAATGTTAGATAGTCTTCACATAGTTACATAATTATTCAACTACTCATTGATCTTCACTTATATCTTTTGGAGTAGTTTGTCATTTGCTCTAGTGCTTCACTTTTATTTTCTTAGAGCATGGCGGTAGTTTTATTTTGAACAAATAGATGATCCCTCATGCTTCACTTATATTATTTTGAGTGTCTTAAACAGCATGGTAATTTGCTTTGGTTATGAATTTAGTCCTAATATGATGGGCATTCAAGATGGGTATAATAAAAACTTTCATATAGAGTGCATTGAATACTATGAGAAGTTTGATACTTGATAATTGTTTTGAGATATGAAGATGGTAATATTAAAGTTGTGCTAGTTGAGTAATTGTGAATTTTAGAAATACTTGCGTTGAAGTTTGCAAGTCCCGTAGCATGCACGTATGGTAACCGTTGTGTGACAAATTTGAAACATCAGGTGTTCTTTGATTGTCATCCTTATGAGTGGCGTTCGGGGACGAGCGATGATCTTTTCCTACCAATCTATCCCCCTAGGAGCATGTGCATAATGCTTGGTTTTTGATGAATTGTAGATTTTTGCAATAAGTATGTGATTCTTTATGACTAATGTTGAGTCCATGGATTATACGCACTCTCACCTTTCTATCATTGCTAGCCTCTTCGGTACCGTGCATTGCCCTTCTCACCTTGAGAGTTGGTGCAAACTTCGCCGGTGCATCCAAACCCCGTGATATGATACGCTCTATCACACATAAGCCTCCTTATATCTTCCTCAAAACAGCCACCATACCTACCTATTATGGCATTTCCATAGCCATTCCGAGATATATTGCGATGCAACTTTCCACCGTTCCGTTTATTATGACACGCTTCATCATTGTCATATTGCCTTGCATGATCATGTAGTTGACATCGTATTTGTGGCAAAGCCACCATGCATAATTTATCATGCATGTCACTCTTGATTCATTGCCCATCCCGGTACACCCCCGGAGGCACTCATATAGAGTCATATTTTGTTCTAGTATCGAGTTGTAATCTTCGAGTTGTAAATAAATAGAAGTGTGATGATCATCATTAATAGAGCATTGTCCCGGAAAAAGAAGAAGAAAAAAGGCCAAAAAAGGGACAATGCTACTATCCTTTTTCCACACTTGTATTTCAAAGTAGCACCATGATCTTCGTGATAGCGAGTCTCTTATATTGTCACTTTCATATACTAGTGGGAATTTTTCATTATAGAACTTGGCTTGTATATTCCAACAATGGGCTTCCTCAAATGCCCTAGGTCTTCGTGAGCAAGCAAGTTGGATGCACACCCACTTAGTTTATTTTGTTGAGCTTTCATACATTTATAGCTCTAGTGCATCCATTGCATGGCAATCCCTACTCCTCGCATTGACATCAATTGATGGGCATCTCCATAGCCCGTTGATTAGCTGCGTCAATGTGAGTCTTTCTACTTTTGTCTTCTCCACACAACCCCCATCATTATATTCTATTCCACCCATAGTGCTATGTCCATGGCTCACGCTCATGTATTGCGTGAAAGTTGAAAAAGTTTGAAAATACTAAAGTATGAAACAATTGCTTGGCTTGTAATCGGGGTTGTGCATGATGAGAGCATTTTGTGTGACGAAAATGAAGCATAGCCAAACTATATGATTTTGTAGGAATGAGCTTTCTTTGGCCATGTTATTTTGAGAAGACATAATTGCTTAGTTAGTATGCTTGAAGTATTATTATTTTCATGTAAATATTAAACTTTTGTCTGGAATCTTATGGATCTGAATATTCTTGCCACAATAAAGAAGATTACATTGATAAATACAGAAACCTCCAGAACATAACCTAGATCGGAAGTTCCACCGCCGCAAGCCTTTGTAGCCACCAAAAACCAATCGGGACCCTGTTCCGGCACCCTGCCGGAGGGGGATCCCTCACCGGTGGCTATCTTCATCATCCCGGCGCTCTCCATGACGAGGAGGGAGTAGTTCACCCTCGGGGCTGAGGGTATGCACCAGTAGCTATGTGTTTGACCTCTCTCTCTCTCGTGTTCTTGATATGGCACGATCTTGATGTATCGCGAGCTTTGCTATTATAGTTGGATCTTATGATGTTTCTCCCCTCTACTCTCTTATAATGGATTGAGTTTTCCCTTTGAAGTTATCTTATTGGATTGAGTCTTTAAGTATTTGAGAACACTTGATGTATGTCTTGCATGTGCTTATCTGTGGTGACAATGGGATATTCACGTGATCTACTTGATGTATGTTTTGGTGATCAACTTGCGGGTTCATTGACCTTGTGAACTTATGCATAGGGGTTGGCACGTTTTCATCTTGACTCTCCAAAGAAACTTTGGGGCACTCTTTGAAGTTCTTTGTGTTGGTTGAATAGATGAATCTGAGATTGTGTGATGCATATCGTATAATCATACCCACGGATACTTGAGGTGACATTAGGGTTTTGGTTGATTTGTGTCTTAAGGTGTTATTCTAGTACGAACTCTAGGATAGATCGAACGGAAAGCATAGCTTCATGTTATTTTACTACGGACTCTTGAATAGATCGATCAAAAAGGATAACTTTGAGGTGGTTTCGTACCCTACCATAATCTCTTCGTTTGTTCTCCGCTATTAGTGACTTTGGAGTGACACTTTGTTGCATGTTGAGGGATAGTTATATGATCCAATTATATTATTATTGTTGAGAGAACTTGCACTAGTGAAAGTATGAACCCTAGGCCTTGTTTCCTAGCATTGCAATACCGTTTTCGCTCACTTTTATCACTTGCTACCTTGCTGTTTTTATATTTTCAGATTACAAAAACCTATATCTACCATCCATATTGCACTTTTATCACCATCTCTTCGCCGAACTAGTGCACCTATATAATTTACCATTGTATTGGGTGTGTTGGGGACACAAGAGACTCTTTGTTATTTAGTTCCAGAGTTGTTTGAGAGAGACTATCTTCATCCTACGCCTCCCACGGATTGATAAACCTTAGGTCATCCACCTGAGGGAAATTTGCTACTGTCCTACAAACCTCTGCACTTGGAGGCCCAACAACGTCTACAAGAAGAAGGTTGTGTAGTAAACATCACCGCTTCATCCAACATTACCGCCTAATCAAAATAAGATGTTGGTGGTAAGCAGTATGACTATCACCGCCCACTACTCTTTGTTTTCTACTGGTGCATATCATCTACGCATAGACCTGGCTCGGATGCCACTGTTGGGAAACGTAGCATGCAATTTCAAAAAAAATCCTACGCTCATGCAAGATCTATCTAGGATATGCATAGCAACGAGATGGGGAGAGTGTGTCCACGTACCATCGTAGTCCGAAAGCGGAAGCGTTTGACAACGCGGTTGATGTAGTCGAACGTCTTCTCGTTCCGACCGATCAAGCACCGAACGTACGGCACCTCCGAGTTCTGCACACATTCAGCTCGATGACGTCCCTCGAACTCTTGATCCAGCAAAGTGTCGAGGGAGAGTCTCGTCAGCACGACGGCGTGGTGACGGTGATGGTGAAGTGATCCGCGCAGGGCTTCGCCTAAGCACTACGTGAATATGACCGGAGGCGTAAACTGTGGAGGTGGCACCGCACACGGCTAACAATGTTTGTCGTCTATTCTAGCGATGCCCCCCCCCCCCCCACATATACATAGGTTGGAGGGGAGGAGAAGCCGCCAAGGGGGCACCCCAAGTAGGAGGAATCCTACTTGGGGTCCTCCCAATTCGGCCTCCCACCTTTCCTATTCCTATTCGGAGTAGGAAGGGAAGAGGGGGAAGGGGGAATCCTATTCCCTTTTTCCTTTCCTTCTTCCACTTTCTTTCTCCAATTTGGCCAGCCCATATGGGGGGCACCAGCCCCTTTGTGGCTGGTGTTCTTCCCCTCTTGGCCCATTAGGCCCATATAGCTTACCAGGGGTTGCCTGGAACCCCTTTCGGTGACCCGATACGTAGCCGGTACCCCTAGAACACTTCCGGTGTCCGAATACTATCGTCCTATATATGAATCTTTACCTCTCGACCATTTTGAGACTCCTCATCATGTCCATGATTTCATCCGGGACTCCGAACAACATTCAGTCACCAAATCACATAACTCATATAATACAAAATCGTCATCGAACGTTAAGTGTGCGGACCCTACGGGTTCGAGAACTATGTATACATGACCGAGACACCTCTCCGGTCAATAACCAACAGCAGAACCTGGATGCTCATATTGGTTCCTACATATTCTACGAAGATCTTTATCGGTCAAACCGTAATGGCAACATACGTTATTCCCTTTGACATCGGTATGTTACTTGCCCGAGATTCGATCGTTGGTATCTTCATACCTAGTTCAATCTCGTTACCAGCAAGTCTCTTTACTCGTTTCATAATGCATCATCCCGCAACTAACTCATTAGTCACATTGCTTGCAAGGCTTATTATGATGTGCATTACCGAGAGGGCCCAGAGATACCTCTCCGATACTCCAAGTGAAAAATCCTAATCTCGATCTATGCCAACCCAACAAACACCTTCGTAGATACCTGTAGGGCATCTTTATAATCACCCAGTTACGTTGTGACATTTGATAGCACACAAGGTATTGCTCTGGTATTTGGGAGTTGCATAATCTCATAGTCAAAGGAATATGTATAAATCATGAAGAAAGCAATAGAAATAAAACTTAATGATCATTATGCTAAGCTAACAGATGGGTCTTGCCCATCACATCATTCTTCTAATGATGTGATCCCGTTCATCAAATGACAACACATGTCTATGGTTAGGAAACTTAACCATCTTTGGTTAACGAGCTAGTCTAGTAGAGGCTTACTAGGAACACGGTGTTTTGTCTATGTATTCACACATGTACCAAGTTTCCGGTTAATGCAATTCTATCATGAATAATAAATATTTATCATGATATAAGGAAATATAAAATAACAACTTTATTATTGCCTCTAGGGCATATTTCCTTCAATTATAAGGGTATCTTGGTAACCCATGTTTCTGTTTGTCTGAACATTTTGGTGTTCTTTGGTTTAACAGTTTAAGAGCAGTTTGTAGAAGGGGACATTAGTTGTGTCAACTCTGCTTTGCTAAAATCTTGCCTCTTATGGTGGTTATCGCTGTTGTCGGTTGGCAATGTGTAGAGTGTGTTGTAAATCTCTCTAGAGATTCTAGAGAAGACTTTGTACTCACCATTATTATAGTAAAGTTGTGTGGAATGATCGGTCTATAGTCGTGGTTTTTACTCCTCAAGTTGAGGAGGTTTTTCCGCGTTAAATCCCATGGCTCACGTGCATTTTGTTTGAATTTATTCCGCTGCTTGTTTGTTGAAGATGTCCTCAAAGCTCACTCAAGTGAAGGGGGGTTGTTTAGTGTGCATATTTGTCGTATCGGTGAATTTACAACACACTCTTTACTGCTCCATCCCAACAAAGTGGCATTAGAGCTTTGGGTTGCTTGTGCTAATTGATGAGTTTGTTATGGTGAAAGATGGAGATTAATACCAACGGATGATATCATTGTTGTCCCGCCCTTCCCCAAACCTCCGTCTTCGTTGGTCTCCATTGCCCTTGTACCCGTCTAACGTTGTCGTCTTCTCCAGCTCCAGCGAGTCCACTCCCCTCTCTGCATTGATGCCATAACTAGTCAACCTCAGACACTCCTCCACCAGCAACACCGCTGCCGTGCCCTCCCCGGTTCAGTCTCGCTGGTGTCTCACCGCCGGTTGGCGTGGGCCTCCTCTCCGTCTTGGAGCTATGCCGAAATTGACTTACCGCAAATCTATTTACAGGCAACTTGTGTAGCAATCGTGAGGAAGCCATCAACCGTTGTAACAAAAACAAAACTCCCTAAGGCCATCCTTTGTTGTCATGCAAAAAGAAAAATAGGGAAATATCATGGCGCTACAGGAGCACCTAAGAGCATCTACAGCCAAAATCCTCAAATTAACCGGACGCACATAGAACCACTGACCAGACAAGAAAGAGAAGAAAAAGGTTGACCCACCCTCAAAGCCTTATTAAACATTTGGGCTATCCGTCACTCCTCGTATTGCCTTCATATATTGGTTGACTATAAGGAGTGCCCTGGTGTGTCCAATCCGTGATTCTAGGTCCGCCACATAGGATTTAGCCCACCGCGGACTATCCGCACACTGATCGGACATATAAAAAATAGTAGAGGACGTAACTGCGTGCATGGACAAATATGGACTCAAAACGGACACACCCGCACAGTGATCGGGCACGTCCGTGGACATTTGATGAGTTAAATTTGCGAAGTCCGGGTTTAGATTTTCTTTTTAGTGGTAAGTCCAGGTTAGATGCCCTAAGGGCAACTTCAACGGCAACCCACAAATTTCCTCCCGCATCCGTCCGCAGATAAGGGGGGACCAATCCGCGAAAATAGATGCGGAAGGCCGCCATTCAACCGTAGCCGCATACATTTGAACCCGCATTTAAACTAATCAGAGGAAATTCATGCAAACCGGCCGATATTCATCAAAGTTCGGATAGAAAATAGCACAAATCATCCATATGTAGCATGTAAATTAAGTCTAGTACAATAATGTCTCAAGTTCGACTAGATTAATCGGAGGTCCAGCAAGTTTTTCATCAACGGATCATGTTGTTCCAGACAAACTCCCCCTTCAGCTTTATTCAACAGTGTGTGTGCATGCAAATGGTCATCCCTCTGTCCTGTGGTACATCACGGCAGCGCGTGCGAGCTATATATAATTTGTAGACCAACATTAAATTAATGAATCAATGAAAAATTGAGCAAGAGGAAGCAAAAACTTACGATCTCGTCCTCTGTCGCGTGCAATGCCCACCTTGCCTCGAGCCGACGAACCACGTCACAAAACTTGGTGACGCTGGTTTGGATTGTGTACCAGCGATACGACAACGACCTCACGTTGTGTTGTTGAATATTGTACATTCCGTAGGGCGCAATGTGCTTTCGTGCGTGAAACTTTTCATGCACTTGCTCCTAGAAGGTCACCCTTCTGCTCCTGTCTACAAAATCCGCGGATACGGCCAACCACGCATCGCACATAAACTCATCCACCAGGGGTCGAGTAGCTGACCATCCTTCGTACTCTAAAAAAACGACGTAGCGTTTGAAAATAAGCTCAATGGCATTTGACCGAACACCTGCCGGGTGTGGTGCCCGTCATGGAGGTCATCGACAGGTGGCGGAGTGTACGTGGGTACAAAATGCCCCAGGTTGGACAGCTCCATCGTAAAGGCAGGCGGGCGTATCGTTCCTGGTTGCGGACATCCGATAATGGCTGTGTGGCGGCCGGAGACGTACAGCAGCAGCGGTGACAGAGGGTGCGGATGCAAAGCAAGAGGAGAAGAGGAAGAGTGGAAGGAAATGGGACCGGAAGGGCCGATTGGGTGGGCTGGGGGTGTCAAAGTCTTACGTGTCTGCTGTTCGGACTCCATAAACCTCCCTCTGTCTTCAATTTGCGGAAGAAAACGCGTTCGGACCGTCCGGCGAACCAATACAAACTCGCATTTGATAACTTCCAATGTCCGGATGGATGCCGGCACTTTAAAGATCGGCGTTGGAGATGCCCTAAGCTCAGTTCAAGGGCTTTCCTTTGAGCTCCGGGAGCTGGCACATTTACAAAAAAGCCCATCCATGAGTCTCTTAATGACGCACAGGTCGAAGGGCTCCTCATATGACCATCTGATCACGATCCAACGGCGGAGCTCGGACGGCAGGCCATCTGTTTCGTTTTCTTTTGCTTCTCCTGTTGGCGAACCTGCGCTAGGTAACGCGCGCGCGGGCGTCGTGTAACGTCGTACGTACGACACGTGCTGCCGCTCATAAGGTTCAGTTCCTCCGTTTGTCTTCTTTCTGGAAATAGTTCCTCCGTTGTCTGTTCGGTGATTCCACCACGGTCGCCGTCGCGCGCAAGTTGCAGGGCCGTCCATGGCGGGGGCGTCGTACTCGGCAAATTCCCGGTCCCGGGCTGGGCTCCCTCCCCCGTCGCGCGCGGGTGACGTCTTGCACACCGCCGGGATAGCGGCACCGATTCTTGGCCGGATCGCCGATGCATGGACATGGCATGCAGCGCGCGCGGCCCGTAGCGCCAGTGGAGCGTCCGACGGCGACGGGGCCGGGGCGGGCAGCAGCGCCGTGTCACGCGGGACAGGCGACTACACGAGACGCGGGACGAGGCCGGGGATGGTGCTCAAGTACTGGCGATGATGCCGCTGGACGCTGCTGGCGCCGGAACTGTTGCTGATGCTACCGCGGTGACTGTGGCATGTTGTTGCTGTCCTGGCGCACGTGGGCCTCTACGACGTGCAGTGCAGGGCCGAGAGGGAAGGGCTCCCCGTGCTGGATGGAACGGAGCGTTACTGTGTGGCTTGTGACTGTGTGTGCTGGGCCGGGGCAGGGATGTCTGTCTCTGCAGTGCGTGGTCCGGCTAAGAAATTGATAGGCCTACTGTGCAAGAGCCTGTCGTGGGTGGCAACTTGGGCATGGCCGTAAGCTTGAACCACGCAACTAACGAGGTAGCAGACTGCAGACCTACCTCATCACTAAATCTGCTGTTCAGAAGTTTGGTGTTGCACCCCGGGCAAGATCTGAAATCGGTGGCGAATAGTAATAACTGTTGCTTCGGAAGTGTGGCGTCGACGGAGGTAGCTGGTCGATGGCAAAGCGATACGGCGGCGAGTCGGCGATGCCGGTGTTGGCTGCTGTGCTGTCTGTTGAGCGCATGCACGGAGTTAACTGCAAGATAGCCTTGGTAGTCTGGCCCCCAACGAGTGAAGTAGAGCTCATGTACCGAATCCCGCCTAGCTCTGTGCCGATTAGATATTGCCACACGAGTCCGACCGGCCCGGCGCCGCGAGGTGGACACGTCGCGCCGGGAGCGCCGAGGGGGTACGCCCGACGGACGGACGGATATAGACGCGACGCCGTTGCCCCGCGACCGCAGGAGGAGAACAGTGCGAGCGCGCAGGCATTTTTACTGAATGACCCCAGGACCCTAGGGCCGCCTTATTTTGCCCACTGACCCCCTAAAAATTTATTTCATCGCATGACCCCCCACATTTGCGCCGGACCGCAAGGCGCCACACTTGCACGTCGCCGCGCCCCTCGACGAGGCGCCATTGACCGGCGACGACCACCGGCCGCCAACGTGGCAGCCGTCAAACGCGCCTAGCCCGAAGGCGCGACAAGGTTGGATGGGCCGGACTTGTGACCATGACCCTATTATCGCTGGTTTGGACTGTCTGATATGTCCGATTTACCGGTGGGTGTGGTAGCTGCATCCGGTAACATATCGGATAGTCTGGTGTGCTCCCACACACGCTCGGTCATTCGGCGAGGTACAAAGGCAGATAATCCGGCATGTTCGGTGGGCAGGGCTGGGTCGTTGTGGACCATAGGTGCACGCGGCAGCGCCTAGTAACTAGGCGTTCATGCCAAAATTTAAAAAATACCTTGGTAGGCGTTTAAAAAGTTACACACTCGGGCCAAATGTGTGACTACTGTGTGGTTCCGTTGTGATGTGGCATTGGAAGCGTCATATTTAGCCACCCAACCCCCGGTGAAACCATCTGCCATTTCTCCCCCGCTGCCCCCTTATCATCCTCTTCCCTGTCGCCTGTCTTCCTCTTCCCCGCTGTCGCTCGTCCTCATCTTCGCCGTCCTCGGCCCCGCCACCTGCACGCGCCTCCGCCGTGTAGGATTTGATCTCAATGGCTGATAAGCCAAAGAAGCCTATGGTTGATCAGTTCATGGAAGAACTGGAGTGGCAAGTTCGTGCGAAGATCGCCAGAAAGACGCTTGTTGGTGTCAAACCCATTGAGGAAGGATCCGGCAATCCTTCGCCTCATGTAAGTAATCCCATGGCAACATTCGTACTGTTGGTTGATTTCAAATCTATAGGATCTATCGTTTGTGAGTGGTTACAAAATTTGATTTATGCATGTAGCCTGAGCTACAAAGAAACTTTGTGTTTATGCATGTAGCATTACTGATTGAATCCTAGGTTTGTGGGACAGTCTAGATTGATGCGTTGGTTCAAAACGTCCGGATCCGTAAATACTTAATTTAGTATTAGGGTTTTCTAATGCACAGAAGGCATCCTAAATCCATGATTATAGTTTTGATTTGATACATCCCCGATTGCAGTTTGGTTCAGTTATGTATATCTTCCAAAGCACTATGGTTCATGCGTTATTTGATTTATTCCCACATACACTTAGCAGATTCATGGGTTATCCACATTGTTGTACGTATCGTTCTGTAGGTTGCTTATTGACCAATTTTATGGCACATCCAGTTTTAAATTGTATTAGTTAATTGGTCCTTAGATTGGTCATTCAGGGGGCGTTTGGTTTGCTGGCCATCCCGCAGATGGCTAGGGATAGCCACTTTTTTTAAGTGCTTGTCACGCGTTTGGTTGAAAGGCGAGCAGGGATATGGGCAGCCAAGATTCCTAGAATATTCTCTCAAAACGTGGCTGAGCACATCCGTAAAAAAAATGGTGGATATCGCCAACCAGCCAGCGCGCGCGTCGCTAGCTTCACTCACGAATCGTTTTCTTCGCCTGTTCAGGGCAAGGCATCGCTGTCGCTTGAAGCCAATGAGGCCTCACCTTTTCCGATAAATGGCGCTTTTATTATTTCAAAATGTAGCATCAAGGGATACAAAGCATTTAGAGTATCATCCGGCCTCTGCATAACTAGGATGCATACAGTCAAACATCAAAAATCTAACAAGAAGAAAAAAGACAATTCGGCAAAAGTAGAGTCCTATAGACCGACACTATGCCTATGTCGAAACGGTTGGTGGACCCATGCGGAGATTATGCTGCCACCCATGTTGGGTAAAAAACTCCATAACCACCTGCTCCAATCGCGTACACACCGCCTTGAATAGCGGTTGGTAATCCACACGTTGTAGCATAGACCACATACGAAGCGAATGCGTACAACGAAAAATAACCTGCAAAGGAGAAGCATTTTTGTCATTAAAAACCAAATCGTTTCTACATAGCCAAAGCGACCATAGTAAGGCGTACGCTCCCACCCTTATTAGCGTTTTGAACCTATTTGAAATACCGTCCAACTAATGACCAAAAATATTGGCAACGCTTGTGGGCGGATACAAATTTGACGCTATTTGGATGACTGACCACGTAGAACGCGCAAACTTGCATTGAAAAAAGAGGTGTTTGATTGTCTCGTTATGAGTACAAAAATAACACTTCTTACTTCCTGGCCAGTTGCGTCGTGCAAGGTTGTCTTTGGTTAGCACAACACCTCTACGAAGATACCACATGAATATTTTAACTTCTAGTGGAATCTTTGCCTTCCAGATTTTTTGTTATTGCTCTCCGGTACCTCAGAATGCGCGAGCGCACGATACATAGAGTCTATCGTGAAAGACCCCGATGTAGTAAGGTTCCAGTGAAACACACCACGGCCTTGCGTCGGGTTAATTAGATTTAGACCGGATAAGAGATTATTCCATGACATAAGTCGAGCGCCAACAAAATCCCGCCTGAACGAAATATTCAGCGGGGATGAGCTGAGCACCTGCGCAATAGTATTGTTCTTATCGCGAGCAATGTTGTACAAGGCTGGATATTGTTCTCGGAGACTGGCATTGCCTAGCCAGATGTCTTCCCAGAAACGAATCTCCGATCCGTCTTTTTGTTGGAAATATGCTCTAGAGGCAATAATAAATTAGTTATTATTATTATATTTCCTTGTTCATGATAATCGTTTATTATCCATGCTATAATTGTATTGATAGGAAACTCAGATACATGTGTGTTACATAGACAACACCATGTCCCTAATAAGCCTCTAGTTGACTAGCTCGTTGATCAATAGATGGTTACGGTTTCCTGACCATGGACATTGGATGTCGTTGATAACGGGATCACATCATTAGGAGAATGATGTGATGGACAAGACCCAATCCTAAGCCTAGCACAAAGATCGTGTAGTTCGTATGCTAAAGCTTTTCTAATGTCAAGTATCATTTCCTTAGACCATGAGATTGTGAAACTCCCGGATACCGTAGGAATGCTTTGGGTGTACCAAACGTCACAACGTAACTGGGTGGCTATAAAGGTGCACTATAGGTATCTCCGAAAGTGTCTGTTGGGTTGGCACGAATCAAGACTGGGATTTGTCACTCCGTGTGACGGAGAGGTATCTCTAGGCCCACTCGGTAGGACATCATCATAATGTGCACAATGTGACCAAAGAGTTGATCACGGGATGATGTGTTACGGAATGAGTAAAGAGACTTGCCGGTAACGAGATTGAACAAGGTATCGGGATACCGACGATCGAATCTCGGGCAAGTACTATACCGGTAGACAAAGGGAATTGAATACGGGATTGATTGAATCCTCGACATCGTGGAACATGTGGGAGCCAACATGGGTATCCAGATCTCGCTGTTGGTTATTGGCCGGAGAGTTGTACCGGTCATGTCCGCATGGTTCCCGAACCCGTAGGGTCTACACACTTAAGGTTCGGTGACGCTAGGGTTGTAGAGATATTAGTATGCGGTAACCCGAAAGTTGTTCGGAGTCCTGGATGAGATCCCGGATGTCACGAGGAGTTCCGGAATGGTCCGGAGGTAAAGATTTATATATAGGAAGTCCAGTTTAGGCCACCTGGAAAGTTTTATTGTACCGGGACCACCGGAAGGGTCCCGGGGGTCCACCGGGTGGGGCCAGCTATCCCGGAGGGCCCCATGGGCTGAAGGGGCGTGGGAACCAGCCCCTGGTGGGCTGGTGCGCCCCCCTTGGGCCTCCCATGCGCCTAGGGTTGGAAACCCTAAGGGGTGGGGGCGCCTCCACTTGGCTTGGAGGCCAAGCCACCCCTAGGGCAGCCGCCCCCCTCCCTAGATGGGATCTACAAGGGGCCGGCGCCCCCCTAGGCCCCTATATATAGTGGAGGGAGGGAGGCAGCCGTGCACAGAGTCCCCGGCACCTCCCTCCTTCCGTGACACCTCTTCCTCCCGCTTGCGCTTGGCGAAACCTGCCGGGATCCCGCTACTTCCACCACCACGCCGTCGTGCTGCTGGATCTCCATCAACTTCTCCTTCCCTTGTTCGATCAAGAAGCAGGAGATGTCTCTCCCAACCGTATGTGTGTTGAACACGGAGGTGCCGTCCGTTCGGCGCTAGGATCATCGGTGATTTGGATCACGACGAGTACGACTCCATCAACCCCGTTCACTTGAACGCTTCCGCTTAGCGATCTACAAGGGTATGTAGATGCACTGCCTTCCCCTCATTGCTAGATTACTCCATAGATTGATCTTGGTGATGCGTAGAAAATTTTGAATTTCTGCTACGTTCCCCAACAGTGGTATCAAAGCTAGGTCTATTGCGTAGATTCTATGCACGAGTAGAACACAAGTAGTTGTGGGCGATGGTTTGTACAATTTGCTTACCGTTACTAGTCCTATCTTGATTCGGCGGCATTGTGGGATGACGCGGCCCGGACCGATCTTACAAATACGCTTACGTGAGACAGGTCCCACCGACTGACATGCACTTGTTGCATAAGGTGGCTAGCGGGTGCCAGTCTCTCCCACTTTAGTCGGATCGGATTCGATGAAAAGGGTCCTTATGAAGGGTAAATAGCAATTGGCATATCACCTTTGTGGCTTTGCGTAGGTAAGAAACGTTCTTGCTAGAAACCCATAGCAGCCACGTAAAACATGCAAACAACAATTAGAGGACGTCTAACTTGTTTTTGCAGGGTATGCTATGTGATGTGATATGGCCAAAAGGATGTGATGAATGATATATGTGATGTATGAGATTGATCATGTTCTTGTAATGGGAATCACGACTTGCATGTCGATGAGTATGACAACCGGCAGGAGCCATAGGAGTTGTCTTAATTTATTGTATGACCTGCGTGTCATTGAACAACGCCATGTAATTACTTTACTTTATTGCTAAACCGTTAGCCATAGTAGTAGAAGTAATAGTTGGCGAGACAACTTCATGGAGACACGATGATGGAGATCATGGTGTCATGCCGGTGACGATGATGATCATGGAGCCCCGAAGATGGAGATCAAAAGGACCAAAATGATATTGGACATATCATGTCACTATTTGATTGCATGTGATATTTATCATGTTTTTGCATCTTATTTGCTTAGAACGACGGTAGTAAATAAGATGATCCCTCATAATAATTTCAAGAAAAGTGTTCCCCCTAACTGTGCACCGTTGCGAAAGTTCGTTGTTTCGAAGCACCACGTGATGATCGGGTGTGATAGATTCTAGCGTTCACATACAACGGGTGTAAGCCAGATTTACACACGCGAAACACTTAGGTTGACTTGACGAGCCTAGCATGTACAGACATGGCCTCAGAACACAAGAGACAGAAAGGTCGAGCATGAGTCGTATGGTAGATACGATCAACATGAAGATGTTCACCGATGATGACTAGTTCGTCTCACGTGATGATCGGACACGGCCTAGTTGACTCGGATCATGTAATCATTTAGATTACTAGAGGGATGTCTATCTGAGTGGGAGTTCATAAGATGAACTTAATTATCCTGAACATAGTCAAAAGGTCTTTACAAATTATGCCGTAAGCTCGCGCTTTAGTTCTACTGTTTAGATATGTTCCTAGAGAAAATTTAGTTGAAAGTTGATAGTAGCAATTATGCGGACTGGGTCCGAAAACTGAGGATTGTCCTCATTGCTGCGTAGAAAGCTTATGTCCTTAATGCACCGCTTGATGTGCTGAACCTCGAACGTCGTCTGTGGATGTTGTGAACATCTGACATACACGTTTTGATAACTACGCGATAGTTCAGTAATGTTAAACGGTTTAGAATTCAGGCACCGAAGACGATTTCGAAACGTCGCGAAACATATGAGATGTTTCGAGGGCTGAAATTGGGATTTCAGGCTCGTGCCCACGTCAAAAGGTATAAGACCTCCGACGAGTTTCTTAGCCTGCAAACTAAGAGAGAAAAGCTCAATCGTTGAGCTTGTGCTCAGATTGTCTGAGTACCACAATCACTTGAATCGAGTGGGAGTTAATCTTCCAGATGAGATAGTGATGTTTCTCCAAAGTCATTGCCACCAAGCTACTAGAGCTTCGTGATGAACTGTAACATATCAGAGATAGATATGATGATCCTTGAAATATTCGCGAAGTTTGACGCTGCGAAAGTAGAAATCAAGAAGGAGCATCAATTGTTGATGGTTAGTGAAACCACTAGTTTCAAGAAGGGCAAGGGCAAGAAGGGATACTTCATGAAATGGCAAATCGGTTGCTGCTCTAGTGAAGAAACCCAAGGTTGAACCCAAACCCGAGACTAAGTGCTTCTGTAATGAGGGAAACGGTCACTGAGGCAGGACTACCCTAGATACTTGGTAGATGAGAAGGCTGGCAAGGTCGATAGAAGTATATGGGATATACATGTGTACTTTACTAGTACTCCTAGTAGCACCAGGGTATTGGATACCGCTTCGGTTGCTAAGTGTTAGTAACTCGAAATAAAAGGCTACGGAATAAATGGAGACTAACTAAAGGTGAGATGACGATATGTGTTGGAAGTGTTTCCAAGCTTGATGTGATTAAGCATCGCATACCCCCTCTACAATCGAGATTGGTGTTAAACCTAAATAATTGTTATTTGGTGTTTGCGTTGAGCATAGACATGATTGGATTATGTCTATCGCAATACGGTTATTCATTTAAGGAGAATAATGGTTACTATGTTTATTTGAATAATACCTTCAATGGTCTTGCACCTCAAATGAATGGTTTATGGAATCTCGATCGTAGTGATACACATGCACATGCCAAAAGATACAAGATAGTAATGATAGTACCACATACTTGTGGCACTACCATTTGAGTCATATTGGTATAAAACGCATGAAGCTCCATGTAGATGGATCTTTGGACTCACTCGTTTTTGAAAAGATTGAGACATGTGAACCATGTCTATTGGTATATACGCATGAAGAAACTCCATGCAGATGGACCGTTTGGACTCACTTGATTTTGAATCACTTGAGACATGCAAATCATACCACATGGGCAAGATGACTGAAAGCCTCGTTCTCAGTAAAATGGAACAAGAAAGCAACTTGTTGGAAGTAATACATTTTGATGTGTGCAGTCCAATGAGTCTTTGAGGCACTTGATGGATATCATTATGTTCTTACTTCACAAATGATTTGAGTAGATATCTGAGTATATTTACTTGATGAAACACAAGTCTGAATTATTGAATGGTTCAAGTAATTTTAGAGTGAAGTTGAAGATCATCGTAAAAAGAGGATAAAATGTCTATGATATGATCATAGAGATGAATATCTAAGTTGCGAGTTTGGTACACAATTGAGACATTGTGGAAATTGTTTCACAACTAACACCGCCTGGAACACCATAGTGTGATGGTGTGTCCGAACATCATAGATGCACCCCATTGGATATGGGGCATACCATGATGTCTCTTATTGAATTACCACTATCGTTTATGGGTTAGGCATTAGAGACAACCGCATTCACTTTAAATAGGGCACCACGCAATTCCGTTAAGACGACACCGTATGAACTATGGTTTAGAGAAACCTAAGTTGTCGTTTCTTAAAAGTTTGGGGCTGCGACGCTTATGTGAAAAGTTTTTGTCTGATAAGCTCGAACCCATAAATGCATCTTCATAGGACACCCAAAACAGTTGGGTATACCTCCTATTTCAGATCCGGAAGCAAAAGTGATGGTTTCTAGTAACGGGTCCTTTCTCGAGGAAAAGTTTCTCTCGAAAGAATTGAGTGGGAGGATGGTGGAGACTTGATATGGTTATTGAACCGTCACTACAACTAGTGTGTAGCAGGGCACAGGAAGTTGTTCCTATGGCGCCTACACCAATTGAAGTGGAAGCTAATGATAGTGATCATGAAACTTCAGATCAAGTCACTACCAAACCTCGTAGGTCGACAAGGATATGTACTACTCCTGAGTGGTACGGTAATCCTGTCTTAAATATCATGTTGTTAGACAACAATGAACCTACGAGCTATGGAGAAGCGATGGTGGGCCCGTATTCCGACAAATGGTTAGAAGCCATGAAATTCGAGATAGGATCCATGTATCAGAACAAAGCATGGACTTTGGTGGACTTTCCCGATGATCGACAATTCATTGAGATAAATGGATCTTTAAGAAGAAGATGGACGTGGACGGTAATGTTACCATCTATGAAGCTTGACTTGTGGCGAAGAGTTTTGCACAAGTTCAAGGAGTTGACTACGATGAGATTTTCTCATCCGTAGCGATGCTTAAGTCCATCGGAATCATGTTAGCATTAGTTGCATTTATGAAATCTGGCAGATGGATGTCAAAACAAGTTTCCTTACCAGTTTTCGTAAGGAAAGGTTGTATGTGATACAATCAGAAAGGTTTTGTCGATCCTAAGGATGCTAAAAGGTATGCTAGCTCCAATGATCCTTTCATGGACTAGAGCAAGCATCTCGAGTCGAAATATATGCTTTGATGGAGTGATCAAAGCTTTTAGGTTTATACAATGTTTGCTAGAAACTTGTATTTACAATAAAGTATTTGGGAGCACTACAAAGATTTACGATAAGTATATGTGAATGACATATTGTTGATCCGAAATGATGTAGAATTTCTCGAAAGCATAAAGGGTTGTTTGAAAGGAGTTTTTCAAAGGAAGACCTGGATAAAGCTGCTTACATATTGGGCATCAAGATCTATAGAGATAGATCAAGACGCCTGATGGTACTTTCAAATGAGCACATACCTTGACATGATCTTGAAGGTGTTCAAGATGGATCAGTCAAAGAAGGAGTTCTTGCCTAAGTTGTAAGGTATGAAGTTAAGACTTAAAGCTCGACCACGGCAGAAGAAAGAGAAAGGACGAGTGTCGTCCCCTATGCCTTAGCCATAGGCTCTATACAGTATGTCATGCTTTGTACCACGCCTGATATGTGCCTTGCCACATGTTTGGCAAGGGGGTACAAGAGTGATCCAGGAATGGATCATTGGACAGCGGTCAAAATTGTCCTTGGAGTAATCAGGACATGTTTCTTGATTATGGAGGTGATAAAGAGTTCGGCGTAAAGGGTTACATCAATGCAAGCTTTAACACCTATCTGAATGACTCTGAGTAGCAAACCGGATACGTATAGTGGAGCAACCATTTGGAATAGCTCCAAGTGGAGCGTGGAAGCAGCATTTACAATATGACCTAGAGATTTGCGAAGTACATACGGATCTGAATGTTGCAGACCCGTTGACTAAAACCTCTCTCACAAGCAAAACATGATCAAACCCCAGAACTCATTGAGTCTTAATCACATGATGATGTGAACTAGTTTATTGACACTAGTAAACTCTTTGGATGTTGGTCACATGGCGATATGACCTGTGAGTGTTAATCACATGGCAATGTGAACTATATTATTGACTCTAGTGCAAGTGGGAGACTGTTGGAAATATTCTCTAGAGGCAATAATTAATTAGTTATTATTATTATATTTCCTTGTTCATGATAATCGTTTATTATCCATGCTATAATTGTATTGATAGGAAACTCAGATACATGTGTGGGTACATAGACAACACCATGTCCCTAGTAAGCCTCTAGTTGACTAGCTCGTTGATCAATAGATGGTTACGGTTTCCTGACCATGGACATTGGATGCCGTTGATAACGGGATCACATCATTAGGAGAATGATGTGATGGACAAGACCCAATCTTAAGCCTAGCACAAAGCTCGTGTAGTTCGTATGCTAAAGCTTTTCTAATGTCAAGTATCATTTCCTTAGACCATGAGATTGTGAAACTCCCGGATACCGTAGGAATGCTTTGGGTGTACCAAACGTCACAACGTAACTGGGTGGCTATAAAGGTGCACTACGGGTATCTTCGAAAGTGTCTGTTTGGCTGGCACGAATCAAGACTGGGATTTGTCACTCCGTGTGACGGAGAGGTATCTCTGGGCCCACTCGGTAGGACATAATCATAATGTGCACAATGTGACCAAAGAGTTGATCACGGGATGATGTGTTACGGAATGAGTAAAGAGACTTGCCGGTAACGATATTGAACAAGGTATCGGGATACCGATGATCGAATCTCGGGCAAGTACTATACCGGTAGACAAAGGGAATTGAATACGGGATTGATTGAATCCTCATCATCGTGGTTCATCCGATGAGATCATCGTGGAACATGTGGGAGCCAACATGGGTATCCAGATCCCGCTGTTGGTTATTGGCCGGAGAGTTGTCTCGGTCATGTCTGCATGGTTCCCGAACCCGTAGGGTCTACATACTTAAGGTTCGGTGATGCTAGGGTTGTAGAGATATTAGTATGCGGTAACCTGAAAGTTGTTCGGAGTCCCGGATGAGATCCCGGATGTCACGAGGAGTTTCGGAATGGTCCGGAGGTAAAGATTTATATATAGGAAGTCCAGTTTCGGCCACCGGGAAAGTTTCTAGGGTCATCGGTATTGTACTGGGACCACCGGAAGGGTCCCGAGGGTCCACCGGGTGGGGCCACCTATCCCGGAGGGCCCCATGGGCTGAAGGGGCGTGGGAACCAGACCCTGGTGGGCTGGTGTGCCCCCCCTTGGTCCTCCCATGCGCCTAGGGTTGGAAACCCTAAGGGGTGGGGGCGCCTCCACTTGGCTTGGAGGCCAAGCCACCCCTAGGGTAGTCGCCCCCCTCCCTAGATGGGATCTACAAGGGGCCGGCGCCCCCCCTAGGCCCCTATATATAGTGGAGGAGAGGGAGGGCAGCCGTGCAGAGTCCCCGACGCCTCCCTCCCTCACGTGACACCTCTTCCTCCCGCTTGCGCTTGGCGAAAGCCTGCAGGGATCCTGCTTTTCCACCACCACGCCTGTCGGTCTGCTGGATCTCCATCAACCTCTCCTTCCTTGCTGGATCAAGAAGGCGGAGATGTCTCTCCCAACCGTATGTGTGTTGAACGCGGAGGTGCCGTCCGTTCGGCGCTAGGATCATCGGTGATTTGGATCACGACGAGTACGACTCCATCAACCCCGTTCACTTGAACGCTTCCGCTTAGCAATCTACAAGGGTATGTAGCTGCCCTCCCCTTCCCCTCGTTGCTAGATTACTCCATAGATTGATCTTGGTGATGCGTAGAAAATTTTGAATTTCTGCTACGTTCCCCAACACCTTTATCGCGAAAGACCCAAATCGAAAGAGTTGTTTCTTTGCCGCCATTAGGCCAGCCCAAAAGTGTGAGTCGCCAGGTTTCCAATATGCCTAAGACACCGCCTTTTGGCCAAGATACTTGTTGTGCAGCATGGTTTGCCAAACACCATCCTCAGTAAGAAGTTTGAACAACCATTTACTAAGTAGGGCCTCATTCTTGACCTGCAGGTCATGAATTCCAAGGCCACCTTGGTCTTTCAGCCTACAAACCACACTCCATTTGGTCAGCCGGTATTTTTTCTTTTCACCATCTCCTTGCCAAAAGAATCTGGACCTAAAGCTTGATGTTGTGACGGCCGTGCTAATTTGTGTGTGTGGTGATGGCCGGCGGCCAGATCTCCTCCGCCGCGGGTCACGGGTGCCATCAAGGTGCTTCTCCCATCGATTGCATGTTCTGAAGTTTGATTTGTCAGTATTGGAGCTTGATGTGTCGATGTGTTGGATCTTCAGGCTATGAGCAAGCCTTGGCACCTGACACAGTATGTGCGTGTAGATTCACACACATGAGTGGCTTGATGTCTTATATGGACACATCTATATTTCTTTGACAAATCTGCGGGATTAGATAGGAATGGCATCGTATAATTGATATGCATGCATGTGTATATAGATTTTTTATACAAATTCGCATAGCTATACAGTCATACTGTTTGCAGCTCATGTGTCAATGTGAGAATTAAATGATTTATATCCCGCAAAAAAATAAATTAAATGATTTATAGAAACAAATAATGTTGTGTGATAAATTAAAAAGTCATGACAGCAATCCATTCACATCTCATCCATGCAACCAAACAAAAAACTTGGCTATCCTTCTACCTTACATCCTTACAACCAAACAGGAAAAATGATCTATCCCTAATCGCGTGGTTATGGATATCCTCAGCCAATCCCTCGTCTCCCTCAAACAAAACGCCACCTCAGCAAACGACAGTCGTGCCATGGCAAACTTTGTTGTAGCTGCCGACAAGGTCCCGGAGGATAATACTGTCCATGCCCTACACGTGCGCATCTTTGCGAAGCGCCAAGCGAGAATGGCAGGTGCACTGGCATGCGAGCAAACTCTAGCAGTTCGTTCGCTCGCCGGCCTTCGTCCCAGAGATGAGGATGCCGAGGATGACTCCAACAGCTCCGGCAGTGAGCAGATAATGCTCGACCCATATTGCGTTTCGGCCGGTATGCTAGCAGAGAAAATGGCAAGTTGAAGAAGTGAAAGCGAAAGGGAAAGGGCGTCTCTGAATTTCCTATGATAGCCATGGCTTAGGTATTACAATGTTGCAACATCTGTGTTTATGTAGATGAATTATGTACTCTGTTTTATCATTTTCTTGATATCATTTTGTATGGTGGTTTATTGACTTAGTTAATGCAATTCAGGCAATGCAATCAACCAGTGGACCGTCCTGCTTACCACCAGCTATGGATGCTGAACTAAGGCTTCTTGCTGTAAAAAAAGCAGTATGTTATGTTGTATGATGTTGTTGTATGTCATTCAACCCCCTACCCTGAAACAACTATCACGCTTATCTGAACTTGCTAAATGCAGTCTACAGTGCCAAGAGTTAGTACAGTCTCAGCACTTGCATGTGGTTCTGTATTCTCTGCTGATAGACCTTGTAAGCTATGTTCATCTTGTTTTTAGAATGACAACTTTCATTTACGAAAGGATATAAGTTGTACGTCGTTGTCATTGACAGGGGAAGTCGGTGTCTGAACTGAAAAAGCATTATGCTAGAATCAGTCACTTCCACTATGAAAAGATCCCAAACTATTTTGTCAAAATTATGCAGGAGAAGCGGTGCGAATCCCATTTGGTATTACCCGACGGTGCGGCCTCTCTTTTACAGGCCAGCAATATGAGGTCGCCTAGGTTTATCAATCTGGAGACGAGCATGGGCTGTGGTTGGGTGTTGAGTTGAAGCAAGGAGAAGATGAAATGCTGGAGTTGGGTGCGTTGTGGTGTGCCTTTGCCAAGTTCCATGGACTCAAGGTTGGATGCATGGCTGAATTTGAGGTTGTACACCCTGAGCTCATGAAGGTGAACATGTACAACGAGGCAGGAATTGAGGTGACAGACACACTGTGTGGCGATGCGATCTTCTTTACGTCGGATTAGTGAGCCTTTGTTATGTTAACTTAGGCTGGTAGTACTTGTGTCATGCTTGTGAGAAGGTTTGCCTTGTCAATGCGTAGAACAAGATGATTTAAGTTGTGTGTCTTTTGTGAACTCCTTATGCTTTGTTTAAGGTGTCTGTCTGCATAATAAGTACTGTGACTACTTATGGTTGATTTAACATGTGTTTCTGCGGAATTTAAGCTTAATCTTTTGGTTGTGCCCTGTAAGAATTATTTTTCTTAGTCATCTTATTACTGAAAGGAGGGCTGGCCTGTTGGGGAACGTATCATGCAATTTCAAAAACATTCCTATGATCACGCAAGATCTATCTAGGACATGCATAGCAACGAGAGGGGGAGAGTGTGTCCACGTACCCTCGTAGACCAAAAGCGGAAGCTTAACTTAACGCGGTTGATGTAGTCGAACGTCTTCGTGATCCAACCGATCAAGTACCGTACGTACGACACCTCCGAGTTCAGCACACGTTCAGCTTGATGACACCCCTCGAACTCTTGATCTAGCAAAGTGTCGAGGGAGAGTTTCGTCAGCACGACAGCGTGGTGACGGTGATGGTGATGTGATCCGCGCAGGGCTTCGCCTAAGCACTACGACGATATGACCTGAGGAGTAAACTGTGGAGGGGGCACCACACACGGCTAAGAACAATTGATGTGCTTTGGGGTGCCCCCTGCCCCCGTATATAAATGAGGAGGGGAGGAGGCCGCCGGCCCTAGGGGGCGCGCCATGTGGGGAAACTGAATAGGACTCCAAGTCCTATCCCCCCCTTCCTTTCTTACAGAGGGGGAAAGGGGAAGGAGAGGGAGGAGGAGAAGGAAAGGAGGGCGCCACCCCCTCCCCTTGTCCAATTCGGACTCCCATGGGGGTGCGCGGCCACCCCTTGTGGGATTCCTCCTCTCTCCCATATGGCCATAAGGCCCATTATTTTCCCCGCGGGGTTCCGGTAACCCCTCGGTACTCCGAAGAATACTCAAACCACTCCGAAACCATTCCGGCGTCCGAATACCATCGTCCAATATATCAATCTTTAACTCTCGACCATTTCGAGACTCCTCGTCATGTCCGTGATATTATCCGGGACTCCGAACAATCTTTGGTCACCAAAACACATAACTCATAATACAAATCGTCGTCGAACATTAAGCGTGCGGACCCTACGGGTTTGAGAACTATGTAGACATGACCGAGACACATCTCCGATCAATAACCAACAGTGGAACCTGGATGCTCATATTGGTTCCTACATATTCTACGAAGATCTTTATCGGTCCAACCACAATGACAACATACGTCATACCCTTTGTCATCGGTATGTTACTTGCCCGAGATTCGATCGTCGGTATCCTCATACCTAGTTCAATCTCGCTACCGGCAAGTCTCTTTACTCGTTCCATAATGCATCATCCCGTAACTAACTCATTAGTCACATTGATTGCATGGCTTATCATGGTGTGCATTACCGAGAGGGCCCAGAGATACCTCTCCGATACTCAGAGTGACAAATCCTAATCTCGATCTATGCCAACCTAACAAGCACCTTCGGAGACATCTGTAGAGCATCTTTATAATCACCCTGTTACGTTGTGACATTTGATAGCACATAAGGTGTTCCTCAGGTATTCGGGAGTTGCATAATCTCATAGTCAAAGGAATATATATAAGTCATGAAGAAAGCAATGGCAATAAAACTTAACAATCATAATGCTAAGCTAACGGATGGGTCTTGTCCATCACATGATTCTCCTAATGATGTGATCCCGTTCATCAAATGACAACACATGTCTATGGTCAGGAAACTTAACCATCTTTGATTAATGAGCTAGTCAAGTAGAGGCTGTCGGATTTCGGGTTCCGGCAGACCCTTGAGGTTCGAACACTGGGGTGCGCGCGGAATCTCGCCCTCTATCTACCTGCACCCAGCCGCCTCACTAGGATATAAACTATGAAAGGAACAACACAAGAGACACATGGTTTATACTAGTTTGGGCCACCATTGTGGTGTAATACCCAACTCTAGTTTGTGGTGTGGTGGATT